>OZ014447.1:1331627-1723627 GCA_963966035.1 Acleris laterana | reverse complement strand
GCCCCGCCTGGGCCCTCGGGGGCACCACCTACGCCGAGATAGTCCGCGGACAGTCCTCGAGGTCCAGCTCGATCTGCTCGCGAGCCAACAGCGCGCAGCGATACTCCAACTTCCAAACACATGATGACAATAAAACCGAAGAACAGAGAATCGGGTCGACGACACCGAATCAGGAACGCAGTGAAAGTGTGAGCAGTGCTCGTGAACGCGAATGGCACAGTGTCAGGTCGAGTGAGACCCATGTATATGAAAGTGAAAGTGAGCCTATTAGGGATGTCCCGAAGTTGCGTGAGGAGTTCCTATCACCTCCTGAGGGAGCTCACGAGTATAATACGGAAAAATATATGGAATATATAAGTAACATACGGGAAGCTACTCCTGTAGCGCAGATGGTCGTGCCGACCATAGAACAGCTTGATGAACCATCACAAGACGTATATTCCGACTCTCAGGAAAGGGATCAGAGTCCTGACAGTCACAGCCAGTCTCAGGATTTATCGTACGCTGAGATATTAGCTTTAGGCCTACGCAGAAGGGTTCAAAAGCAAACGCTAACATCCCTGCCAAATACCCAAGTGGCACAAGTAGAAATCGTAAAGGATATTATTGTAGATAGTACAGAAAACATGAAGCCGGTGAAATCAAACCGAGTTGATACTACTAGACTTAAACCAGAAAGACCTGAAAGGACTCAACGTAGTCGCTCCAGAGACATGCCAAGACAAAGGCGGGGACCAGACAAGCGACCAACAAAAGTACATGATACGCAGGTTCTCAAAAAGAAAAAGCCTACAAAAAAAGTTATGGAAGTACAAGACTTTGAAGATACTGAGGTTGAACCGGAAACTGCAAATATTGAAGTTCGAGAAAAACCAGAGATTGTTAAAAAAGAGATAACTAAGAAGTTACAGCATAGCGCAACCGTAGTGGAAACAGTCACTGAAACAATTATGACAGAGGTTTCAGAAGAAGATACTGATGATAGTGAAGAGAAGAAAATTAAGAAGAAAAAGAGCAGAAAACCTAAAAACAATCAAGACGAGATTGAGAAAGCGCTTAAAGAGATTGAAAGTTCTGAAAAACATAAAAAGAGAAAGCCCAAAGACGGTCGAGATAAACATGCTGACATATTTGCCTTGGTTGAGGGTAACAAATCAGCAAATACGGGATCAGAAACATTTAAATCTAAGAAAAATCAAATCAGTAAAGATAAACCTAAAATTATGGTCACAGATTTTATTACAATTGAATCAGAAATTAAGGAACCGAAGGTTAAACAGTCTGAAGTTCAATCCAAACCGAACACAAGTAAACTTTATAGCTCTGACGCCAAAGTAGCTGTCACAACATCACACGAAATTGTCAATAGAAGTCAATTGACTGAATCTACTATTTGTGATATAATTGCTGCCCCTATATGGGAGCAGACAGATCCTACGAAAAATATTGAATCTGCAGAAACAAGAGTAAATGAACCTGACCATCCTAACAGTGAACCAGAACATAAAAAGTTAAACAAGAAAAATAAGGATCTAAAAGAAAAAACGGTACATGACAAAGACAACCCAAGGAAACACAAGGAAAAAGCTTCTCAAGTTGGAGCAGACTCTGATCATAGCATAAGCCTAATGATCAAGGTTCAAACTGCAAATAAAGCACCAGAAGTGGTTGAAGTGCAAAAACAGAGCTTAAAACAAGAAAAAAGGTCTGTAGTTGAGAAAATACTGCAGGATCCCCAAGCGCCTGAGAAAAAGTTTCCAACTGGGGAGAAATGTGTTGGATCAGACGCTGAAAATGGTATAAGCCAAACCATTAAGATTGAAACTATAAATAAAGAATCAGAGGTGGTTGAAGCGCAAAAGCAGATCTTAAAAGAAGAAAAAAGTGCTGTAGTTGAGGAAATACTGCAAGATCACCAAGTGCCCGAAAAATCGTTACCAACTGAAAAGAAATCTATATGTTATGACAATAAAGAAATTGAAACTTCTTATAAAGACGTATCGAAACGAAAGTCAAAGAAGAAAAAAGATAAAAAACCTCTCATTGAATCGGAAACGAAAACTGATATTTCAGTAACTTCTAAATTCCTACAATCAGAGAGCAATCTTATGACTAGCTATGAAGTGTCCGAAAATAAAGATGTGGTACTGATTGAGACTTTTGAAATCCCAATAGAAACTGCCACAGCAATAGATCCTATTGTGCAAGAAGTGCCAAATATAATCAATCAAATACAAGAGCACAAGCCTATTAAAAATGAGTCTCAAAATAAACAAATTGAATTGAAGGAACTATTGCCAGAAAACATTGAGACTGTGAATACAAATGCTATTCAAAAACAGTTGGTATCAGAAACTAAACACAAGATTCAAGTTCAAACGACTAAAGGAAAGTCAAAGTCCAAGAAGACCAAACGTGCTGAAAACACTATCTCAGAAACACCATTTGTAAAAGATACTACGGGTAAAAATACCGTAGAAGAATTAATATGTAAGGAAGAAACACCATCGTTAAAAACAGATCATGCAGATACATCGTCTGAAGAAAAATCAAAAACAGAGCAAATTAAGGATGAGGAAGGTGCTCTTGACGCTGTTATTTCAGTATCTGAAGTATTAATTGAAACTGTATCAATCGAAGAGCCTGAAGAAGAACAATTCAAAGTTGTAAAGACCCACAAGAAAAAGTCAAAATCTAAAAAATCTAAGGTAGTAGACGATGAAGTAGAAAGGGCTCTTAAAGAGATTGAAGAACTGCAATCAACAAAAAAGAAAGATAAAACTACAGAAAAGTCCCAAAGGAATAAAGATAAATCAAAAACCTACGAAAGAAAAGGTTTTGCTAAGCAACACGAAGCTTCACCTAAACCTGAGGCTATTCAAATACCTCAATTCTCAGAATTAGAAGAAAGTCTTATTACGATGGATTGGAATACATTAATGGCTGAAGAAGAGTCCGTAGCCTTAGAAAGCGTCAAACTGCCAAAAACGTCAGGGAAAGAAACTACTGAACAAGTTGCTACTGAGGTGACAATACTTGAAACAAGTAACTTACTACAGACAGAAAGAGAAAATTTTGTAAGGGAAAGTAAGCATACAGTAGAAAGTCAATTGTTTTCAGAATCCAGTGTGTCAAAAGATTCTACCGTATCTGCAACAGTTGATGTAAAAGAAAATAAGGACGAAATTGCTTCAACTACATCAAGTCCAGCTAGTGAACAAAATAACAACGACAAGTATTTCAGTACAGATTCACTGAAGGAAAACTTACCTACCGAGGAGGTGACCACACTGACACTTGAACCCAGAGAATCGGAAACCAGAACAATTTATTTAATAACTCACGAAGAAAAGAAATTACCGCCTATCAGGACTGTTAAAGTATTTAGTAGCAAAACTAATTCATTGGAAGACACAACTGATGATACCATGGTTAATGAGCCGTTTGTAGATACAGCGACTAGTGAAAACTCTTCCAGTAGTCTAGAAATAGCAAATGTTATTGATGAAACAATTCAAGAAATTGCTACAAGTGAAAAAGAAAAGCCTGTAGACATGGAACAAAATACCGAAGGAGTAAAAGGAGTCGAAATTAAAACAACTACTGACGTTAATGAAACACAATTCAAATCAGAAGCTTCTGAAGTAATTAACATTGCTACAAGCGTTCTTAAAGAGATTGATACGACATCTATCAAATCTGTTGAGTGTGAACACTTTAGTGTAGATGATTCTTCAAGCAATCCGGGATCTCAAGAGCAAGTTCCGATAACAGTTACCACTGTAGAAGAAATTTCTCAAACACCCTCAACTGATGATCTACGAAACGTTTCCAGTGCAACTTCAGAAATAGGACACGAGATAACCAAAGTTGAAGTAGAAACTGAAGAAGCTAAAACCAAAACCACCCTTATAGAACACGAGCGTATTGTATCTGAAGAAGCTTCTAAATCTGAAAGTATTGAACAAGCTATTTTTGGATCTGTCAAAGACCGTAACAAGTTGGCTTTGGCTGGAAGGGTTTCAAGCAGAAGTATTATTCCTTATGAAGCCTTAGAAGCGGAAATAAAAACTTATTCACTAGATTTAAATATAGATCAATTAGATTATGATTACTCTCAGTTTGTGTTAAGAGAACGTGAATCAAGGGAAAACGAGACAAAAGTTGAGCCGAAAGAAAGCACTACAGTGGAAATGATAACTACATTGCAAGAAGTTAAAAAAGAAACTGAGCTTGAAGTTTCAGAAAAGTTATCTAAAAAAGATATTACTACAGAAAGAGAACAAAAAACAGATCGTAAATCGGCACCAAAAGAAGAAGCCCCGAGGCAAAGCTATCACGAAATACGAGACGCAGAAGTGTTACTTGCTTCTTGTCCAACAAAGGAAAATATTACGGAAGACAACGAAAAACACGTAGTTGACGGTAAAACAAGAGCAAAAGAAGTATCTAATTCTGTTAATGACTTAAAGTTAGTATTAACTACTGATAACCAGCACTCTATTTCTGCCCCAGAAAAAGCACTATCAAAAGATGAAGAACTTTATTTAGATATTACCAAACACTTGAGTCAAGAAATACCACGACAAAGTTATCACGAAATAGCTGATGCAGAAAATTTGTTTGCACACACGAAAACTTCAGTTTTATTAAAAACCGAAGTGCTGCAAGATGCTGACCATCAAGATGAGGTATTAAGAGATGTAACTACTGTTAAAGAGGATAAGAATTCAGAAATTTCACAAATTGTAGTTACCTCAGCTACTAAATTGTTGGCTGAAAATCCAAAACAAAATTATAGTGAAATTAGGGATGCCGAATATTTATTCGCTATATCTAAATCTAGAGAAGGTAGTCAAGAGCCTTCACCATCAAATGATGAAAAAATTAAAGACGTTATTGTTACTGAACAAGAACACAGTGCACTTGAATCAGCCTCGCGGCAAAATGAATCTTTGCACATAATAAATGGTGTCACTGAAACGATTAAAACCATTACCAACAGTTTAATTACTGAAAACAGACTGCGATTCCATGAATTACCTCGGTTTAACTATCAAGATATTAATGATGCAGAACGATTGTTTGGGTTGGTTTCTACATCTAAGCAAAAACAAGATAACCTCGTCTCCGCAGAACCTGAAGAGATAAGGGAAGCAGATAAAACTAAACCAGAAATAAATACTATTACTAGAGCAACTGAAGCCCAAGAAACCACGTGCAAAGGAGTTAGTACTTCTGAAATTTTTATTAAAAATGAAAAAATGGGTATGGAGGTTCAAGACAATGCTGACGGTGTTATTGCAAAAGAAATAATTAGTGACAAATTCCAAAAAACCACTAAAGAACCTATGAAGCCTTCTGGAAGCTTAGGAGTGGTATTGGATTCACTGTGTCAAAGTTATCACGAAATTCACGATGCTGAAAAGAAACTGGCTGTTCTTAAATCTACTAAAAATAATGAAAATCAGGTAGAAAGCAGCTCTCCGCTTGTCCTTGATGTAAATGAATACAACGTAAATGAGCAAGCACCAACACTAAAAACAATTTGTCTCGAACGAAAGTCAGAGGAGAATATGCCAGCAACAGATAATGTTACTGTTGAAACAGCTGATGAACCTGTCCAATCAGTTATTGACCATACTCGTGACTTTATTAAGACTGAAAGCATCAGTAGTCAACCTTTTAAAAAAGCAGTGGACAAGTCTAACGCCGTGAACATTGACGTAGGTTCACAGCCGAAAGTTCTGATTTCAGAAGAAGATCTGAAGAACACCTTTGTGTCTCTGGTGTTCAAAGATAAAACTTCAGTTGAAACAGCTATGTTAGCAGCACAGGAAGTGAAACCTTGTGACTTGCTGAGCACCACTGAATCTTATGCAGATGAGCAACATATTGTTGAGGATATTGAAAAAGAGAAACAGTTGGTCGATACTAAGGAAAACCCGGACTCTATAACAGAAATTGAAGATATTGATGAGTCTGATTTTGTTATAGTTAACACTGATGACGTAGTTGTAGATCTACCAGTGGATGTCAGCTTAAATACAACAACACATATAACGCATGTATCTAGTGAAACTGCTCAACTGAGTATATCTCAGTTCAAAACTATTGAAACTTCCAATATCATGACTGACATTGTTGAAGAACAACCTAGTCAAAGTCAGCCTAGTGCAACGTCAGAAAACAAAGAATCAAATCTAACAGATTCTAGACAACGTTTAAAAGACGTTCAAGAGCTTGCTGTTGCAAGTAACAAACATACGCAGGAATCGCTTGAGCAATCATCTCTTCATATAAAGCCGGTGACACTTCAAAATATCTCTGACGAATTCCTTAACCTTGAAATTCAATCTAACATAGACACTGCAGCTGATACGCCTTACCCTGATAACGTTGCGGACCAAAGTGTTCTTACAACCCCAAACATCACAAAAACTGGTATCTTTAAGGTTGATCAAACTGTCGTGCATGCTGAAAAATCTGATATTGTCTGCCCAAAAAATACTCTTCACGATATAACAAATAAAACTGTGTCTACCAATCTTGCTTTAGATACTGAAAATATTAAGACAAAACAGGATAGTGCTCTGCCTAAACTTACTGAAATTAGGACTGAAAGTGTAAAATCCCCTATTCACAGCTTACAAGACTTACTCCCTTCGATAGACTCCATCCCCGAATTCAAACCTTCCTACTCAGTTTTATATTCAAACCTATCAGCTGATGCACCAGAGTTCACACCCTCTTATATGAAGACTACAGAAACAACATCAAAAATCATCACTCCGTCAGATGACGGTAAGAATCAATTCCCGGAGCTACTTGGATCTAAAAGCCAAGAAACGATTCAGGTTACACCTGAAACAGAAACTGAATCAAAGACGTCTTATTCAACAATATTACAAACAAAGAAAGAGAAAGATGTTACTCAAGAAAAAACTTTAGAGTCTTTAACTACTGATCAATCAAAAGGAGTTGAAAATATAATTCAAGAAGAGCAAGTTGAATCAAAATCTAAGCGACACAAAAAGAAGAAAAGGAAAGAAGATAAGAGAGATTTGTCTGTTGAAAAACCTGTAATAAAGGAACTAGCAAAAGTGGCTTTACCCACCGAAGTTAAAAACACTGTTGAACCAGTTAATGTATGGATGAAATATGCTGACGATGGCAAATCATACGCTGAAGTGGTCGCGGAAGGTTTACAAGAATACACAGATACACATGAAATAATTTATCAACAAAGTGACCCCGAAGTTAAGCCTCAGCCTTTTATTGACACTGAAGTCAAGGCCATAGAAGAATCACAAATTGTGGAGTCTTTTGAAAACTCTTGGGCTAAAATAGTCGGTGTATGTCGTACATCACCTGACAGAATTCCTCAAGAAGAAACATGTTTAACTAAAGAGGTTTCCGGTTTCCACATACCACCTGTTATAATGGTCGATGAATCTGATACAGAACATAAACCTGAAGTGAACGTTGATGCTGAAGGCTTTATAATAGTTGAAAAACGTAGCAGATCAAGATCGAGGTCAAGAGATAATAGATCTAGATCTAAATCAAACATTAAGCTAGTATCTGAAAAGCGAGAAAAATCTGAAAACAGATTCGAAGCTCTGCCATTACTAAAACCTAATGTAGTAGAGACAGTTCAAACACCACGAGATGTTAAGGATGAACCAACAATTAAGCGTGATAAGCCGAGAAAGGAAAAGACCCAAGCAGCTAAATCAAAAGATAATGAAGATCAAACTAAAACAATTGATATTGCCCCCAGTACCGATGAGCACAAGTCAAAGAAAGATAAAAGAAAACGAGCAAACAAATCTAAAGAAAAAGTCATTTCTGAAGTATTTAATAAAGCCGAGTTAGATAAAACGCCCGATGTACAAATTGAGCATAAAAATGAACCGGAAATTGCACCTGCCCCATCATTATTAGAAGAGGTTGAAAATAAAAAGAAAAATAAGAAAAAGAAAAAAGATAAACGCGATTCACCTCCACAAAAAGAAACAACACATACAGAACCTTGCAAAGATATTGTAACTGAAGAAGGAACAGAGGCGGACCAAAATAAATTGATTATAGCACAGTCATTGGTTTCCACACCTGAATCGACAGAAACACCAATTAAGGATCGCTTGTACAATGAAACGCAATTTTGGAAAAACGATCCCAGTGGATTAGAAGATATTTTGACTATAGAATTGAGTCCTACAAAAGAAGTAACTTCAATAACTATGACTACATCCACAAAAGTCCATCCTACTAAGAGTCATAGAAATTTACTTGAACCGACTAAAGTTGAAGACATAAAAGATGACAGTAAAATTACAGTTACTAAAACTACGAAAACAAATTATGCAGAAAAAATTACTGAAGAACTGTCGCTTGAAAGTAAAATGGCTGACTTACAAAGGGAAATAGAAGAAATGCTTATGCCTGAAGATTTGTCTCAAACAAGTGACGGTACTCCAAGGGAACTGGTAGAATCTCAGAGTTCAGAATCTCAATGTGATGTCTTAGATAGTATAACTCCCATACTAGCCTCTCCAGATCATGAAATTATATCAGAAATGGATTTGTCAAATGTAGAAGAAAGCCCCGACAGCCCTGATATAATTTTGCAAGACATTCCAACTTGTAACATTAAAGAAAATATTTCCACATCGGACTTCAAAAGAGAAGATAAGCACGTTAGCGTTAGCATGATTGATGCACTGTTAGAAGATGAACCTGCCACATTGAACCCAACCCATGATGAACGAAGAACTATTACAACAGAACCCATCATTACAGAAATCAAGCATGTTATTGTTGAGGACAAACAATCAGCTGACACGTTTGTTGAACCAGTAGATGTCATACAACCAATAGAAACAACCAACCTTTCTAACACAATCCACAAAGTCACCACTAATAACCTTTCTAATTTAAAAGAAAACAATTTCTGGGTGGAAAAATCAACCGTAGACGAAGCTGAACGTCTTTTTATTGAACAAAGGTCACTCAAAACTCCAGAAATTGTTTCACTTGAATGTGATAAAACTAGACGTGATAGTCTTGAGGATAACATTGTAAATGACAACTCATTCTGGCCTGAAAAACATTTGTATCACGACGCGGAATGCCAATATTTCCTCTCGATGGCTAGGAAATCTAAAACGCCTCCTGTAACTAAATTAGATGTAGAAGTAAAGGACCGAAAGGACAAAGATAAGGACCCGAGCGGCAGTTCAGGTCATTCTTCTGACGTGGAAGAGTCGAAAGACTCAAACGATACTCCGTTCGACTCTAATTACATTTCGATGGACTTGCCCGGTGGCATTTGCAGTTGGAAAGACCAAAGTTCTTACTTGAGCGTCGAGACGCCAACTGACTCTCTTTTTAGCGAAGACACGCGACTAGGCGACGTCCAAGAGGATACACTAACAAACCCTCCCCTAGAGCCAGCCCCCCCCTCACCCCTACAGGAGCCGGCGGCCGAGACACCCCAGAGGACGCGCAAGGTGACTGACCCACAGTCGTATTGTACAATTTTACAATTTATTTTTTATGTTTGGCATGATATTTACACTAAAGTTTTAATTTCACTTATGACGATGTGTATTGTGAAGTCACTGTCAGCCAACGCCGCCGCTCGTCTTGTAGTGCCAATTCGGCATGCACTGTAAATCACAATAGTTTTTACGCATTTGAAGTTTGTAGTATTTATTCTAGTCGTTGTAGTGTGTCTAGTACTAAATCTATTCTAGTCATGTCTAGTCTAACCCACAAGTTGTTAAACACTGTTTTCTAGATTATAAGCAGTGGTCTTAACTTGATTGTAATAAAAACATATGAGTGTATTTATGGTTTTATTTAAATGTTTTTTATTACATTTTGTTGAATTATGACCCTTTTCTGGTTACTCAGACCAAGTTCACGTATTTTTGTTTAATGGCAACGACTTGGTCACTACAAGACGATCGACGAAATTTATGCTTTTTTTTAAGATGATTAAGAGAGAAGTGTTTTATTTGGGCTTGGATTATTGAAATAGCAAACAAATGGATAAAATGCTGTTTTTTGAAGCAAATACCGCACAGGTCAGTTGTGACTATGTTGCATTTAAAAAGACCCAGTAGTGTCCATAGCACGAACACTTATATGTACCTATTTAAACGGATGAACACTAAACTATGGCTAAATAACTAGAGACCTTTTTTGCTGTAGTTAAACTGGGTTATAGTCAGCTATTCAGCTCTGATGTCACTATGTTTGCTCATTTGTAACCTACTGGCTTGATTGAGCTACATAATCAGTTAATTATCAGTACTTCATAGTTACAATACAAAAAAAACGTGTTCATCCATATCCCCTTCATACAGCCCCATAGCTTTCGTTGTTCCACAAGCCCTAACTCCAATGTTTTGGTGTTGAATGGCTTCCGCATGAGCCAATTGTTGACTAAATTTATTTTGAGACTTGATGTTGTCCGTAGCTAACTTGCCCATGCGTTCGAAATGCTCGCCGTTTTATTTTTCCTGCATCTTACCGTCATCAACGGAGTGGAATTTAAAGATTTTACTGCAATCCTAGTTGAAAGTTTAACTAAGAATCATTTTAGAGTGATTTGAATGTATACAGTGACTCTAATTATATACTTAGCTCTACATTTTGATAAAACAGAACTTAGTAAAAATTAAAATAACATCAACGTTCACGAAGACGGTAAATCTTTAGATTCAACTACGGAATAAATAGTAGTATCTAATAAGTGTGTGTGTTCTCAGGATGACTTATCTAATGATATTGAAAGTCTACTAGAAGAAGTAAAGAATGTACAAGCTCGCCTTTCGGATCTGCCCGATGAAAGTCTTGGAGCCATGGAGGAAGGCCTGAGGGTAAGTTTCATTGTAAATACTTCATCTATAGAGTTCGTGTCTCGTATGAATGTTTCTATAGTAATGTTATTGACCAATTCCAATAATTACACAAGTCTAAGGGCCTGTTTCACAATCGACAAGTAAATTTATCTGTCACATAAAGTTGTCTCTCTCCTTGTCTATTTTCAAGTGTACGACAAAGAAAGGGCTAAACTTATCCGTCAAATATCCTTTACTTGTCGATTGTGAAACAGGCGGTAAATGTTAATGGTTATTTGTTATGCGCTGCAAAAGATTTACTTCTGGCACAAAATAAAATTGTGTGGCAGCTCTTGATTTTAAATTAATTCTTGCAGATCATCTCTACGTAATTATGTTAAACATAATGAATTTGACGATTAAATGCAATAAAGACCGAAAACAAAATAGAACTATAGAAACATTTCAAAAGGTGCACTCGTTGGCAAACGCTTGAAAGTATTCTGGCCCCTAAGTAAACAAAACTAGAATCAACATGATCTATCGGGCGTTGCAGATTGATTTTTCGTCTTGGCATTGGCTGCATTTTATCCATGTTTTGTGATGATGTCACCAAAGTATACTCTATACATTACGACATAGGTTAATAATAAGTTCTTGCGCTTGGCATCATTCGGTAGGGCAGTGTATCGCGGAGTCCCGAGCACTTCGAACCGAACAACGAACCAGCCGGTGTTGCGATTTAGAATTTCAAATAGTGTCAAAAGAGGAAATAGATTTTCATCAATTTGGAAGTGCGTGCAGTGTTGAAAGTTGGAATTTGAAACGTTTGTTAAAGTTGGAATTGAGCCTAAAGAAGCCTTAGAAAAGGTGAAGTAATACTAAATAGTAAACTTTAATAATTTGAAATATTTCGTAGTTTGTGAAATTTATTATGACATCATCGAGAGTACTTACTTTAATATAACTTTTAAATTGCTTATTTTTTTTCGATAGTTAACAAATTTTTATATTAATCCTCCAATCAAATAGTTCAGTTATTAATTTAAACGACTTATTACTAGTTTTTATATCATAATATTTTCAACGGCCTCTATGAAGATGGTGATTAATTTTATAACCCAAACTTCAATGATGTGTTAAACCGAGTACCAATAAAATTTACTTTACGACACGACAATATAGTTCACTTTAGTAAACATAAAATTTTGAACCTTGGAGATAAATATAAACAAAATAAAAGTGAAAAGTGGAGCGCGAGGCACATAAATTTGAGTCTATGACACATTCGCTGGATATAGGCGGTTCGTAGTAATTTGCTATCTTGACACAATGCTTCAGAAATATATTTCAAACTAATTGTTTTAGGCCTGTGTCCAGCTGTGAACTTGATGTAGTACAAACTTTTTTTATCGCATTTTATAAGTGAATAACTATAGATAAGTGATTCCATCGCCGAGTTTCTTTAGCTTCTCAATAGCTTTATTAAAATACTGGAATTATTAAATTATAGCTTATTGCAAGTCAAAATGGTGTTCAAACAAAAATATAAACAACAAACTCGTTGTAAATTATTATTATTATTAGCAATAATTTATTTACTTTATTTTAAACTGAGTTGTTTCTCGCTGGGAAAATTAATAAGGGTTATTTTATTAATAAATATTCAGATCGGATTTCATTTCATTTAATTTATTTTAATTTACATCAATCATTTTTTTATTATTATTAAAACAAGCAAAATAAATAGTCTCAATATTAAGTAGTACCTAATAAAGTAGTTATGACCAGAGCCCGGATTTTTCGCGGCAAAAACAAAAACAGTGTTTTGTAATAGTGATAGGAGTTATTCATTAATTTCTCAACATTCTCTGGGAGTAGACAGTTTCTGACGTGTCTATTATTTTCCATGAGGTAGTATAGTCACTTCATTCAAAGTTTTACCACTTACTTACCCGACGAGCTATTCTATTATTTGATTTGAAAAAGAAGGAGTTAAAACTTAGATGGAATACCACATATCAAACAAGTGTCGCGAATGATTGTAAGTAAAGTAATGTAAATATAATAATACTCGATATAGATTTAAAAAAAAAACTAGCACTAGCTAGATTGCGACAGTCTTTTGTTTTGCCGCGAAAAATCTGGACTCTGGTTATGGATTATTTTTATCAATTACCTAATACATTTAGGTCAGAATTAATTTTAGACATTGTACTTGTAATGTTATTCTAAGAACTAAGAATGACATAAGTATCCATTATTCATAAGGGACTGTAAATATGTCATCGGTATTTTTAGAAGTTTCCTCATCACAATATGTCACGTATATTCAAACATGCTTAAGGAAATATTACCGAATCGGCCACGGATTGAAGTTTAGGTCTCATGCTTCGAGGATAAGTTATTAATAATTCAGTTGTATTATATTATAACGGTGTTTAATTAATTATATACAGAACATTTGCGGCAGATTTTCCTTAGACATCATGTTCGTCGAAAGTATGTTTGTGATTTGATTTCGGAAAAATCAAAACAATTTTAAAATAAATGATAAACGCGTCGTCAATATTAAGACCGAAGCAATTTTTATTTCAAGATCAGTATCAGCGTTGATTCAGTAAAAAATAGTTCAGGTATGTAGTAAGGTAATTCATAGGTATTTTGACATTTATAATATTCATTTAGTATATAATAGAAGAATAACTAATAAACCTTTTTAAAATTGCTTATTTTTAACCCCCGACGCAAAAATGACGGGGTGTTATAAGTTTGAGGTGTCTGTGTGTCTGTCTGTGGCATCGTAGCTTCCGAACGGATGACCTGATTTAGATTTTGTTTTTTTTGTTTGAAAGGTGAATTAGTCCGGGGGGTTCTTAGACATGTTTTTTCAAAATCAGTTTAGCCGTTTTTGAGATATTGAGCTTTAAAGTTTAATACCCGTGAAATATTTTTACTTTTTAGACGTTTTTACCGGCTGTTTTTTAAATTTTAAGGTTAATATTTTTCATAAATCAATGGACAAACACATTTTTAGGGTTCCGTAGTCAAACTAGGAACCCTTATAGTTTCGCCATGTCCGTCCGTCCGTCCGTCCGTCCGTCCGTCCCCAGTCTAGCTCAGAGACTCGTAGTACTAGAAAGCTGTAATTTGGCATGAATATACATATTAGTCACGTCAAAAAAGTGGTAAAATAAAATTTTGAAAAATATTTTTTTTTAATGCACCTCCCCTACACGTAACGTGGGGATGCCTTTTTTTTTTCTTGCCTACCCCATTGTATGGGGTGTCGTTGGATAGGTCTTTCAAAAATATTGCGGGTTTATGAAAACAATTTTTTGATTAAGGGATCCGTTTATGAAATATTAAGCTTTAAAGCGCTATTTTTTGTTAGAGTCAAGTGTCCCCCCCCCCCTACAGCCAAAACTACAAATACTAAAAATCTGAAAAATATCTTCAACGAAAGCGCATATAACGAATTTTAAAGGAAAACTGTCACGGCTAAGTAGACATGATTAGTTCCTGAGATACAGGCGACTAAAGTGTTTATACCTATCAAAATCGCCTATGATAACTTTGATAGAAAAATTTGTTAACGGGGCGTGCAGGACGCGCGGGGGGAGTCAAACTGTCCAAGCAACAAATCGAGCGACAGCCGCGCTCAGCGCCGCGCGAGCGCCTAGATGCTGTTTGGACGTGCCCCGGAATGCTACCTACAAGTTTGCGATTTTCGATCTGAAAGTTTACAAATTTTCGATTAGATTATTGATTTGAGTTGAGTACCTATCGTTTGGAAAACTTAAAATTCTATTTACTGGCCCTTGTTTTTTTTTCAATTTCTATTAATTACTATATAAAAGATTTAACTTTTATTGTAATTTAAAGTCGGTTTGAAGCAGTTTAGATACCTAACTACCTACATAGGTATACTGATCTCACACTTAAAAGCTTGGCTCTTGTTTGAGATATTATATACGAATTTATAAGAAAAAGAATCATTACTAAGTAGACTTAATTAGTTCCTGAGATACAGGCGACTAACGGGTTTATACCTACTAAAAATAATCTAAGGCAGCGCCAAATAACTTTAAATAGAAAATTGGTTCATTGTTGATTTTTGAGATAGTTTTTTGTGTTTGTCGTTACGGCTTCGGAACCCTACACTGAGCATGGTCCGACATGCTCTTGCCCGGTTTTGAAGAAGGCTTACGACAAATCAGTCGCAAATATGATTTATACATTGTTATATTACAATTTTATTGCTAAGCTATCCTTGAAGCTTGAAACCTAAACTTAGAGGACACGTTGGTCTAGTTGATAGTGACCCTGCCTACGAAGCTAGCGGTTCCGGGTTCAATGCCCGGTATAGGCCAATATTTGTGCGAGTTCGAGTATTTTATGTATTTAAGTATATATTTATCTATACAAGTACTTAAATCATTGTCTAATATTCATAATACAAGCCTAGAGCTTAGTTTGAGACTAGGTCACGGTTACATGCAAACATAATGTAAATAATACACTTTTATTATGTTCAGTAACATCATCACTACATAGTATAAAACAAAGTCGCTTCCCGCTGTCTGTCTGCCTGTCCCTATGTATGCTTAGATGTTTAAAACTACGCAACGGATTTTGATGCAGTTTTTTTTAATAGATAGAGTAAATCAATAGAAAGGTTTTAATGTATAATAAATTCTTTTTTATGAACGGGTGTTACAGAAAACTCATATAAACCGAGGCGAAGTGAGGGTGGGTCGCTAGTCATTTATAAATTACTAGCGACCCGCCCTCGCTTCGCTTCGGTTTATTTGAGTTTTCTATAACACACGTACATAAAACAAAATTTATTATACATAAAAACCTTCCTCTTGAATCACTCTATCTACTAAAAAAAACCGCATCAAAATCCGTTACGGAGTTTTAAAGATCTAAGCATACATAGGGACAGACAGCGGGAAGCGACTTTGTTTTATACTATGTAGTGACTAGCGACCCGCCCTCGCTTCGCTTCGGTTTATGTGAGTTTTCTGTAACACCCGTACATGAAACAGAATTTATTATACATAAAAACCTTCCTCTTGAAACACTCTATCTATTAATAAAAACCGCATTAAAATCCGTTGCGTAGTTTTAAAGATCTAAGCATACATAGGGATAGACAGCGGAAACCGACTTTGTTTTATACTATGTAGTGAAAATCCATTCAGTGATGGTAGTACCTTGTGCAGGGTCCGTCCGGATCACTGACACCTTATCCTTTCACGTACCACCGAGCAGCAGTGTTCACATTGTTGTGTTCTGGTGAGGGGATAAGACAGCCGGTGAAATCACAAGCATAGAGGCATTTCATCTAAGTCTTCAGGGTTGGCAACGTATGTGCGGTCTCAGGATTGCAGACTTGGGATTATAAGTTTTTTTTAAATCTCTTTAATTATTCTAATGATTAAATGTAAAGCAAGCTTTAAAAATCCGGCTGTATTTTTTTATATTACCTACCGTCGATATGCGAGATACAAAAGTGTACAAAATCAATTAAAAAAAATGTATCCAGTGACTCACACCATAAAGATAAACCTAATGCCGTATAATTTATCAAAATCAGTTGACCCGTTGAGTAGTTATGACCGGACGTAGGAACGGATATACATACATACATATAGGTCAATAAGAACCTTTTTGGGCTTGACCGCAAGGACTTAAACAAAATCCATGCCACCTTAAACTTTGCAGTACCGCTAGAAAACTCAATTCCAACTTCTCAAATTTCAGGAGGGCATCTCAGTATTGATCAAGTGCGACGAGGCAGCAGAACTGCTAGAAGGCAAGATGATGGAGTACCGCCAGGAGACGGAGATCCAAACCCTGACCAGGGAGCTGATGGTGATGAGGGCCAGGATCTCTAAGCTGCTGCAGCAAGCTCGGCAGGGGCTGGACATCATCCAGGTAAGGAAGGTAACTGTTACTTTTTATTTGCGTTTTTTTATTATTTAGAAATAGTTGGTTTGATTGTTTTTAAAAGATCTTATATAGTTATGAGTCTTTTCTTCAATTCTTAAAATCAACATTAAACACTTAACACTGTATAGTGCTTTGACCTCCTGATTAATGATGACAACGATGCATTTAGCCTAGTTGGTAGTGACCCTGCCCACGAAGCTAGCCGTCCTGGATTCGATTACCGGTATTGGAAAATATTTGGGTGATAAGCGCTATTATGTATTGCTCCATATAAATATGTGTATGGTTGTCTACTACTCATAGTGCAAGCCTTGAGCTTATCGGGACTTGGTCAATTTGTGTGAGATTGTCCCCTGATATTTATTTATTTATTTAATATTTGAAACAGCAAATCTTATTATTAATTAGTTCTTTTCTGTTATTGCTGCTTATTGATATTCTTTTAATTTCTGTATCAACACATGGGTGTACTAGTAATCGGTGAATCGGTTAGATTTTATCCTTTTTAAAATTTTTCAGGAGGCCAAAGTAGAAGTGGCCCGTCAAGCCAAGGAAATAGAAGAACATAAAGGCAAAATAGCCAAACTGGATCATTGGTTGGAAACCATTGATAACGAATTAAAAGAATCAACAAAACAGTCTGACGTTCTCATTGAAGAAGACATAGTTAGGTATATAGAAATTTATGAAAGATACATCAGAGAATATGAAGAATATGAATTTATTTTAAAGTCTATTAGTTTAGTTGGTGTTGATAAATCTAGTCAATCTTTGGAAGAGAAGCTAAAAGCGACGCAAAAAGCGTTAGTGGAAACGAAGCATCTAGTCATTATAGAGATAGAACGTTTAAGAGAAGTGTTACTGCAGATGAAATCTGTGGCTGAAGTGGTTGAAGAGGATATATCTCAAACTGACAGGACTATAGACTCAACGTCAATGCCTGAAGAAATCGCTTCTCCTAGAGAAAGTGACAAACAGGTTCAAAAACTTGAAGAGGTTCCGTCCGTATTACCTAAAGAAATACCTGCTGAAAAAGTGTCAAGCGAGAAAAAAGAACTAAGCCAAGAAAAGGTGCCAAGCGAAAAAATACCGAGCGAAAAGGTACTAAGTGAAAACAAAACGAGTGAAAAAGAAGCTGTGGTAGGACAATTAATTGTCAAAGAAGTAAAGCCGGTCATTTCAATTGAGACACAAACTGGACAAAGTCTAAGGTCAGAGTCACCAACTGTTACAGACAAATCTGTTATGTGCGCACCAGTAAAAATAATAACACAGGATGTTTCAATCACCTGTGCTCCTCCACATGACGTTGAAATCCAAACTAGTGACCCAGTTGCGGATAAACAAGAAATCCTAGAGAATATTAAAATCAGACAAATAATAACTGGCGACCACGAAACGTTTGAAATTGAGAGTCGGCCGGTTGTCCGAGATCAAATAATTGATGAGCAATCATTACTGGTTGATGCCGATTATAAGAATGATAATCAAGGCAAAAATACACAACTTAATATTACGCATAGTTTACCACAGTCATTTGAAACTGTTATGGTAGAACCAGATGAGACTACAACTGAAGTTGTTGTAGACGCTGATGGAACTAAGAGAATAATCGTCAGGAAAATACGAAAGACCCTTGTCACACGACAGCAAATGGTTCACAGTCACCGTCATAGTACACAGATGATTTCAGATGGAACACAAGATCAATCATTTTCACAAATCACGCTAAAAGAAGATAAGGCCTCAAGTTCAACGATGCTGGGTGATGGAGGGGTGCAAAAAGTTGAAAGCCAGACATTTGGTGGTCAAATTATATCAGGACTACCGGGTAGCGAAGTAACTATACAAGAGTTTACATCAAGACCTGGTATGGTTGTCAAATTAGAAGAAGGGTTAAGCCCCGATGAAATCCTACAGTTAGCTGAAAGTGATGGCAACGCTCACATTCAAACATCATCATCCAGTGTTACTGCCGTGGTACAGCAAGTAACAAAACGTATTGTGAAAACAAAACGAAGGATCATTAGGAGAGTAGTTATTATTGATGGCAAAGAACATGTTACAGAAGAAGTAATAGATGAACCTGATAATATTGAAGTATTTGAGGAACAAATACCAAGAGTCTCAATCAGTGTAAAAGATCAAGGTGGCGTGCAGTTTGAAGAATTAGACGATGATGACAACGATGATAAGCCAGCATTACCAGATTTGGGGGGAAATAATGAACGTTCAAGAAAAACTTCACCTAAATTAGGTGAAGATGCTCCAAAAGACAGTAAGCCTAGTAATGATGAAAAAACACCTAGTGAGCATAGTAATAAGCAAACTACTAAACCCCGTGATGATGAAATTTCTATGAAATTTATTGAAATGGAAAGTCAACAACAGCCACAGTTCACAACGTCAAGTGCAGCTGCTAAACAGACTGAGGTAAGAGAAACATCACCATTACAGACGGTCACAGTTTCTGAAACGTTTGAAAACTTACCCGAAAGTACTCAGACTCATGGTTTATACTACGTTCAGGAACCACACGAAGGCCAAACAACTCTTACTAGTGAAGGATACCATCATTCTACTTTTGAAACGTCTTCTTCAAATACCGCAACTGTAGTACAGAAAGTAACAAGAAAAATAACTAGAACAAGAAGGCGTATTATCAAACATATCCAAATCATTGACGGTAAAGAACATGTCACCGAAGAAGTCATTGACGAACCGGATGACGTCGAAATAATTGAAGAAGCACCTAAAGTATCTACACACACGATTCAAGAACAGGGCGTTAAGACAAGGCGTATAAAAATAATAAGACAGGTCCAAATAATAGATGGGAAAGAACATGTTACCGAACAAATCGTCGAAGAGCCAGATGATGAATACATTCCCGAAACTACGGTTACGTCTGCAATTGATGTCAATATTCAAAAAATACCTACTATTATTCCAGAAGATACTGAAGAAGTTGTAGATGTTTTGCAAGAACCGGTAATTACTGGATCTCATAAAACGGTAATCAATGTAACGCAACAGCTGATAAGCAGTAAAACAGAACCCACACAATCATCAAAAAGTGTAACGCGTGAAAATCAAAAAACTGTCAAAGTGGATGACTCTGTGAGCCCTAAAGGTGAATTTGTGGTCACTGTACCCACAAATAATATAAAAGAACAAAGTGAAAAGTTGCCCAGCCCAGTGTCCAACGACATGAAGCAATTCAAACCTGTTGAAGAAATTTCAAGCCCAGGTAGAAAGTCAAAATCAGCATCTCCAAGCAAACGCGTGACTTTTGTTGACAAATTAATTGAAAGTACAGTACCTGAAGAAGTTGCCAAACAAATTGAACCGGAATTAAAACGAGATAAGATATTATCTGAACCAACTAAAGTTACTCCACAAGATTCACCTACATCTCAGGGTGTCAAGCCAACTCCAGAAAAAGAAGTAATTATTAGTGAGACACCAGAAATAATTGCAATTAATACCAAAAATGACAAAGTAGAAACAGGCACCATTTTTGATTTTATCTCAAACGAAAGAGCTCACGCATTGCATCCAATTGCACCATCACCTTCTAAGTCTACTGAAAATGTATCGCCAAGCGAAGAAAAGATATCGAAAGAGGCTGAAACTGAACTACCAAGTAAACCAGAATCATCTAAACATGACATCGAATTAAAGGACACAACAGACGCACTGACACTTACTAAATCAGAATCTGAGAGTAAAGCTGAGTTAACAACACCAAAACCGGAATCACCCGTTCTTGTTTTAACAGAACAATCAGAAAAATCTCCAGAATTGAAATATGCTAAAACGGAATCGCCTAACCAACAAGAACCACCGAGTTTTGCTGAAACTACTCTTCTAAGTAAGGAAACACTTCAACCTGCTACCACTGAAGCACCTAAACCAACTAAAGCCGAGCCTATCAGTAAAACAGAACCGAGTTTGCCTGCAGAAATTGAACCATTGGGGAAAACAACATCGCAGACGCCTGAAGCTATGTTACCAAGCAAGTCAAAATCACCTGTAGACAAAGTAGCTGACGTGAAATCTCCAACGCTAGAAAATTTAATCATAGAAGAAGTACTTTTAGGTAAAAACGTAGAAGATAATGCTTTAGTTTCTGCTGTCCAAGAACACCAAAATATTACCTCAGAAATACAATTGCATCAATCTAATAATGATTTTATTAAAAATGAAATAGCTGCCTCATTGCATCCTGACCAGAAATCTAAAGACGCAAAGACACCAGAATCTGCTGAGATAAAATCAATTGTAGATTTTGATAGTAAGATAGTAGCAGATTTTAAGCCTGATAAACTTCCTGAAGAATTGTCCAGACAGAATAAATTGCCCGAAACTATATCGATAG
Source organism: Acleris laterana (assembly GCA_963966035.1). Classification (NCBI taxonomy): domain Eukaryota; kingdom Metazoa; phylum Arthropoda; class Insecta; order Lepidoptera; family Tortricidae; genus Acleris; species Acleris laterana. The sequence continues at coordinate 1,702,432 of OZ014447.1, read as the reverse complement.
GTACAGCTGTTGAAGAAACTGTAGAAACAAAACCTGTTCAGGCTGTTCCTGAAGAATCAACAAATAAGCATTCAGAAATTCTAATCTCGTCTCAAGATATTAAGGAACCCGAACTCCATGGAAAAGAACAAGATGAAATTAACGAACATCAAATGTTAATTCAATCGGAGCTTAGTTCAACATCTCATAAGCATGTTGTAGAAGTAACTAAGGAACTTTTGACTTCAGAAGGACTAAAGAAAGAATCTCAATCCATTGAAGGCATGGTAGAAACAGAAAAGAACGTTGGTACCGAAGTCTATAAAGCAAAAACAGAAATAGTATCAAAGCAGTCACCGGTTACAGTGGAATTTATTGATCCTACTACTATCACTAAAATTGATCAGGGTAAAACATCTTTGACTGCAGGAGTTTCTTATGCTAAACAAGAAGATAAACCAATTGGTGACAAAGCAGATGAAAAAGATCAAGATAGTACTAAGTTTGACATCAGATCACAAAATAAACCTTGGGTGATGCCTACAGACAAGGCTCAAATAATTGGAGTGGAACTAAAGAAACCAGAAACCAAATATGATATGAATTTACTCCTTGAATCGGAACGTCATGATACTCATTTAAGAGAGCTGAAACCAGAAGGAAGTAACCAAGGAGTAATTACTGAGGTAGTAAGTCAACCAACCCAACCATTGCAAACTGTTGACATTTCAATGTCATTATCAAAAACGGACATAAAGAAAAACGAGCCAAAAGTACAAGTTAACTTGAAGGTGGAAGGATCATCAAAAAAATCAGTAATAGTCAAAAAAGATATCGATGTCAATCTGCCAAGTAATGTAACGATTACAGAAGAACATCCAAAACTTTTAGCACCAGTTGAAAAAGTAGTTGAGGCAGTGACTATAGAACCTACCCCAGAGCCTGTAAAGGAAGAAATAAAAGCCACTAAAGAACCGACACCGGGGCCTATTGAAGAGTTCAAGCCTCGTAGTGAAACAAAAGTAGCACCAATTGTGCCTGAAGTAACAGCAGCAGACACAGATCAAACTTCAAGTGGTACGCCAGATTCCTCTAAAGAACACAAAAAGAACAAGAGGAAAAAGAAACAAAAACCTACTCCCGATACAAGCTTCTCTGATTCCATTAAATCAGAAATTCCTTTAGAGTTGCCTACTGACAAAACTGACAAAAGTGTCCTTGAAACTGATAAAAGCGTAATTGAAAGTGACAGTTCTTCTCTTAGTCACTATGTCGAGCTCCCTACATCAACACCTTTAGAATCACCAAAGCCAACCGAAGGTATTTTAGAATCTAAAGTAGAATCGTTAGAACCAGATTCATTTGTCGAATCCGAAAGGACTGCTGAAGAAAAAGGCTATGAAGCTGAGGAAGTTTCTCAAGGACCAACACCTGTTCCCAAAAAGAGGCAGAAGAAACGCAAGCCCCACGGTGTTAGTGAAGAAACGATATATCCCAAAGAAAGCACTGCTGAGTCTGATGACACATCTGTATCAACTCCCGTAGAAATTGAAGAACCAGTAAAAGAAAAGAAGGGTAGAAAGAAAAAGGGAAAGAAAATCCCTCCTACCGAACCTGAAGATCTTGCGGAACCGCTACCGATAGCCGAGGCAAAGTCTGAAAGTCCAAAGATTGGTAGTGAAAACGTAGAGTCACCTAAAGATGAATCTTACCATACAATAAGTGAAACATCTGATATCAGCACAGTTAAAATTGTTGAAGAATGCGTGCAAAGTAGCCCCGAAACGTTACAAAAGGAAGTTACTACAACTGTGACGTTTACAGTGCCTGTGGTTGAAGAAATTGCTACTCAAGAATATTCAGTACAAACGTCACCTGAGTTGACTGAATCTATTAAAGAAGACCAAGAAGAACTAAAACCTGAAACAGTTGCCATCGAACTGCAGACATCTCCAACTCCAATCACTGAAACGGTAGTACAAACTACACCAAGAGAGGAAAAAGAGGCTGATACACAGACCGTTGAAGAAATAATTGCAATAGCCGAAAAATTACCCGTGGTTGACATTGAAATACAAACTAGTAGGGCAGAATCCCCTGAGAAAGTAGTTCAATGTGAGGTAACAACTCAAGTTGTAACTCAAGATATACTACCTCCAGAAGAAAAATTCTCACAGACGTCGTCACCAGTTGAGGAACCTAAAGAACAACATTCGCCGATTCCTGAAGTTGTTACAGAATCTAAAGAAATGCAAACATCACCCACACCTCAAGTCCAAAAAGACGAGAAGAGTACTGAAATAGTCGTAGAAACCGTTGAAACGGATATTCAGACATCACAAGAAATTAAAGACCAAGAAACATCTACAACACCGGTTCAAGAAAAAGAAGTTATGGAAATAAGCATTCAAACGCCTGATATTCCTGTTGTCAGCACATTCACTCAATCTGATGAACCCCTAGTTGAAAAAGTGACCATTGTAGAAAAAACTGAAGTAACAGCCCCTAAGGCAGAAGCGTTTGACGTGAGCCAACAAACATCCCCAAGAACACCAGAACTTTCTAGGACGGAACTACCCGAGGAATCTATTCCTACTTTGGAGCTGAAGAAACCCACCACAACTGATAATACTCAACAAACTACTCCTAGGGAACCTGAAGAAAGTAAAACTGGAGTTCTTATAGCACCCCGGCCAGTTGGTTTAGACCTTATAAAGAAAGACGTGCCTACTACTGACAGTACTCAGCAGACATCACCTAGAGTTTATTCAGAAGATTCGATATCCACTTCGACGGATGAACCATATGAAGTTCATTTACGGGCACAAATAACTATACCTGAAGCGACAAATGACTTCTTAGATAATGAACGTCAAATGGACGCACCACAATCCATACTAGGGGACAGGCAAAAGCATAAAAAGAGGAAACAGAAAAGAAAGATGGAATCGCCACTAGCGCAGACGCCAGAGAGCCTTTCGGATCCAATAACCACTGAGTTGTTAATGTCTGTGACTCCTAGTAGCGAGGATTATTCTAGTAAGGACACGACATCCATTGATGAGGGGATATCTCAATTAGCTAGTCCAGTATCGCCAGATCAACAGGAAGCATTCGGTACTCATAAACTCACCTACTCGGATGTCGTACAGCGATCAAAATCAAAATCTCCTTCGCCATCTAAGACTGTTCACTTCGCACAAAAACCTGGAAGGGCAAGATTACTCGGGGCTTTAGAAAAAAGAACACAGTCTTTGGTGGAATCGCCTAGAAACATTCCTGATGATTCCATGACTGTTGCCATATTGGACCAATCTGTAGACAATTACGATACTGTTGTTAATAAAGAATTTAATGACTTAAAGAATGCTGTTGGAACAAACGATCCTACAAAAATTGAGAGAAGTGTTGTAGTAATAATTGAGACGATTTCTATTTGGTTAGAAGAAATCCAATACAAAATTCAACGAGAGACTCTTACTAATGCTAGACCTGTAAATGAAACTCAACACTTGGCATCACTGCAAGGATACATTCAAAGCCTTAAAGAAATAATTGAAATAACTGAAGTAAATGAGGAAATTATCACTTTAATTGAGATGCTAATACGCCAAGCAGATGCAGTCAGCACCTTAAATAGTCAAAGTTCAGTTACTGTAAAAGAAGTGGAAAAAGATTGGAATAAGTTCTTGGAGGACGTGGAAAAATTATACCAATCAGTAGAAAAAGTTAAATCTAACTTAGACGACATTATTATATCGGATATTCCAACTCAACAAAAACTTGACAATTTAGATAAATTAGAAAATGTTAACGTTGCCAACTCTGATGTGGTCACTAAAATGTTCAGGTGGTACCGGATACAGGTTGAAACTAACCCTAGGAAGGAATGTCCTTCCGATTTGTTCGCTTGTGACGATGATACCAAGCAACTAGAAAATTCCATAAACACCGAAAGAGACCGACTTCTTCAACTGTCGGCGTTGGCAGAAGAATATGAACAAACCTTGCAAGATTTCGGACAAATTACCGACGTGGCGGAAGCATTACTGGACGGGAAAATCATCGTATCTGATCTTGATCATTTACACGAAGAAATTCAGAAACATCGAAAATTCTTCGTCAATCTTAGTCACTGCAGAGCTATTCTTGAATCTCTTGAGGACAATCTAGATAGTGAAACCAGATCCAAGTATTCATCACTGCATAATTTACTACATGATAGGGCTACGACTATCATAGATAGAGCGGCCAGTCGTGCTCAGCAGATGACGTTAGCTGCTTCAAGATGGACCACACTAGAACAAAGCATGAAGGAAGAACAGCAGTGGCTGAGAGTCGCGCAACAGAGGATCCCTGACCTAACCAACGTCACTTCCATCGACCACGAGCAATACATTAACTTGTACCAGTCCGTCAGTTTAGATGTGTCCCATCATCACGCTAAGATCCTGCGTCTTTTGTCAATAACTGACGGACTTCAGAATCTTATAGTCTGCTCTGGTTTGGAAACAGAGTGCTCTATTGCTCTTGACACTTTGCTTACACTACAAGAAGATGTAGACTCTCGGCTTATTCGTTTAAGAGCATTCAAAGAGAACTGGATGACGTATGATTACATCATAGAACGTATTGAGAATTGGATAAAGATCTCTAATAGGGAGCTTGAACACATCACCCCTGAAAACATAACCACCACTGGTAACCTACGTCGCTTCTGGGAGTTGAAGGCTCAGCATGAAGTGCACAACAACCTTAAGAACGAGTCTGGCGTTCAGTTTGAGAAGGCACTGGAAATATTACCTATATCCGACGAGATGGTCCAGCGACAATTCTTCTCAAAGATAGAAGATGAATGGCGAGATCTAGCAGGTAGAATAGACAACCTACATTCATCTGCGATTCAAAGCATTTCAGATCGCGACGTGTCTTCAGGAGAGAAGTTAAATATTCTAGAAGACGAAATCAGAGAGCTACGAGCGTCGCTAGATAGCTTAAAGGCTGTAATAAGGAGTGAAGATGAATTAAACCTATACATCGAAAGACTTCAAGTGATGACTGGTCGAGTAGACAGGATACAAAATGAGCTCGGTAGACTGAGCTTGCTACCTACCGCTGAATCTGATCGCTTGGGAGCTCTACTTTCACAATCGCGTAATCTAGACGATCAGATAGCCGAAGAACTGGAACGTAGCATGCTATTGAAGGAGAAGATAGTTCTAGTACAGGCTGGTATTACGCGTTGTCAGAAGAGCCAACGTCGCGCGCGATTGACTATCGAAGAGTGCGAGGCAGCTGAACGTCTGGGCAGCGATGTTGTGGAGCGTGCATCGGAGACCTGTGAAAGGTTGCTGGAAGATCTGGAAGGGCAGTGGAGGGATATTAGAGCGTTGAACCAGGCGCTGCATACTCTACCTACCTGTCTACGCGTGTCCGTGTCACTTACGGACTTGGAGAGGGACATTACTAGATTACAGGTTAGAATTTTTGTACTATCATACAATTCAAACAAACAGTTGTGTAACTTACAAGCTATGTTACGCTAGGTTTGGCGATACATGTCTAAAATACCTACTTTTTAACCAGGAAAACCACGCGGAACTGGAATCCGAGGCCTCTGACCTATGCGCTCGTCTTCGCTCCAAGGTCCAGCTTTGGCGCCGGTTTGAGCGCCAGCTTGAGATGGTGCAAGGTGCTGTGAGGGAAGCGGACTATATGGCTGAGCTGCTGACTGTGCAAGGTCAAGTCGACTATGATCGGCTGCTGAAGGCCACTGAGAAACTTGAGGTAAGAAAAGCAATCTACAGCATTATTTATTTAGTTTATTCTGTTGAATATCTAAATATTAAGTTAGTTAGTACAGTACTACCAGTTTCTTAATAGTTATCGGCTATTAATGTTTTATTCTATGATACACGAGTGGAGAATATACTTACTGTATTTTTAAGAAACTAAAAATACTGTACTTGCACCACCGTATTCTGTCAAAGTATCTTTGTAAACTTTAAGTTTTCTTTATCCCATTTAGTCTATAGCAGGGGTTCCCAAACTTATTTTTATAACGCCCCTTGTGTCATTAAAATATCTACATCCCCTCCCTATTTCGATGTATCTACGAGGCCCGGAATGCCGGCAAAAGTAGTCAAAGAGCGTACTACAAGACAAGAGCCTAGCTCTTACGTTAAATGATGATGAAATCCTAGTATCCTACCTACGAAATAAATGTAAAATGTTACTAATATATTTAGTTTGATTGACATCATTTAAATCTAACATTTTTACGGAAGCCTGATTTTGACAATATAAGTAACTGCCCCTCCATATGCCGTCACTTCTCCCTAAGGGGGCGCACCCCCTCTTTGAAACCCTTTGTGTACGTCTTTGAGCCTATTTACCTTCAATTGCTAGCCTTCTTCATGACTAAACACATAACCCTTTCCAGCACTTAAAAATTACTTAAAAAAGTCGTTAATATCTAAAGCGTACTATAGGGTCAAGGACAGATAAAAATGCTTGGCCTAAACCCGAAACTTAGTCATTAATAATTTGTAAAATTGCAAAGTTGTTTGTCTAGGGGACACCGTTAATGTAGGAAAGCATATCAAACTTTTATTTGGTTGTCCTGTGTTTTTTTTTCTCTCCCTTTGTCTCTCTCGTAATATTTTTGACATGTTTTCCTGCTGAACTACGCATGCTGTTTGATATTATATTTAATTTAATATTTATAGCTTTATATAATGCTAGACTAAGTAGTATCACTGTAGTATTAAATATGGTTAAAAAACGATTGACTGCTGAGTTTCTTGCGGCGTATCTTCTCGGCAGTGGTCTCCTCTTGGGAAGCGCTGGTAGATTCTTGACGTGTAAAAGTGCCCGTGCGGCCTACTTACTGAATAAAAATCTTTTATCTTTTTTTTTCTTTTAAACACATGTTCTTGTCCATCAGACCCTGAGCGAATCTCTAACTCGTCGTAGCGGTGAACTCGTCGGCGAGTTGCGAGCATCAGCTGCTCCGCTGGCTGCCAGCACGGAGCCCACCGTGGCGGCGCGGCTCCAGAGGGACCTGGACGATGCTGCTGCCGCCTATGAGCACACCTGCAACAATCTTAATCAGCTGTGTGACAAGTTAGTACACGCTTAGCTATTTGAAAACTGGAAGTTACTACGCAATACTGTATCAACCCAGTGTCAGGATTGTCATTTTGTTAGAAAATTATATCCGTGTCTTCCCGTGGATGTCGTAAGAGACGGCTAAGGCAATAAAGGCGTATAGTACTGTTAGGCGATGGGCTTGCAACCTGTCACTAATACACTGGTAAACATCTTAGCCTAAAAGTGCAAAATGTGGTTACAGAATTATTAACAAGTTTTTAGAGTTGTTGGTAGTTCTGTAGCTCTGCCTACCCCACTCTGGGAATAAAGGCGTGAGTTTATGTATGTGTATCTATTTTCTTTCTTTCCCAACGTACTACAACGTGCGACAAACCAACTTTTCTCAATAAAAAAACTCTTTCAGCCAATCTTCCTAGACCATCGCTACCACCATCTTATCCATTAACCTACCGCCAAACAGCAGTGTTCGCATTGTTGTGTTCTGGTTTAGGGATAAGACAGCCGGTGAAATGACTAGCATAGAGGCATTCCGTTTTAGTCTTCAGGGTTGGCAACGCATTTGAAGTCTTAGGATTGCATTGCAGTCTTGTGAATGCGAATGTCTATGGGTCACAGTTTCCCCTTACCATCAGGTGGTCTGTGTGCTCGTTTGTCATCTCTATGCCATAAAATAAATAAATAAAATAAAATAAATAAATAAATACCATAATATTTTATCGTCTACATAATCTGTGACTTCCACAACTCACAACCTCTTTCCTCCAGGTACCACAAAGCCGTGGACCTATGGAAGAGATACCGCGACGCCGCAGCCATAGTGAGGGCGTTTGCTGAGCAGCAAGAAGGAACATTACACGCGTTGAGACCTGATGACGCACCCAACACAGCCGAGGTGAGTACTAGCATTAATTGACTTTAATAGTTGTTCCACAGCTAAGTTTACGTCCATCATTCGTAAATTTTCGAAAACCGCTTATTAATACCCTGCGAAAAGGGCGTCGCCAAGGGAGGCCAGCGGAAGACTGCCCCCCCTAGAGAATCAAATAAATTTAGCCTTGATTTTTTGTCAATGTTGATGATTATTTAAGTGCCGTCATCTCTCCCATCCTCTATACTTCTACTAGCCCCCCCCTCGATCATCTTACTTCAGATGTCCGTCTTAAGACGCGTCAGGGATGATTTGATTATTGGCAGGACCTTGTGCAAGATCCATCCGAATCGCCACCATCTTATCTTTTCATCTGCAGTATATATCGCATTGTTGTGTTCCGGTGTGAGGATAAGACAACCGGTGAAATTACTTAGGCGTTTCATCTTACTCCTCAAGTTTGGCAACGTACTCGTATTTGCGATCTTATCATTGCAGTCTTTAGACTAGTCTTTAGAATACAAATGTCAATGGGTCACAGATCCTACGCATTATAAACTGAACTGTTAGCTCGTATGCTTCTTCATGCCAAAAAAACAAGATCAGTTTATTCATACAGCCCTTACATCTAGTGAAGTACTTAGTAATATCGATAGGTATCAGAGTGCATTTACAATCAGGGTATGTGTGCTTATTTGACGACGCGCTGGCCTAGTTAGTAGTGACCCTGGCTACGAAGCTAGAGGTCCTGGGTTAAAATCCCGGTAAGTGCAGATATTTGTGTGATGATCGCGAATACTTGTTCCTGAGTCATGGATGTTTTCTATGTATTTTAGTATATATTTTTCTATGTAAGTATTAATATTGTTGTCTAATAGACATAGTATAAGCCAAGAGCTTAGTTTGGAACTAGGTCAATTGGTGACTTTTTCCCCTGATATTATTTGCATTGCTTATAAAAAATACTGATCAAGTGCAAATTGGACTCGCACACTGAGGGCTTCGAACCACCGCACCGCACAGCTGGTATTATTATTTTCAGATTTGAATTCGAATCAGCTTGAACCCAATTCACACTAGAACATGAATTAGTGTTTTTTTTTAAGGTTTGTACTATAAAGGTGCGGCCTCACCGAGACGCATAAAATACGGCGTCGTTGCGTAAACAAAAGACGGGGTCATAGTAACAACATTTTGGCGCCGTTTTGACGCACCGTTAAGACTGCGCCGAGCGTACGCCGGATGTACAGTGGCGCCCTCATTACTATTATTGTTTTCTAATAAACTAAAGTATTTTCTTGAAATTGGTCGGTGGGTTTTTGTATTATAAATGGAAACACAACTTATAGGGTATATCACATAGTTTAATAACAATTCACCTTCGAGTTATCAACTTAACGGAAAAAAGTGGCCACTTTTCCCGTTAAGCTGACTACTCAAAGGGTGATTCTTATTAAAGTTTGATACGTATCCCATAAATTGTGTTTTTACTTGAACTACAAAAACGTATCGTCTGATTGCAAGGAAATTCTTTAGTTAATTATAAAACACAATAATAGTAATGAGGGCGCCACTGGACGCTCGACGTTTGCTCGGCGCAGTCTTAAACAGCGGTGCAGTCGCACATTAATCATACCAATTTTAACGCTTGTATGTTTTATATACATACATACATACATACCTTTTACGCCTGTCTCCCAATAGGGTAGGCAGAGATTATGGAACGCCAGGTGCACCGATCTAAACACACAATTTTCGCTTCCTCTACATTCATCGATCTATACATGCGCGTGATGCGTGTGCATGCGGCGGTTTCGGGTGTTTTTTGTATGTTTTAACATTTTTATACTTAATTCAACAAAATTAAAATTGGTGTAAAAAAGTGTTTCAAGAATCCGGTGTAATAAATAACATATATTATGAAAAAAAAACCGGCTATCTATAACGGTTCAAAAGATAACGCTCTTTAAAGGACGATGGACAGTATATGCATATAAATAGGGTTCCGCTGGTCTACCCTTCTAGTACGGAACCCTAAACACCTAAACTAACTGTACTGACGTAATTCCCAGTGTTAGCCAGAGTCATTGGCCAAAACATTCGCGTTATTCAGAGTAACGGCGCAGGCGTTAAGTAAACGTTAACTGCTTACATTCGTGCGCAAACGCAGTTTTTAATGCCACTAACTGACAGCTTAATGTTATTTGGAGAAGCTAAACGTGTCACCGGCACGGAATGTGTTAAGTGGTGAAGTGATGATTCTGAGACAGGTACATAAGATTTTTTTGTTGTGTTTTTATAATGAAAAAAAAGTATCTAAGAGTAATATTTCAATTTAGGATACACGGTAATTTTAGTACTATGTGGTCATACAAAACCATTTTGAAGAAAAGTTTATTAAATGCACCCATAATAAATAAACAGATTTTTAAAATATAGATATTAGGTACTATTCAAACATGATAATTGGTGTGTTTTTGACATTTACGTTTTTTTTTTTTAATTTTATTTATGGCTTTCACTCCTGTTAAGGTGTATTTGTAAGTCCCATGGACTTATTAGAGCAATAAGTCCGTGGATATCACACGCGAAGACAAATTGTTCGTTAAAAGAGAATTTTCTCCAATGGACTAAACAGAAGCACATGGGGTTAGCTCCACGCGCTTCTGTCAAGTCATTTACGTTTTTAAAACCAAAAAGCATTAACAAAAGACAATGTCGTATAATGTAATTATATTATAACATAAGTAAAGTTTTCAAATTTAAGATCTTTTTTGTTAAGTAGTACCTTTGTAACACTATTTTTTTAAAGTCTGAGTCACAGTCCGTTTTCAACCCGTATGCGGTCGATGCACTTTACTTAGCAGTATACGAGACGTGGGTTGGTTACAAAAAGTATGGTTTAGCACACGGATTTGCTCGACAGGTTACGACAAAAACGATAAAGGAGTGGTCACTTCAAATAGGTAATAGATCGCTTTAGTACCTTGTCACTTTAACGGGATATTAGAATTTAGATTAAAACAAATACGTAAATAAAGGCTTTTTTTAAACCTAAAGAACATCAAAAGAGGTAAATACTGAACTCATAATAAAATAATGTTCTCGTTGGAATATAATACAATACATACATTAAATCACGCCTGTTTCCCAGAGGGGTAGGCAGAGACTCTTTCCACTTGCTACGATCTTGACAAATTTCTTTCGCTTCTTCCACATGCATACATCGAGTCATGCACGCACGTCGGTTTCGGGTACTTAAGATTCGGCCCGTTTCCAGTGTTTCTCCGATTTGACTTGAAAAAGTACGCCTACAATATTATTCAAAAAATAAACCAACTAGTCATAGCATTTATTGCAAACCATAGTAGTACAGATCTTAAAGTTAGTTACAGTAGGTACATTTAGATTCATATGGGCCCTGTTCGGGCATAGCAATTATAAATTCAAGTTTAGGGGCAATTACATAGTTTTGTGTTAGTATTTACGATATTTACTAGGTTTTAAGTGTAAAAATATGGGTACAGAGCATAATAAAATAATATACTAATGGCATTTTTTCTTTATTTGTTTAAATTCAGTGCCATAGCTCTATACAAATGTAAACAAATTAGTAGGTAGGTACCCATTTAATCTTTACTGTTTACTACTCTTAACTTAAAATTTTATTTACAAAATCGTTTAGTTATTTAATCTTAAACTTAGATTTTTACTAACAATGGCTAAACGGATTTGGATGATATTTATCCTGAATAATCACATGGGTTACTTTTCGTCCAGGCCAGTTTAAAAGTTCGCATTGGAATAACGATAATTAAAATATACGCGGACGAAGCCGCGGGTAAACGCTATTAAAGTATCATTAAAACAACTTTAATAATTGATATTTAAAAGTACCTACATGATAATGGAGTCACAATAGTGAATTGGTTCCTTTAGTTTTGTTTACATCTTGCCCATTTCAACTGATACCAGTTATAACACATACAAAAGACACACTTTAAACAAGATTATGAATAGACTTTTTATATCCTTAGACTTCAGTCTATCAATAAGCCCCGTCCTTTCCTTATAAAGGTTGGTCCAAACGTTGGTGGTAAATACCGAACCAATGATGTCACCAACGATCCATATGAGTTACTCTTTGTTATATTAAAAAAAGTACCGCTAATTAAGGTGCAATGGTGCTAAAAACCAGTCGCTTCTTGGTTGAGCAGGATTATATTTTTTACTCACTTATTAATCCTGATTTTTCGCTTTTCCCTTCACATAGGTACAGCTAAAGTTTTGCTACAATAAGTAAATAAAACATGAGAGAACAACGTATCACAATACCACACACACACCACACACTAACTTACATTAGATGAATAAATAGGTATTTAAGCATAGAAAAAGCCTATGACACGGCAATAAATTGTTATCCAATAAATATGAACTTCGAATCGCGTCGATTAATACATGTACAGTCGACGCCATAAATATGTTTACACTTTAGTACCTCGTCACTTTACCCGCTATGACAATTTCAATTGGCAGTTTAAACATGACGCTAAATAGACAAGGTACTAAAGTGTAAACATATTTATGGCGTCGACTGTACCATGAGTCTCCGACTTCTTGGCTATCTTTACAAAAAACACGTCAACCTGTCAACCTGTTTTGACCTAAAAGAAAAATGAACACGCTTTCGAACATTTAAAGTTTACGCGATCTTAAAAGAGTGTTTAAGTCCACACGAAATTTATTATAGAAATCGCAATTTTACTTTATCTTAAGTTGGTAAATAACTTTTTGTAATCGTGGTTATAATTTAAGTTAGTTATTTTATGCTAATAACAAGTAACGGGTTACATCTATGAGTCATTGAACTGCAATTCACCTGAAATATAACAGCTAGTATAATGTTAGTAAACTTCTTAGTTGTGAGAATATTATGTTTACCTAGTCTATCTAGAATTATTATGTGTGACGAATATTATTAAACTAGATTAATCACAATAGAATAACAATATCTGTTTATAATCTATACGGAGCGATCATTATTACATAGGGGTTTTTTAAACCTCCGAAATATTTTTAACGCCCCAACGGGTTTTTATCAAATCTATCTAAGAACCTTTCTAATTAAACTAGCTTTCTATCGAAAAAACTGAGTCGGTTCATCCATTTGGGAGGTACGATGTCATAGACAGACATTCAGATAGGTACACAGATACAGAACCATCTGTTTGCGTCGGGCTTCGGGGCTTAAAAAATAACCTGCAATCTCCAGCTTTTAAATCACCCAAAGCTGAACATGGTCATGGCCATGGTCCACACGCTTGCCTAAAAAAACAAACCGAATTAATACTGAGAATCTAAAGGGCTAATCTAACCTTGTTACACATATACCTACGCGAAAAACGTGTTAGTTTCCTCAAAATTCAAGGGCATCAAAACCTTGGCGGTAAAAACACCTTAATGAAGCAGAGCACAATAGTAAAACCGTGCTGATAAGCTGATAACATGACTCAGTCGCTCCGCAGGCGTGAGCCCGCGAGGACGCGCATCCGAACCAACTCGAATAAAAAAAACGAATCTGTCAAACATCGCTCCCGCCAAAACCTACATTTTTCAAAATGAGAAGTGTGCGTAGTGTTTTGTTTTATAGTTAAGTAATTTGATAATATGTGCGTGTGAACTTTGAACTGTGCTCATTTATAGATACATCCGTTGATGCTGTTTCAGAACCGCAACTTTATCATTTCCGTGTTTAAATAGAATTTAACATTCGGTTTTCCTCGTGAAATGAATGACTAACATGAAATTAATGTGTTTTGAAAATGTAAATGCCTTGTAGGCATTCAAGGTTAGCACGTGTGACTTCAGTTAATGCACGAACTTCTGTTGACATCACCGTAGAATGCTCAACTGTATGCATAATTGCATTCTTAATTCGATAAAACAGTAACAGCAATTTCGCCTTGTACGACCTTCGCGCTGTTCCAAATTTGAAGTTTTTACTCCACATTCGATGTTAGTGGCCAGTGATTTGCGAGATGTGTTAACGAGTGGTTGTTTTTTTTTTAACGTTAAACTAACTTTTTGGTTATTTTGTGGCCGTGATTGTGACAGCATGATGGATTACTGTGATTTTTTCATTGGATTGATAAGAAAACGGTGTCAGGAGGGCGCAGAGTGATTTGTGTATCAAAATGTCACTTCAAGAGGTGAGGCTGCGATCATAAACATTTTATATTTCTGATTATTATTGTGGGTAGCCAGTGAACTTGGCATGAATACGACCAGGAATATGCTGATAAGAGTATCCATATATTTCGTACACACATGATAAATTAAATGAATGTTAACGCGAACTTATTTAATATTATAAAATTATAGTAACAGACGCCATACTTAATTTAGGTCAATGTTTTAATTTACCCCGTATTTCATTGAGTTTATCGGTCTATGCAGTCACGACAAATAGATGTGAGTATCCAATTTTTCACCTTATTGCATTCTAATAAGTTCTAAAAGTGGACGCATCTCTTGGTAGTAGACTGTGCAAGTCGGTATGTCTATCCATAGACAAGCGGCTATAAAAAAAAGACATTGTAAGCATACGCTTTACGCTAGTCTAGGTACTAATTTTACTCGAACCCAAAAGTCTAATTCTGCCCTCCTAAATAAAATGAAAAAATAAGGTCACTAATACATATGCGGTTCTACGAGACATACGTCCTTTTTTTCTAAGGAGGGCATAATTAACGGCCGCACTCAGAGTCAGTTAATAACGATTAAGTCGTTCCTTAGTGCCGATTTTACATTCAAAAGTTTGAAAATGGAACCAGTTAAATATCTCATAGTAGGGTGGTAAGACTGTGTGCACTGTACCAACTAACTTTTTAAATTTAGCACATGAGCTGTCATCGTTACTAGCGTCACTGCAAAGATTAAAAACTAAACAGCTAAACCTGAAATCTGACTAATCGACGCACGAGCAAACAAAACACAAGGTTAAAAGATTCGTTAATCATTTACACGAGTTTCCAGCCAATCGGGAGACTTTAAACTGGAAAATCTATACTGCCCTCCTACGGAGAAAAGGCACACGTGGGATTTATTCATAGAAGCCCTCAAAGGTTATAAATAAGATTGGAAGTGCAATATAATTCAAATCGTAGATGTGCCTTTTTTCTATAAGAAGGCAGTATATACCTACTAGCGAAATATCGGTTCCACAGACTAGGTAAGAATCGGACTGACAGGCTGAGAGGGACGCAATTGACAACATTTCATTTTGGTGACACCTGCAAATTACTTTACGAATCGAAAGGGTTTTGCTTTACGAATTTAGATTTATTTTCTTTATTTACAAAATTACAAGTAAGTTAATAAAAATATCGAGTTTTACCAATACTATGCCTGAATAGATATAATACCATTGCCTTTTTCACGAGAAAAAAAGCTGTCATACTTCAAATTTGACATTGACACTATTGACAGATGGATAGATACTTAGAGAATTATCGGTTGACATGATACTTTTTTATATACAGATTGGACTAACGTAATATGTCCATTGTGTCGTAGAAATGAAGTTACGCCCTTTTAAAATAAGTACATCTTAATAAATGAATAATAAAATAATTACTCATTCTAGAGAAAATTTAAAACTATTAGTGCCTTCCTCCTTCCAAACAGTATCTATAAAACGAATAAAATTAAAGTCTTGAAAATATGAAATCTTGTCAATTGTTAGGGATATATTACATTATAGTACTAGGCAGTTAACAAGTCAATTCTGACACACTGCACAACCATGAAGTTTCTAGTTTATTTTGTTAAAAGCGGGAAAACTATGCTAAACTTATTTGTTGCGTGTGAAGGAGTAGTAATAACATTGTTTTACTGCTGTCGACAATATCAATATTCAGAAAATGCATTGTTGTGCAACGAAAGTAGCGCGCTTTAAACAACTTACTGCGACATCTATCGGATAAATTTGTAACTTTTTATCGCAGTTATAAACAGACAAAATGGCGTCCTGCAGTTGCGGGTGAAAGTAAATATTTTAAAGTAAAAAAATCTTCTTTTTTAATAAATTACCTATTGGTTTCGAAATGTCATGCAACGAATGAATCATAAAACTTAATTAGCTGTGTATGTTTTTAAGTATTCTTTATGATTTAACGATGTAATCCATTAGCGTGGCTAGGCCTTTATCCTTAAAAATAATTTATTATCTTTTTAAATAATTAAAAACAGAAACAAACAAATACAATTTCACAAACACATCATAAACTAATTACCAACTTGTTTTAGCACGCGAAACTAGCATTTATCTTCAACCAATAGTACTCATAATCGCTTAAAAACGCCCATTTTCTATGCAATTAACAAGTTGGCGAAAATTTTCAAGGGCACACTTTCTAGCTCTGCTTTTATGTAAAGATTAGTGACATTGTAGATGCGGCAAAAGTCTGTAAAAAAACATAAAAAATATGTTGAACAGAAAACTTTATATTTATTTTATAGATTCGGTCCTATAACTATTATCTCTAAATATACACATCACAGGTCAAAAAATAATTACTATATGGCCCGCTTTGACAGCTGTCAACGCAGTACAAAATATCCTCAAGCATACCTCAAACACCTATTTTGTAATTTGTACAGTTTCGAATTTAACCCAGTAACTTAAATGTATTATTTCCGACGGTTAAGTTCTTTAAAAATATACTAAAATTTATCGTTTTATAGTTATTAGTAATTGAGTCACTTCATACATTAACACAAAACGTTATCATTTTATGTGTTTTTCTTGGAACTAATTTGTTTTTATCCAGTGATACGCTTTAAGGTGGAAACTCACTACACCACACCATGCCATGACCGTGCTATGAACGTATTATTTCTTAGTATTAAAATGTTAGTCGGTGACAGAACGGTCTAGTGGGCATAGTCTCATACTTTTCAATACAAAGAATATTTTTTTGTCTGACACGTTCATAGCACGGTCATAGCATGACACGGTGTAATGGGTTTCCACCTTTAGGCGTCATATTTATTGAGAATTATCAACCAAATGGTTTAAAATTTTCCAAAAAATATCTGCGGTTAGGTAAGTTTAGGGTTGTATTATAAAAACAATAGAAAGGCGGAAATAGCTTTAGGATACATGCAAATTTAATAATTAAGTTCGAGATAAATGACGCTTAGGGATTCCATAGGAGAACCACAATAACATCAGTATATTAACACTAGCTTTATTACCTTCAATTCTCCAGTAATCATACAGTTTCACTTTTCCGCATCTTACTATTTAATGAATCGACTCAACTAGAAATTCTTAACTGCGGGTAGCCGTGCCCTTGCAAACTCGTTCAATGCGAACGACCTCCAAACTACCCTAAATCAGGTTTAAATACCTACTTATGTGAAGGCCGCGAATTCTGGTACGTGTTCAGTAGAGGTTACGAAGATGGATATATACTCGGGGGTTGGTGTAGGGGATGCAGTTTTTTGTAAAAGCTTTCGCTGGAAGGCGAGCCCAAAGGGCATCCGCTATTGGGGGGCTACGTTTTGGTGCTATAGCGGTCCCGTAGCCCCCTCCTAAAGCGATTGGCGTAACGCCCCGGGGGTTTTAGTCCGTTCAAAGTCAAAGTCATTTTTTTTTATTCAATATAGATTCATAAAGAATACTTTTTGAATGTCAAAGATCAATTACAAATTACAATTTACAATTAGGCACATGTTAACTTACAAACATAAATGCTGTTTCCACTAAGTCAAAAAATAATAATAATATTTCAAGTCGGACATAACCCGCCCTGGCCCCCGTCAGGGCGGGTATGCAAAGGCATTTCCCCCGGGTCAAAAAAAAAAAAGGGTATGCAGTTTTTTTTAAGACTGCGCCGAGCGTACGCCGGATGTACAGTGGCGCCCTCATTACTATTATTGTGTTTTCTAATGAACTAAAGTATTTTCTTGAAATTGGTCGGTAGGTTTTTGTACTAAAAATGAAAAAACACAACTTACAGGGTATATCACATAGTTTAGTAACAATTCACCTTCGAGTTATCAACTTAACGGAAAAAAGTGGCCACCTTTTCCCGTTAAGCTGACTACTCAAAGGGTAATGGTTATTCAAGTTTGTTACGTATCCCATAAATTGTGTTTTTACTTGCGCTACAAAAACGGATCGTCTGCACGGAAATTCTTTAGTTAATTAGAAAACACAGTAAAAGTAACGAGGGTGCCAGTGGACGCTCGACGTTTGCTCGGTGCAGTCTTAATGTAAAGTGAATGAAAAATAAATCAGGGGACCACTCACATAAATTGACCTAGGCCTAAACTAAGCTCTAGGCTTCTAGGTAAAAAAAAAAAGATAAAAGATTTTTATTCAGTAAGTAGGCCGCACGGGCACTTTTACACGTCATGAATCTACCAGCGCTTCCCAAGAGGAGACCACTGCCGAGAAGAAACGCCGCAAGAAACTCGGCAGTCAGTCATTTTTTAAACATGTTACAATGGTACTACTTAATCTAGCATTATATAAAGCAATAAAAATTAAATTAAATATAATATCAAATAGCATGCGTCAGCAGGAAAACATGTCAAAAATATTACGAGAGAGACAAGGGGGGGGGGGGAAGAGAGGAGAGAAAACACAGGACAACCAAATAAAAGTTTGATATGCTTTCCCACATCAACGGTGTCCCCTAGACAAACAACTTTGCAATTTTACAAATTATGAATGACTAAGTTTCGGGTTTAGGCCAAGCATTTTTATCTGTTAGATAGTCCTCGACCCTATAGTACGCTTTAGATATTAACGACTTTTTTAAGTAATTTTTAAGTGCTGGAGAGGTACTATAATGTACTCGTACAGTCACGAACCGGGAATGTTGAGCCACTTGCCATTGTTGATTTTCATATACCTAGCGAAGAACCGCTAGTAAACTTGCATTAAAATAAAAAAACGCATCCAAATCGGTTCATTATTTTAAGAGCTACAGTGTCAGAGTCAGCTACACACACCCCTCTTTTTGCCTCGGAGGTTAAAGAACTCGCGCTCATTACACAAAAATTTACCCTGACCATGAATCGAACCCGGTACCGCTAGTTTTGTAGGCAGGGTCACTAGTCACTACCCACTAGACTATCTGCGTCGTCTAAGTACGAGTATACTTAAATATGTAGAAAATATGCAAGACTAGGGAACAGATACTCACTGGCACTCATAATAATATTCTTCTCTTCTTCATTGTCTTGGTTCTTGTTTATTGTGTTGGTTCAAAGCGTATTTGTGTTGTATATTCTAGACATTATTTGGAAACAATTGGCTGAATCAACTTTTCTTTGTAGCTCGTTGCCATGGTGACGTCTCCTGGGTCACTCTTTAAAACTATGATTTCAAAGGATATAATTCCACTAAAAATCAGTTTTATTGGCAATTACAAACCCATTCTTTTATAGTCTTTCTCCGGAGTGTGCTAGTATATATTGTAACATTTTTTCTAAGAAATTCTATCACTGTTGTCTCCTGGCTCACGGGACAGAATAACAACAACAAAAAAATTACCCACCCAATTTTAAAATACTACAAATAAAGTGAATTAATACCTTGAGACGCTTTTACACGATCGCGCAAGAATTTACTTTAGGTACTATATTTTTGCTGCTGACTTAACCAGTATGCACAGATCATAGTTCAGTACAGAAATACCTGAGTGAAGTCATCTCGCCGTAGAAAGAAATGTTGCAACCGACATTATCTGTTTACGTTCAAAGATCGTAAACGAATTTAACGCTTCGTTTGCAAGTCGTTTCGAAATAAGGTTATATTTACGAATTACGCAACGTTAGGATTTTAACGTTATCTGTTATCTTGTAACCGTTGCTTTTGTTTGATTTGGTTTTATTTAATCGTGTATAATTTGTGTATAAATAGAAAAAAAACTTCGAAATCACGGGCGTAGAAAATACGATCTGTTAACTTGGCAAGTTCCAGTCAGTATAAGCTATAGGTATCTTTACTGTGTCCATATAAGAGGTTGAAGAAGGCAGTTAAATGTTACCTAAGACGAAGTAAAAACAACATTTAACATCTGACATTTACACTGTTTATTAAATAACAAGTTAATAAAATAATTTGTCTATAATTTATGTATCCGGATTGTAACGATTAGATATATTAATGGCATTTTAGCTAGTATGTAAATATTATGTTCAACGTCGGACTTAACTTTTTAAATATTTGACAACGCAGTTTCATTGCTTAGTGGTAGTGACTCTGCCTACGAAGCTAGCGGTCCTGGGTTCGACTCCCGTTCAGGACAATATTTGTGTGATGACCGCGCGAGTAATTGTTATTTGTTTATCGTTGTCTGGTACCCATAGTACAAGCTTAGAGGACTGGGTTAATTTGATGTACTCGTAAGATTGTCTCATGGGTTGTTATTCTCTCAAAAACAACGGACGGTCAGACGGACGAGCGATATCGCAGCGGCGAGTTTAAGTAGTCCCGTCAGAGCGAACAAAAACACATTTTAGCGCGCGCATTTTCAATTAAGCAGCCTTATACGTTCGGTCCATCGGCAGAAACCATGCTGCTATTGAAAATGCACGCGCTAAAATATGTTTTGTTCGCACTGACGGGACTACTTAAACTCGCCGCTTGGACATTCACTCGTTCGTCCGTCCGACCGTCGTCGTTGTTGAGAGTATCGCCCTTATTTCATCTTAAGTTTATAAAACTACGTGCTATTGATGTTATATTCATCAAAAAAATAGTTACATCATAGCTTATTCGCTAAAGCCATTAAAACGGTATTACACAAACATACTAACTTTTGATATCCGGTACGTTCAAGGAAAATAGGTTTATCGATGCAAATACCTTTTTAATAACAAACATGAAGCCATTTTGATTTTTAACTGTTCCTGTTACTTCATAGGTCTTCGTTAAACTTATATGCGTCGTCATCACTGAAAATTGCTTGTTATTACCCGACTGTGTCAAAACGAGGGTTATGTGTTTTAAGTGTATGTATGTATCTACTTATTTCTTTGTCTATCTTTCGCACACTCAGTAGGGGTGTTATTCTGTCAAAAACAACGGACGGGCGGACGAACGAGCGAAATCGCAGTGGCGAGTTTAGATAGTCCCGTCAGAGCGAACAAAACACATTTTAGAGCGTGCATTTTCAATTAAGCACCCTTATACGTTCGATCCATCGGCAAAAACCATGCTGCTAAATTGAAAATCCACGCGCTAAAATATGTTTTGCCCGCACTGACGGGACTACTTAAACTCGCCGCTTGGACATTCAATCGTCCGTCCGTCCAACCGTCGTTAACGCAGAATAAACCCATTTTAGTTAAAGTATCCACTGTCCCTTTCTATCGAATTCTAATGTCATAACGATAGACAACGACAGAGCATATTTCAAACACAACTTAGATATTCCGCGTTTATGAATAAGAGGTAAAATTAGGCTTGGCAAAAAACGTTTGGTAACACTTTGGTACCAATTAGGTAACAAGTCCGCTTATTTGAAATGTTCGCGTGATTTCTAAAGTACCTAATTGTCAATTCATCAATTACACTTGCTTTCAATTTCATAGTCCGATATGACATTCATTTTTTTTATAGCCTCCATTTGAAAGTGTGAAAGTACATGCCAAACTTTGTGTTGTACAATATGCACATTTGTATGATTGGCGTGTATTGACAGCCATACAAATTTAATGTATAATGCAGCGATAAGATCCTGGTGTTAATAATAAATGTACGTAGCAAAAAGTTCTGCGTGTAAAAGTTGGAAGCAGTTAATTAGTTACGTCACCGAAAACTTTTAGCAGTCTTATATTATGTAACTAGCAACCCGCCCTCGCTTCGCTTCGGTTTATGTGAGTTTTCTGTAACACCCGTACATAAAAAAGAATTTATTATACATAAAAACCTTCCTCTTGAATCACTCTATCTACTAAAAAACACCGCATCAAAATCCGTTGCGTAGTTTTAAAGATCTAAGCATACATAGGGACAGACAGCGGGAAGCGACTTTGTTTTATACTATGTAATTATGATACTCGTAAGTACAAATATTGGTTCCTGTGTCTGTTTGTTTTCTATGTACCTATATGAGTATTTATTTATGATATGCAAATGTCCATAAAGCAATTGACCCTTTACCACAATGCTGGGACCCAAAAAGGGTACAAGTCGACTTAACTCATAATTAAAAAGGCTTTATACATGAACGGAGTATACTAGACTTAAACCCTTTTTCACTTGATTTTCAGAAGACTTACACCCTTATTCACTGGGACCCCTTGTAGTTTGTGTGCTTGTTTGTCTTCTCCATGCCATTAAAAACTGTTAACCTAATCAATCAATCAATTTGTGGGTAAAAAAAATAACACGGTTGAGTGTTTTTTAAGATTGTATGTACCCGACTCTCACGCTCAAAAGCCCACGTCAAATGTCATTAGTCCTAAAAAGAATCTTGTATCAGTCAACTAAAGTCGAAAGTCAAGAGGACAATGAGCCTTACAAGACAAGTCTTCCCTTTAATTTCGCAACCTCGTATTTGATCGAATAGATACAAAAAGCACTCAATCTAACTATACGATCAGATACGAGGTTGAGGAAGTAAAGCGACGAAACCTAATGACATTTGTCAAAATCGGTTGAGCCATTATGTCGTCCCAAGCAAAAACGCAGTAACTAAGATAAACCTCCTGTAGTAATATCAACCTTATTATTAACGTTATAGAATTGAATTTAAGATACCCACTTATTGGCTTAGAAGGGCAGCGTTAATTAGTTATAAGCGGACATACAGGAAACATACAGGTCAAACACATAACCCCATTTGGCCTTCACCACAGTCAACACAATTTATCATTTCACCATAAGGGCATACAACTCTACAGTTATTTTAAGCGGACCTTTTTCGTGCAAGGATGTGCTCAAACAGAAAACATGCGCCTGAGTTTATAATTTTAGACGCACGAATCAGAACCGTTAAATTTAAATCCGACATCGCACCGCGTGTTCTGAATTTTTGCGGGTGGTAGGACCTTGTGCAGGGTCCGTCCGGATCGCTACTACCATCTTATCCATTAACCTACCGCCAAACAGCAGTGTTCGCATTGTTGTGTTCCGGTTTGGGGATAAGACAGCCGGTGAAATGACTAGCATAGAGGCATTCCATCTTAGTCCTCAGGGTTGGCAACGCATTTTTTTTTTTTTTTTTTTTTTTTTTTTATTTATTATATTATTAGGCACGGTACAAAAGTAAATATGTAACAATATTCCCGCAAAACTGTTTTTACAGTTTGTCTGCAGGCAGGAGTCTCTATTTAGCTAAATAAGTAACAAAATAAATAAGATATGGTTCTAAATATGATACACAACTGAGTGACAATTGCTTATGAAAGCAGTTGTCATTCAAGTGTCTGTAGTAAATATTTTTTGAGCTCTTTCTTAAACTTAAATTTATTTGGTTCATGACGGATGTTCGCGGGTAGGCTATTTAAGAGGTAAGGCAGTCTTTTATTTAGCGTTCTGTCTCCAAAATAGTTGGAGACACGGGGAACCTCAAACTTACCCGCGGACACCGACCTAGTAGCATGAGTATGCTCAATGGGTGTAGGGACATGCGCTAGAGTGCCATGGTTGTTAACTGCAAGAAGGTATTTATGTTTTAAGCTTACTGGTAATATTTGACAGATTTTAAATAACTTAGTATAATCTCCTTTACAATTTGCTTTTGTTTTTTTACTAACCATTAATTTTAGGAATCGTAATTGTAATGCCTCTAGTTTGTCTATGTAAGATTTAAATGTGAGTCCATAGCAGTCCAGCGCATAGCCCAACACAGAGTCTACTATCGCATAATACAGACATTTTAATATATTGCTAGGGACCTTATAACTTAAGTGGTAAAATTTACCAAGAAGGGTTCTCAATTTGTTACAAATGTAGCTTATATGTTGGTACCAGGAGAAAGTGGCATCGACTTTTACACCAAGATATGTTACACAGTCTACTATTTGGATAGGTTTACATTCACAATTTTGAAGGTTTTTATGGAAACAAGTAAAGCTATGGGTATACAATAAAGGAGGTGTTTCTGTTCTGTGCATATATGGAGATTGTATAATTATAAGTTTAGTTTTATCTACATTTAAGATTAAGCCATTATCATGAGACCATTTTACAACTGCGTCCATATCTTCTTGAACCAGGCGACACGTTTCGGTAAAGCAGGTTCCGGCGCGTAGGGTGCATAGGTCGTCAGCAAACATGTACGAAGAGCAGTTACGCAGTACTCCGCATAGACTGTTAACATGCATAAGGTAGCATACAGGTCCACACACGGAGCCCTGGGGGACTCCGCAGCGCACCGGCGTGTCGTCGCTCGCGCCGTCACCTATCCTCACGCGGAACGAGCGTGATGTGAGGTAGTCGCGGAACCAGCAGTTCAGCGGCTGCCCCACACCACATTCGTCCATTCCATTTAAAAGGGTACTGGTATCTAGGATATCAAATGCTTTTTTAAAGTCATAAAATATAGCTACTACGAATTGTTTATTTGCTAAATAAGTGTTTATCTCGTTGGTGAAGTTAGATAATAGAGTGTTAGTGCTTTTATTTTTTTGGAAACCATGTTGGGACTCATTTATTATACTATTTTTTTGTAAAAAAGAATTGACTTGTTGAATTATACACTTTTCTATTATTTTATCGATACTTGAAAGAATTGATATGGGTCTATAATTTGAAAATACTTTACGGTCTCCTTTTTTATGGATTGGGCGAATCAGTGATTTTTTTAACTTATCAGGATATTTATGTTGGGTTACCGATAAATTAATTAATTTTGCTATGACTGGGCTGACCTTATTTACAACTAGCTTCAAATCGGACATACGTACAAGATCGCTACCCGGTGCTTTATTCTTATCCAATTTGTTAATAATGCGTTGAACATCTATACCTTGCACGGGTTGCCATCTAATATAGACGTCCGACTCTTTTACATAACTTAACCTATCCAGCCACTTATCATTACATATATGTTTTACTTCTTCCACCTCCTTCATGAAGTTAAATGCGAACTTATCACAAATTTCCTTAATACTACCCTCTTTTTCCATATACCTAAGGACAGAACTATCTATGGACATTTTATCCTTACCTAGTAGATTATTAATTCTATCCCATACTTTTTTAATGTTATTATTACAGTTTAATATAGATTGCTTATCATACTCATTTTTACTTTTAAACACAGCCTTGTTACATTTATTCCTATACTTAGTATAATTAAGTCTTTTAGACATGTCTTTGGGATCATTGCACCAAATTGAAAATAACTTATCTCGTTGTGATATCATTTTTTTCAAATTATCACTTATCCATAAATTATTATTCCTATTACTATTATTTTTGTTAACATAAATATGCTTGATTTTATAACATTTTTCATATATATTCTGAAACAGTAGGGTGAACTCTTCGTACAGTTTGATTGGGCAGTCTATATTTAGCAAGTCGTCAAAGTTTGCTTCTAATAATTTTTCCCTTACTAATTTATTATCAAGTACGCGCCTAGCGACGGGCGCCTCACGCGCGCGCGCCTGCGCCTCGGGCGCGCCGCCGCCGTGCGCGCTCTGTTTCCACTGTATTATGACCGAAGTAAGGTAGTGGTCGGATATTTTCTGCGTTATAATTGCCGAGTCAATCTTAGACGAAGGTGCTCTAACATAAATGTGATCTATACAAGATTCTACAAGATTACCTGATACAATTTCTCGTCGTGTAACAGCGTTTATACATTTTGTAAATCCAAATTCTGCCATAATATTTTCGTATTCTGTGACACGATTGTCTTGGTTATTTAACAAATTAAGATTAATGTCTCCACAGATCACGACCTTGGTGTTTTTGGGCAAACTGTTTAAACAATTACGAAACTCAGTTAAAAATTGCAATATTTTATCTTGATTGTTGTACCTGGGAGGTCTATAAATAGATAAAACGTAAATCCGCTCATTACCAACATTGCTATTAAATGAAATGGACACACACTCTGCTGACTGCATGGGACTCGCGGCGGCTGGCGCACCCGTCTCGCTCGCTCGCGCCGCGCCGAGATGCTCTCGCGCGTATACCAGCACGCCGCCCCCCCTGCGTGCCTCGCGGGTGTAATGATGCAAGACAAATCCTTCAATATTATACAATGATAATAGTGAGAAATCTATATTTGATTCAGTAAGCACTATGATGTCCAATTCTGATAAATAACCTTCTAGGATTACTAGTAATTCGTTGAAGTTTTTCTTAATGGAGCGAATGTTCACATGCAGCAAGCTTAGATCTTTACGTGACCTATATGAGCCTAAAAAATCCTTTACGTTATCTACACATACAAAATTGACAGCTTCTTGATCATCTATAAGATCAATATTATCTAATAACGTGAATTTGAAAATTAAGTTAAACTATGTATACATAATAAATAGGTTGAATTTACTTAGCTCCTACAAGTTCCGAGATATCGTTTTCCGATTTAACCCACAACGCATTGCTTTCATCTGATTTCTTAACTAAGATTTTCCCTTTGCTCACCCAAATATATTTGTAAATATCACGTAAATTCTTCTTGGTATTATACAGCAGAGCTCGGGAAGCTCTCGTCAAGTCCTCATTGACAAATATCTTGCTAGCGGTTGTACCGCCGACGATGTCGCCGCTCGTGATGTCCGTCAGCTTGCGCCGTTGCGCCAACCACTTGTCGCGGCTCTGCGTGCCCGCGGTGTGGAACTCCACGACTATTGGCGCCGGCTTCCCGCCCGGCCTGGGCGGGCGCGAGCGCGCCGCTGCCGCCACGTCCGTGCAGCCGACGTCCATGGCGCGCCCCACCTTAGCCACGATGTCCAGAACGTTCTCATCAGGCAGCTGCTCCACGCCCACAATCTCAATCTTATGCTTACGAGTAGCTTGCTCGAATTCTTCAATTCTCTGTTGTAGCGAAATGTTACACTTTTCTAAATATACACATTTGTTTTGGGTATTCAACGCATTTTTTCCAGTTTAGCAATTTTTACTTTTGATTGCTCATGCTCCGCCAATAGAGTGTCATACTTCTCTGAAAGAACGCTCATGCTTTGTGTAATGGCATTTAATTGTTTCTCTAAGCCCGGTAGCATTCGCAGTCTTAGGATTGCATTGCAGTCTTGTGATTGCGAATGTCTATGGGTCACAGTTTCCACTTACCATCAGGTGGCCTGTGTGCTCGTTTGTCTACTCGATGCCATAAAAAAAAAAAAAAAAAAAAAAAACATCCTCTGAACCGCATCATATCCGAAATACGTCACATAATTATCCTTATAGCAATGTGTTTTCCTGCTCAAACCGCGAGTAAAATTTATATAGGTACCATTTTTTGTTTTAGTAGTTCAAGTATAATTTTAATATTGGGTTTAATTGGATGGTATTAGGTTTTCGACACAGTTTTTTTTTAATCATTTCGCGTCCGCAGTCAAATATATCGATAATTCTAGTTTTCTAGTTTACACAGTAACTCTAAAACCTTGTTATATTACGAGCAAACTCGATTCGTTAGAAATTACTTCTGGCCTGTATTTTCTGGGAAAGAACTTTGTAGAAAGGAAAAAGATGCTCAAACGATTGCGTTAGAGTTTTCTTTGGTCTTATTTTCCTTATAAGATTGTTACCAGTGATTGCATTTTGTGTAATGTTACGAGAATACATTTTAAGCAACAATAATACTATCGCCCAGAACTCGCTCCACAACCTTATAAAAAAAATTGCCTATGTTTATCAGGAATATTGTATAGTTAAAGAAGTAGATTGTTTAGCACTTTGACGTAACACGTAAACTAGCCGTGTTATACATTTCCCGGCGTGATACAACTAATGACACGTGTAAAATGAATAACCCGGCAAATTAACGTATTATGTCAAACGGCTAAATAATCAAATTCCTCCTGTATCTTTCCGGATCCCTTTGACTGCCATACGGTTGGTCATAATGTATTGTTAGTCATACTTTTTTTTGTCATAACTTCTTTCAGGCTGAAGTTACAGCTTTTAATAAACGTTTATCGTGTAGATTAGTTAGGTTAGGTTCGGTTAGTTTTATACAAAATCTGATAAAACAACCGAGACACCTGAGAAAAATGCATTATGACTTGCGAAAATTATGACTTAAAACACATTATGACTAAAAATAATTATGGCAGTCAATAGAGACCCGTATCTTTCAAATGGCAAGATGTTTTCAAATAGGTTCCGTGACTCCGGAGTTTACTTGTCAGATGCATATAAGCTCTCGAAATTTGCACTTTCTCTTTATAATATAATAAGATTGTGCTGCGTTACATAACGTTGATACTGGTAACTAACAAATTCTAATACATATGTACCATAATGACTTGATTGCTAAGGTGTATTTTTCAATTTAATTTGTCCGTTACGCGGCTGCAGTATCACAGACGATAAGTACCCTATTTTATTTGTATACGTTTAATTGTTTCAATGATTCAATACCTACGTCCTATTTATATTTGATATCTGACAAATAATATCTCTAAGACCTTGAGCTATTATGGAGTTAATTATTTGTGTGTTACATCACAATGTACTGGTTAAACTTGTATTTTATCGTTTCAACGAAAACATCCTCCAACGGCCATCATTGAACGGTTATACAAAGTCCATATTCGAATTGGCATATATGTTGACGATATATGTTGACGACGATGGTCCTAGTTTGAGAAGTACCGTAAATTGGGGTGAGTAGGGATTAAAGGGTGAGTAGACTGAGTAGGGATACAACCTAAAATAAGTCATAACTTATTACAAACGGGAACAAGTACAATACAATTTATAACACTTTATTGAACACCAAACAAATAATAAATATTAAATAGACTATAATGTTACGTTTATTGGAAATAATTTCAGTTTTATAATTAGTAAAATCCACTAGACCGCTTTTTGCCTAGACTATTACTACTGCCTACCGCCATAGTACAGTCGAGTACAAAGATATGTACACTTTTGCACCTTAAATCCTTGTCTGCAAAAGCCTGTAGGTACTCTAGGCAATACGGTATTTGACAAAAGTAAAATCAGCTACTTTTTATGAAACATCAAAAACGCTCCGTTACTACGGAATTTATAGGGATTACTATCTTGTGACAATCAAACAGCGTCCTTATTATTGGATTTTATGAATTTAAAAATCTTAAAATAGCAAACATAAAAAAAAGATTGATGTTTTCCTAGTATTTTTATAATGTTTATCTGTTGTTAATAAAAAACCAAATTAAATTCACTCTCGTAAATACCCTATTGTGTGATTGCTCCAAGATTATTATCTTGGTATCTTCTCAACGGCCTAAAAACAAGGAAACCTCTTACTTAGATTTGTCCAATGCTTTCCAGTAATCTTTTAAATGCATTTATACATTTATGCATCACCTGAGTTAGATTTCATTCTATGAATCCGTATCCTACGCTCTATTTAAGATGATGTATCTATCTAGATGAATCTATTACTGGATTGTCTTTATTTTGCAGCATGCAAGAGACATGAGATATCAGCGTAAATATATATACTAGGTTTAACTTGCGGTTCCGGTTGCGGTTCAATTATTACCTATAATTAAATTTAAATTGTTACCAAAAAAAAACAATTAATAGGTACTTTATGACATTAAATAAAAATTTAAATTTAAAAGCTAACTATAGTTTTCTTTGTCACGAGAAGGGTTAATATTCATATCTTTAACCCCCAATTTCAGAGCAGATATCTCTTAAACGACTGAACCAATTTTCATGAAACCCAGCGAAGAACCATTGTGATTAAACTAGCTTTCTTTAAAAAAACACAGATTTGAAATCGGTTAAACCATGACGATGCCATAGATACACTAAACTAATACCCCGCTCCCCGCACTAAACACGTTTTAGGTTTGACTAGCGACATCTATAGCTAAAGAAAGCGCCATCTGTTATCGAGTAGCATTTCTCGATAGACTTTCGCATTAGAGTAAGGATTTGAAATGTTGTAAATTTATGTTCTTTGTAGCTCTAAAGTCCAACAATATCTTAAACTTTGACATGTGAACTCACGACCCTTAGCAACGCCAGGCATGTTATCCTCACTACTGAGCCGTCAAACTTCAGTTTCAATTAAAACTTTTCGCTATCGCTCTTCGATTGGACGACTTAAAATGTAGATCGTGCATTATGGATTTAGGTCACGCAATGGCGTCACCGACTTACAGTTTGAATTGAATTACGAATGCCGGTAAAATACATTAAGCGTTAGGCTCATATCTACAAATAA
Source organism: Acleris laterana (assembly GCA_963966035.1). Taxonomy (NCBI): domain Eukaryota; kingdom Metazoa; phylum Arthropoda; class Insecta; order Lepidoptera; family Tortricidae; genus Acleris; species Acleris laterana. The sequence continues at coordinate 1,672,087 of OZ014447.1, read as the reverse complement.
ACAAGTGTCAAACAAAATAACAAAATACATTTTCGGAACAAATCTTTGTTTCCGAATGTACTTTTTGCTCAGTCAACATTTCGTCATTGCTTTGAAAAAACCTCGTATCTCATATTTTGTGACGTACGATTTTAAACTTAAAAGTGAAAATAATTAAGTTCATACTCCTATATCTTGAAATATCAGGTACGAGCTTTGTCCAAAGTAGTAACCATTTGCTTCAAAGATCGATTACAAGTTTTATATCGCGACTCTTCAGGAACTATTCGATATTCCAGAGTAAAAAGTTAAAAAAAATATCTCTGTCTCTAGAAACCATTTCCGTACCAAATTTCACGTCGATCGTTGAACTGTGAAGTTAAAAAAATACTTTCGCATATAAATTGTTAGTTTATAACACTGTAGATGTTATCTGTAACCAGTAGGAAAGGTCAGACACGCGTATGATCAGTGTAAAACATAACTGAGGTGGTTGACTTTTCTCGGAAACTTGCAAAACATCGATAGAGATACTCATAACATATTCACCCTTTTCCAATTAATGTATTATTACACTAACGACCCACCCTCGCTACGCTTTTGTTTATGTGAGTTTTCTGTAACACGTGTACATAAACGAGAACTTATTATACGTAAAAACGTTCCGTAAAAAATATATAACTGATGGTGGAAGAAGTTAGCAGATATACAGACAGACAGACTGACGCGGAAAGCGATTTTGTTTTATACTACGTAAAATAACTATGCATGGTATAGAAAAGGAAAACCTTTATACGAAGTACCTGATGGAAAATGTATAGACATGTGTTATCTCAAGAGTTCCAATGCGTTGCCAAATGTTGAAGACGGAGATAAAATGCCTTAATACTAGTAATTACACTGGTAGCACCACTTTAATACTTATTTTACATTGATCATCAAATTCCAATGTTAACCACTTTTTTCAGGCATGTATGGAACAAGAAGCCAGAGTGGCTGAGCTCCGGTCTCTAGCTGCCCGAGTGGCAGCAGAAACAGGCTCCAGGGCCTTACAAGCTGATGCTGATGCGCTCGCCAGGAGACTCCAGCTCGTCGCTGGCGCTGTCCAGACCTTGGCTGACCTGGGAGAGGCCAGGCAGCTGGCAAGAGCTAAAGCTCAGCTTGTGACTGAGCAGTTCAGTGACATGAGACAGGTACAGAATTTGATTCAAGAAGAGCTTGCATTGCAAATTTAAATCATATTTTTTTCTGTCTCTTTGGAGATTGATTCAAAATCTCGAACTTCAATAATTATCAAATCTTTTGGAACATAACAGACTCATAATAGTGTTCGTTGCTCAGTAATTTAAATAATCAACATAAGATTAACGGTTGAATAAAGTTACGCTGTGGCCTAGTTACTGATTCCTTTTAGGCACATGCCATTTATGTCAACCCACGGTTTGCCGCTGCTCCATAGGGACAATTGTATTTGTTACTATCAACTAGACGTTAAAAATAATATAACCTATGCCTATTGAAAAGGTAATGTAATTATATAGAAAACTAGTTAGTAAAACCTTTTTTTTTACCTGAATCTGCATAATGACTTTTTTTCTCTAGGACTTAACTCCACTCCACGAAGACGGTGAAATTGTAGAAGACCAACTCATAGCGCTCCGACAAAACCTGATCGCATTGGGCAAGAGCGAAGCTGACATCGTTCCAGCCAAGCAACATCTTCCTGAAATCGACCGAGATGTGTCTGAAGAACACTCCATCGTTAGGATCCTGGAACTATGGCAGGCAATGTTTAGAGACACTTTCCTACATTATCACAGGCTGTCTACAGCTCTAGTAAGGTCTGGGGATGCCGCAACAGCCCTAAAGCTATGGCATGAGTACCTCTTGGACTTACAATCGTTCTTGTCTGGCTCTGTACCCGCTGATTACGAAAACCTAACAGAACATCGACGTTTATGCAGGGTACATAGAAATCTACTGGCATCTCAAAAATCTGTCCTAATTAATGAGCATAAGGAAACCAAACATAGAGATTTAGTTGAAAAGTTTGACACACTCACGAATCTACACAATGAAACCTTAGCCAGGATAGTTGAACGGCATGATGAAGTATCCACTAGGATTGCAGCTTGGGATGACTATAGAGAAATTTACACCGAACTACTGAGATGGCTTAAGGAAATGGAACGAGAAAAGGAAAAGCTAAAGTTAAGGTATGTGCATATCAAGAGGATACAGAAAATATTGACAAAGGTGCAAAATCTCGCAGACAAGGTACCTGAAGGCCGCAAGCAAACGGAAAAACTGTCTGAAAATCTCAAGAAGGTATTAGAATTTACGGAAGAAGCGTACGGAGCATCAGTGAGGATGGAGTACGCGGGCACTGTGAAGCGAGTTGAAAACCTTCAGGCTAGCTTAGACACTTGGCGGGACTTCCTTACTCGAATACTCGGTCTCGTCAGCGAATATGAAAATCTAGCTAATGATCTGCATAAACTATATTCGAAAACTCAAGACGAAACAATGTCTTATTCCGATGAAGAACGGCTATCACGACCACAACTCAAAAAGGCGATAGAAAAATACACTGTCTTGAGAACAAAGGTGGACAAGACTGAGACTCAGATTGAAGCTCTTAGTGTTATTCAGGAGCAGCTCAAGGAATGTCTAAGTCCGCAAGATATGAGGATAGTGAATCAAAGGGTGTGGCAATTGAGACAACAACGGGCGGACTTGGAACACCAACTGACCATCATTATACACCGGCTGCAAGAGCGGCTTGAAGTCTACACGATATTCGACTCCCGTTTGCATAGGTTTTCCAAATGGCTCAACACTCTTGAAACGCGCCTTGAAACTTCTAGTCAGAATAGTGATTTGGGAGCGCTTGATCCTCAAGACCTGATCAGGAGAATAACTTCCGATGTCGAGGCAGAAACGGCAATGAAAGAACGCGAGTTCGAATGGCTTTCTGAAACAGGCAGTGTTCTTGTTGATCTTTCCAAAAAGGATGAGAAATCGTACAGTAAAGCGACAAACAAAGAACTTGGAGAAGTCAACACGCGCTGGCATAAACTTCAAGATAATGGAAGAGCTCGGATAGCCAAGATTACAGAGCTACTTGACACAATAACGCAGCTGGAAGAACGATTAACTGAGATTAGACTAAAATTACACACAATTGAATCTAACTTGACAACCACTATCATCTTCGAAATGTTGACAACAAGAGCTGTCGATGAAAAGTTCCAAGAACGTGACGAGATTCATAAGGACATTGAGAGAGTCAGCGGTGAAGTTGGAGAAACGCTAAACCTCTGTCAGTTAGTATTCAGCGACCCTGACGTTCTGAAGGGCAACTTCGACCTTCGCAACCTACGCACTGGTGTAGACATTGTTGAAAAGAAATGGAAGAACATATGCGACATGTCTGAACAGCGCAAGAACACTTTAAAAGAGATCCGTAAGTCCGCCGAACTGGCGAACTCTTTGCTTCCTAAAGTAGCGAAGAAACTGGACTCGATCGAGAAGCGAGTGGAGAAGATAGAAACGAGGAAACAGAAAGGCGAAAGCGATGATGAGAGTGTTTCTAAGGCTGTTGTTAAGGACTTGGAGGGATTGAAGAGTGATGTTAAGAAGTTAGAAGATGCATATAGTCGTGTTGCGTCAGCGCGTGGCGTGGAATTGCGAGGAGAGGCAGCAGATTGCGCTGCGCAGCTGCGTACGGCCGTGCGACGCTGGCAACAGCTGCGGGGTCGTGTGGACGCAGCCGGTGCCGACGCGCATCGTCGGTTTGTGGCGGCTCATGGTCGCGCTGTCATCGCGCTAGCCGAGGCTGACGTCAGACTAACGAGGGCTTTGCATCTAGCCCCGACCCCTCTGGACAAGGTTGCTACGTTGACAGAACTGATGGTGAGTTTTCAGAAGTTAATATTAAAAATTGTATAGATCAGTAGATTTTCATTTCATTAACGATGTAAAAAAATATATTTATTGTCTCACTTTTGTTCATAAGGTGTGTTAAATGAGAATTTACAAAGTTTCTCTATCACACTCATTTTCCATTTCATCGTAAAAATTTACAAAATTTCTCGATAACTTTCCTACGTCGCCATCATTATCTAACTGCCGTTGAACACTCCTTGATGCCGACTTAAACTCTTCAATATTTTTACTATTTCCAACAGGGTGTGGAACAAGAACTAGCGGAATGCGAAGCTCTTGTTCAGGAAGCAGACCAGCTGGCAACATCTGTGTCAGGTGCGCCTGGCGTGGCTGACATGATAGCTGAGTACCGTGCTCTATACGCAGACGTGCGCGCGCGACTCGACGCAGCGCGGGCTGAGATCGTAGGAGACGTAGACTCTGCTGTGCAGGTATGTTGGGTAATTGATGGTCCAAGTCAAAGTCACACAAACAGTTTCTTGATATCTATGATCCAGTTGCATAGAATTCCACTATAACGGCAGTTAAAAACGTTGTATAGAAGAAAGAGTAAAGTAAAAACACTCTTTAACATCTTTTCAAAGACAAGTCTACATCCAGATTTAAACAGTAAGTAACATAAGCGTTCTATTTCAGGTGGACACCCTAAAATGGGAGACAGATGCTGCGTTACAGGTTGACACTTTAACTTCTAAAGAAACTTACAGAACAGAATTAACATCAGCGGTAAAAGAGGCTTCAGATAATCTGGAGGCATTAAGAACAGCTTTACTGCAGCAGCCAAAAGATGACGCTGGAAGCGACGACCTGGCGACTGCCGCTAAGGACATCGCCAAAGCTGGAGCCAAGCCTGCACAAATACTGGAGTTGGCCAAACATTTGTCCGAACTTCTCTTGACAGAATGTGACGCGACTGAAGAAGAAGCGATGCTGAAAGAAGTCGAGTCACTAGCATTAAGATACGAAGATCTTCTAGCGCAAGCCAAGAAGAGAGAACTGCAGATTAACAATTTAAGGTTAGTAATAAGATACACTATGTTTGTAACCTGTCGTTTACAAGTAAAAAAACATAAGTCAAAGTGTTACGCTTTGTAAAAAGCAAAATACCGATGGATCATTTTGTTGACTTGTGTCTCTTTATTTCTAAGCGTCCGTCAGAATTTTGGAATTTGTAGCACTAGCACATGCATTTTGGTGTTGGGGCTTTGTGAATACTGTGAAAAGTGCGTTGTGAAATTCTTCGATCTTGTGAATATAACTGGTAATTTTTAATGGGACATATCGTGCTTTTGCGGTTATGGTTATATTTATTTGGTTATGTATACCTAATTGATTACAAAAATATATACAACCGCATTCTCATAGCAAGGGCTGACTGCGTCATGAGGTACATATGGACTAGTGAAAATTGCCAGTGGAACAAATATACTTCTCTTAAAATTGTTGACGCAGACACAATTTTTAATTTAAAAGACTTGCTGTGGAAATCTGTACCTGCATTATAGACGGCTATAAGCATGCAAATACTTATTTAATACACTTCCAAAGGAATATACAAATTCCTCCTTTTCTCTCTGAAGAATTTGCATGACTTCCAAACGCGAGAAGTAAGTGTCGGATAAATTATTTTAGTATCAGCCTTAAATTAGCCAAAAGTGGCCATTTTAGTTTTAATCTTAATAAGCATAATGTTTATTAAGTACTAGGGAACTTTAATGTTGACCTTTTTGTAGTTGGATCAATGAATTATCCAATGAAAACATCATTGGTATTGAACAAATTGTTACGATCGTAGGGTCTTATAACTTTCTTATTGACTCTCTGTAGTATTTTATAAACCTTATTTCTCTCCGTGATACCTCTTGGACATATATCGGTGCTTGTATCAAGCATATTAAGGTATAATCTGAGTAACGTTTAAAATTTTTCTCTTAGTTTTTGGCCTTATTTCACGCGTCGCGTCTATAAAGCAGTGTCGTGTTAACAGCTTCTTAACCGGCATGCCTAAACACGCCATTTTCTGGTCCCTAGGTTGCCGCACTCCGCCTCGTATGCGTTAACGTGCGAACAGTAAGTACCGCTTTCTCTAATTACATTAATATCAACTTTCCTGTCTCATTACTGTAGTTTTTTTTATTATTCTGATCAACAATGGACATATTATAGTTTTGAGACAACTTATGCATGTTTTTTGTAGTTAGAAGCACATGATTATTTATTAAAACTGTATTTTATACATTTTACTTGCACTGCACTTGTACCACAAAATGTTTACTAAGAATGCTTTTTATTTTAATTTACTTTTTTTTATATAGTTAACAATAACGAATATTTTGTTTTAATGAACTAGATATATACAAATTATACAATGATTTACTTTCTAAATCATCTTGATGATTAATTATATTACTTGTCATATACTTACAGTTATTAAAAATCCATAATACACTCACTTCAGAGTCAGCCTCTTCAAAGATGAAATTAACTTCGGCAACCATATCGCATTTGTCGATCAACCCTTAAAGAACGTCGTAATAATAATCTTCGAGTCGAAAAATCGTAAAGAAATCGCCCATAACAAATTCTCACCATTCTAACAGTGAATCCGGCCGACTAACTTGTCCGCTCTGCTCTGAACGCAACTGGAAACAGCTGGACAATGACCTCTGGCGCCTGGAACAGTGGCTGCAGTTCGCCGAGGCCACTGAGGAGGGGCGAGGGGAACCACCAGAGGTGTACGACCAGCTGGAAGATGCTATTCAGGTGGGTGCTGTTGGATTGGGTACAAAGTTGGACGAATCTTGATGTAACTCAGATGGTATGATTACGATCTGTGGAAATGTGTGAAACACCACTGCTATGCCGAAAAAAGTTAGTACTTTAAATCGACATGGTAACATTTTGTAGCCTAAGACAGCCACTCGGTCCAGTTCAGGGTCTAGATCCTATAATTTCCTTAAACTTACTTATTACATGTTTAACTTTCATAGACTGTTAAAATCGATTACCTTTTTTACTTTCTTTTATTATAACGGCTTCGCGCCGGATAACAAGAGAATTACATTTCTGATGTTTTCATCAGTAACGATCATAGCAATGACATCATCATCATCATCATCATCATTGTCATCAATGTCCATCTTGAATTGACTTGGTGGCGTCCACCACCAGGGCTTCTATTCTAGGCCAATTTCAAGGCGGTAAAAACCATATCATCTTTGACGTGTTATGGTATTGTTATTAACTCGACCGTCAATAACGTGAAGTAAATAAGAGCAATAACATTTTTACCGCGTAGAATCTCCGCACAGCTGTTTCCATTCACGCTATCCTCAGCCTTTTTTAACGCTGTGTTAATTCGGAGGCCTGTCAGTTACCTTATTAATCAGTTCATTGACTGATCGGCCACAAGAAAGTCTCGCGGCTACTTTTCCCTCAACAACCAGCATTTTCAAATTATCTAGTTCTCTTTGAGCTATATATCCAAAGCATCCTCGCAACGTTTCTAAAACTTAAGGAGTTTTCATTTCCTGGTAATTTCCAGCAATAACATAAACATGTATTATTCCAGGACCACCGCGAATTCCTTCTAGACCTGGACTCCCACAAATCAATAGTGGTGTCCCTGAACGTCGTCGGCACGCATGTTGCGGCGCACGCTGCGCAGGCGGCGGACGCGGCGCGCGTGCGCACGCGGCTCGCGGCCAACAACGCGCGCTGGGACGCAGCTTGCGCCGCCGCCGGCGTGTGGCAGGGGAAACTGCAGCGCGCGCTGATGCACAACCAGCAGTTCCATGACATCGGTAAGTGTAACATCCTGGTTAGTTACATTTGAACTATTAACGTTAACATTTCATCAAATTTTTAGTCTGGCTGTTGAATAAAAACAGCTACTTACGGCTTGATAACAAAAAGTTGTTGACAAGGTGATTTTGCCGACAGTTCTTTTTGCACAGTCAATGTTACAGTAGAGATTCTGTTGCGACATTTCGACTCGATCATCAAATTAAACTAGATACAGGAAACTGGTAAAATAAAGCATTCCATCTCAGTCCTTAGGATTGGTAACACACTTGTAGTTTTTAGATTTAAAATGTCAATATATGGTCTTTATGGTAATAACTTGGTATGTGTACTTGTTTTTCCTTCCTATTTTAAACCAAATTCAAGGCGACTGCGACCATTTTCCCCTGCAAGTCTGTTTATACCTCGTGCACTTGGACACAATAGTATCCATAGACGCGTTTCAACATCTTGGTTTAGATTACTATTAACACTGTCAAGCTAAAAGCAGTAATGGATAGTAACATCTCACTTCTCTCCCTCAGTGGTGGAGTTAGTGTCCCGCCTGGCGGCAGCAGAGCGTGGGGTGCGCGCGCGCGAACCGCTACGGCTGAATCGGGAGTCAGCTGAGCTGCAGAGAGACTTCCGCCGCTTCAGCGAGTTGCGCGACGAGCTGGCGCGCGCCGAGCCGCGTGTGCTGGCGCTGCATGACGCGGCGCAACTGTTGCGCGGGTCCGGTGCGCCCGCCAATGCTGATGATGTCTGCAGAAGGTAATGATTTTTTTTGTTGTTGTAAAACAAGGTTTTTATAACTTATAGTGATTAAGAATCGTGCTCTTAGAATTTATTGTCTATAATATATTTACTAGCTGTTCCCGTGCCCACTTCGTTGGGCAAAACTTTTTTTTTGAGTTAATAATTTTCCCGCTAATTCCCGTTCCCGGATGAATTTCGGGAATTCCTTTCTTAGTGCACCTCTACGGTACCTAAGCTACGTCCCTTCCAAATTTCAAGTGCCTACGTTTAGCCGTTTAAGCTGTGTGTTGATATGTCAGTCAGTCAGTCAGTTTCTTTTTTTATATTATTGAGATGACGATTTTTTTATCATATCTATTAACTAAATCGCTCATTGAATACAAAACGGACACATTCCAAAATAATTTGCTATTGCATTAAAAATCTTATATGAAGCTTCTAATTTTAAAATGCAACACTGACTCATTTTGGATTGTGTCCGTTTTGTATTCAATGAACGAAATATTCGTCGATTGAATTGCATTATAAAACCAGATACTCACTAGCGAGCCGTCACTGTTACTCTAGCACGTACGATCCTGATCCTCACTAGAAGCTCGTTAGTGTAACAGCTATGGTTACAGTTACAACTCGCTAGTGTGTTCCGGTTTGGGGATAAGACAGTCGGTGAAATGATTAGCATAGAGGCATTCCATCTTAGTCCTCAGGGTTGGCAACGTATTTGCAGTCTTAGGATTGCATTGCAGTCTTGTGAATGCGAATGTCTATGGGTCACAGTTTCCACTTACCATCAGGTGGCCTGTGTGCTCGTTTGTCTTCTCTATGGCATAAAAAAAAAAGTGAATACCCGGCTTGATGATCATGCCCCCCTCCCCCAGGCTGGGCGAGCTGCGCCTGCGCCTGCAGTCGCTGCGCAAGCTGTCGGGCGTGTACGCGCTGAAGCTGGGCGCCGCCCTCGCGCGCCGCCCGCGCGCCGCCGCCGCCGCGCCCATGGTGAGACCATCACAGCACTCACCCACGTGTACATACTCGTATTCACGTATAAGTAGTCACTTAACAGTCCTTTTATACCGTAAATAATTTGGTTGGAAAAATAACAAGTACTATTAGCAATAAATGGAGTATAAACAAATACACCTTTTTTAAACTCGTCTTTATTCCAACTTGACACCTTATTCCAGGGCTTCGATTCTACTTTGTTGCAGCCTGCCTTGCATTTATATCTTAATCATATAGTTGATGTCATAGTAGCTCTTAGGCCCATATTAATAAACTCATCTTGGCTGAGTTCCGCGTCACAAGATACGTCAAAGTAAACGTCAAACCATGGGGAACACTGTCATTTTTGACACATCTCGAGACGAGCATTAGAGTTGAGATTAGTTTATTAATACGGGCCTTAGTCTCTTGACAGTGAAAGTTATTATATCGTCAATATAATTAAAATATAGAAGCATTGTAAGCTAAAAAGTGAATGAAGATCCTGCATATATTTTCGAACTGGGGGGTTATTATGACATGGCTATGCAGTTAATTTTACGGCGAGCGTAAAGGACAGAGCTATAGCAGTTATATAGCTCTGTCCTTTTCTCTCAGCGTAAAAATAACTGCATAACTATGTCATAATAACCCCCCCTGGACTGTTAAGTGGCTCCAGTAGATTTTTTGTTTCAAAATAGTACATATTTTTACAGATTTAAGAAAAATTACTTAATTGCAAAGAGCCGATAAAAAAGACATAGCTTCAAACAAATGTTTTAACTGTAACTAACTACAGTTAGTTTTATAACCTCTCTAAAAATTGGTACCAATTTAAAACATAGAGTTTGTAGTTGTTTTCCCTGAGTTGCCCACCTTGCTTACCACAGAGCACAGAAAGGCACATAAAATGCTTGTAATTTTGTCTAGATTATAACATTATTTAAAACTACCCTCGAAAAAAACAGTTTAGAATACTAATTTAATTCGAAACTTGGAAGGAACAAAATTATTAGTTTTATTATTATTAAGTTAAGAAATGCAAACATTATTATTGTAATCATTGTCGTATACTTGTCGTAGAACTTGAACTTACAATCGATACCTGAAAATTGCTTGAAATTAAACCCTGTAGACATTACCCGTTTGAAATATAATACCATCTAAATATTATTAATATTCAAAAAATACTTGAATCTCACAGTCGTCACGTCAGTATGTTCACGGTTTTTTTTATCATTATACAGTTCTCACAAATATTTAATGTACTCGTAACGATGAACTCTCGAGTAGCATTGATTTAGAAGAACAATAGAATAGATCCTCAGAGTAAATTACATCAATAGCAAAATGAAGCCTAGGTGTTCTTATACACCAGCGGCACGTTGCCAACTGGCAGCTGTCGCCATCTGTCAGTGGTAGCGATCGACACATCGGCCGTTTCCTCGTGGTCATACTATTTTTGTCCTACTGACTTTCGACGGAGCCCCGCCCAAGGGCGGAGCTCCTGCTTCTAAGTGGTTTTGCCCTTCGGGCATCTGAAGATACCTAACGAACCTAACCTACCTACTTTTACAATCATAATTAGTATTTAGTGATCAAATCTAGGTTCACTTTTTGACTAGTAGGACAAATTAGTATGACCACGAGGAAGTAAGTGACACATCGACGGTTGCCGCCGACAGATGGCGTTGCCTCTGCCGTTGAAAACTTACCGCTCGTGTAAAATAACCCTAAAAAAAATCATACTTGGCCTGTAAGATATTAAAGACTATAATTTAAGGCCTGTACCGAAAAGTTTTTTTACAAACTCTGCACATGATATGGTACTGGTCAGTAATCATATTTTTATTTTTTATTTTGTGACTTCGTTTCTGTCATTTTGAACTGTCAATTGACATAATTATCTCCGGAAAAATATCGCTTTTATTTAAAATGCAGGACGATAAAATAATTCGAAGAGAAAATGTTCTGCGAATTTACTTGGAAAATCCTAATTCCACTTTTGCGTCGGTCGGAAAGAGAGTAAATATGAGTCGTGCCACAGTTCGAAATATTGTTAACCGATACTTAAACGAGTATAGAATTCAAGACAAAGCTCGGAGTGGACGACCGACAGGTCCTTCAAATAAAAAAATAGAAAAGAAAATAGTGACCACTTACAAAAATAATTGTAATCTGTCTGTGCGAGATGTGGCAAAAAAAGTTAAAACAAGTGCATCTATGGTTCAAAGAGCAAAAGTGCGTCAGAATTTAAAAACCTACAAAAAAGTAAAAGCCCCTAAACAGTCGGTAAAACAATACAATACCTCCGTAACAAGGTCGCGAAAACTTTACAAACTGCTGTGCAATTTGGGTGGAACATGCGTTCTTTTGGACGATGAGACATATGTGAAAAAGGATTTTTCGACTTTACCGGGTGACCAATTCTTCACTACCGAGAATAAAGAGAATATTAGCGATAAGAATAAGTACATTTTTATGGAAAAATTCGGAGAAAAATATTTGATCTGGCAAGCAATATGTTCCTGTGGGAAACGCACGGGGTCATTTATAACGAAAGGGACCATAAATGGTGATATTTATGTTCAAAAATGTATAAAAGGGTTTTTATTACCATTTATAAGGAAACATGAAGGGAATGTGTTGTTTTGGCCCGATCTGGCTACTTCACATTATGCCAAAGCAACACAGGAGTGTCTTGCTTCGAATAATGTGCAATGTGTGCAGAAAGAAATGAACCCCCCTAACTGCCCCCAACTACGACCCATTGAGCGGTATTGGGCGTTAGTAAAAGCGGAACTACGTAAAAACTGTGCTCCAGCAATATCAGAGGAAGATTTTAAAAAGAAATGGAAAAAACATGCCAGCAAAGTCTCCGAAACCACTGTGCAGAACTTAATGGCGGGCTTGAAGAAAAAAATTCGCTGCTTCAGCCGCCAAACCCTTAAACCATAAAATGTGTATATTTATTGTAAATAGGCACAATTACTCATAATAACTAAAATAAAATATTTTTATTATTAGTTACAGTTTTATTGTTATCGTGAATATGGTATGTAAAAAAACTTTTCGGTACAGGCCTTAGTTTGGATTACAGGGTTTAAATAGGAATTTAAATACCGACAATATTACTATGATAATGTTTGCACCTACCCCACGTATGTAGTCGCTTTGCACAGTATGTTGACGTGTGTTTTCCCATAGCTTATGGAGGAGGAAGAAGAACAGATATCAGCGCTGGAACTGCCGCCATTGGACGAGAATGAGTGAGTCTTTGTTGATGCATGTTTGTCTGTTGCATGCGGGTGAGTGTTGTTACGTGTTGCGAGCAACAGATGGCGACGTCGACTATGCGAGATTGATCACGACTAACCATGCTTTATGATTTTTGGTAGGCGCAAAAACGATATTCAAGCAGAAATTGTTAGAAAGTTATTAAATAGTTAGTTGCAGATGGTAATAAAATGGTCTCAAACATATTATTTCTAAAAATATATTTCGTATCTATTTATCTATACTACGTTAAAATCTTTTTTGACAGCAGATTCCAAATAATTGAATGCTCATTTAAATTACAAATTCTAATAATTTCTGTTTACGTAATGCGTAAAACATGATTTTCCTTTTGCGCGTAAAAATTATGCTTTAAAATCCTTAGAATCTAACAACTAACAAACTTCAAATGAATAGTAAATACTTAGCATCTTAAATTCAATAAAAGGTCGTTGAAATCAAAGTGACATATGCGATATTTCAACTGCCGAGTTCACCATCATTTATTGAAATCAATTGTTTATTAGATATGACAACCGTAAACAAATGTCACACACTTATACAATAATATACAGGGCGTGCCACGGCTATGCAACATGAAGGGGAAGTACCTTAAATATTGTAGATAGAGGGTTTTTCTTTATGAAGACATTGTTTTATTTAAAAAAGTAAGTAAGACCGCATTCAAAGATTTTTGAAAAACTGCTTGCCTCACCTGGGAATCGAACAAACCAAATATGAAAAAAAAAATATTCTGTATTTTTATGATGCCAGACAAAAGGGTAACTCATAAGAAATAATTCCCTCCAAGTAACATTGTATCTAAAAAAAAAGGAACAATGTGAAATTTTACATTCAAGTTAAGTACTAGAAAATTTATTAGTATGTTAAATATGCAAAAACTGAAGATTTTTTTTTAAATCTTTGAGTGCAATACTATTTACTTTTTTAAAAATAAAGTAAAGTTTCTAAATGGCAAAGTCTTCTACGGACCATATTTAAGGTAGTTTCCCTTCATGTGGCATAGCCGCGGGACACCCGGTATTTTAATTGTTAGTGGACTTGGCATAAGCACTCGTGTATGTACCGCCAAACGTGGATACTTGAGACACCGTGGATACTTGGGACAGTGTGGGCATAGAAGTTACGCTGGCACTACAGCTCTGGTCCATCTGTCACCGGAACGCGTCGGGTGTAATTGGGGTGTAATTTATATAAGTAACTTGTCTTACACTGTACCGACTACCCAGGGTGTCCCAAGCGCACATTCCCGAAATACCACAATTTTAAAATACCAGATTCTCAATATACTTGAATCTCAAAACATAACGTTTACATTTCGGTATCGTTGATTATGCTTACCTAATATTTCGAAGCTGGTGATTTGGGAATCTGGTAAAGAGAGTAGTCTGGTATTTTGAAATTGTGGTATTTTGGGAGTGTGCGGTCCCAAGTATCCACGTTTGAAGGGACCCACTTTATGTCTGAGCTGACAGAAGACTTATATCGATTTTTCAGTAGCATCTATTTTGTCTCGCTTTCACTGTTGTTGTTTCAGTACTATTTCACTCACTGTATTGTCTCGCTGTTTCTTTTTTTTTCATGCATGTGTATCGTCTCTATGACAAACTTGGTCATAATTTTCTGCTCTATTTCGCCTTCGGTTCTATGGTTAACTTTAATAATCAGGGTTGTCTTTATTCATATTTTTATTGATATATGTATAAGTTTAATGAATGATGTTTGCATGCTATTGTAATGTGTTTATTTCATCGAGATCAAACTTTTAGTCCTAAACATACTTTTTTTACTTCTTGAATCTCTTACTGCCTTTTCAAACGAAACATATAATGAACACCAGGTCCACCCTCAAACGTCATTTCTATCCGTATATTTTGACATGAAAAACATATTAACAGACATACCAATTGACAAACTTACCTTATATTTTTCCAATTTAATTAGTAGAGGCATTCCATAAGGTTGTCAACGAATTTGCTGCGTTCAGATTATAAAGTTCTATGGGTCCAAGAGCCTTAGCCTTTATCATCCTAAAATAAAGCATGTCATAAGCAAGTCTTAAAACTCCTATGGCAACTAACCACAAACTTCTTCCACAGTGTGGTCGTAACTGACGACGAGGACCTATCAAGATTACAGCGGGGGCTTCGCTTCGTGTGCCGCGTGGCTCGCGCCTCGCTGCCCTTCCAAGCTCTACTCCTGATACTTCTGGGAGCCGCGGCCCTGGCCCCACACGCCCACTCCGACTGTAGGACTCCCGGGCTCGCCCTGGAGCCCGTATTGCGGTACCCTGACGGCCCACCGCCACTCTGATTGCGAAAATCTCAAACACGTAACTCAAACTAAAGCTGTTTTGTAAATGTCGTTAAGATCTTCTCGCTAGATGTCGCTAGTTACAACAGCTGCAAAGTGACGTGTAACTAGCGACATCTACCGTTGAATAGGCGTAGACAAGACAGCTGTTGTTTTCGCTGTCAACAAACAAAGATGGCGGTCTTTTTTGTTGACAGCATGGCCGCAGCTCTGACCGGTTTCGTTTGAAACGCGGCGCGAGCGCATTACATTCCACGGTGCTACTCGCCGTCTGTAAATACCTTTTGTATATTTGTTATTTAAAATTGAAAAGACATCGGCGGGCAAGCGTCCTATTTATATGAATTTGTATCGAACACGCCACGCAACGGCTTAAACGCATTGTTACTTAAATATTACTTTAGTTTGTAAGGACTATGTACAATAAAGTCGAATAAAGCCTTTGCATTGATTATGAATCATGTTTTATTTTGTACATCGCCTAGTATACAGGTATTTACATCTATGTTAACACTAGAGAGTTACTTAATTTAATGATCTAATATTATATGTTGTTCTAGGAAACTTGACTCCGATTTACGAAAACCAAGTTCCATCCATAGTATAAAGTTTTGAACGACACACTCGTCAAGTGGCTTCTAAACTATCAACATTTTCAAGACAATGTTTGCCAGCAACTATAGAAACCTGCTCTAACATACGAAGTCTGAGTAAAAGAGCTATAGTTTGTAACCACAACTGGCGGAGAAAAATTGATGGTTTACCAGACCTTTTTAAAGGCAACGTCATAATACTGACACAAATAATAATAGAGCCTAGAACAACTTATTAGTGGTACGTCCCGTCCGCATAACTATGATACACTAATAATGTAATGACAACTGACGCGTTCAAAACTTTAAAAGTATAAATATCGGTGAATGGCTTCTCAAATCCTATGCAGTTAGAACTTGTCCAGATGTAGCCTTTACGCCTGTAGCACACTGCCACAAACTCGAAACGAAACCGGAGACTGCATCGCAATGAAGTTAACTTTCGGTTATAATGTCAAGTTTCGGTCCGGTTCCGTCAAAGTAAACGTGTACACATAAACTAGCATTTCTGAAGTGTACTTAAAAGAACATCTTACAGACAAAGTTTACTGCTCAATAGCTCGATTATACACGAGCACCACGGTTAACCTTTTCAACGCTATGTCAAAAACAAAGTCGTCGCTCACACGCCAATGACAGCTAAACACCAAAGATAATGTCAACTTTACCTCATAGCCACTCAGGTTTAATTTGCGCTGTCAACCATGACGGAAATATCCGTCGTTGGCGTTGAACCAGTGGTGCGGATATATCCGTCAATGGCGTGGAAAAGGTTAAAGGTGTCCTTTCTAGGTTGGTGACATTCTCTTGAGCATCAATATAACTAAATCATCGAAAGCCCTAGCCAAGATGCAAAACGTCGGTGATACTGCATGCGTAACTAACAAAATAAATAAGATACAAAATACACCTTAGCAATTAAGTCAGTAAGGTACATTGTGCAACTTATTGAATTTGTTAGTTATGCAGTATTGCAGTATCACCGACGAAACGCTACTAACGTTTTTATTTTTTGAGTCAAATTCAATGGGATGACATTCTCGTACGTAGCAGTAAACCACGTGGTCAACTGTCAACCGATACAATTTGAGCGAAAGAAAAGAAAAACGAGTAGCATTTTGCATATTAGCTACGACCTTTAAATGTGCTGTTGTATCGCTACGATAAATAAGGATAGTCCTCGCGCGCGCGCCGCCTGCGCCGGCGCCGCTCCGTCATCAGGGCGCACGTGGCGCCCGCTCCGAGCAAGGTTTCAGAACTCCCGCGCTACGGACAACATGCAATGGGTTACTATATGTTGATGTAGAACTTGAGTATCGTATGCGTAGCAAAATTTTTAAGCAGTGATTTTTGAGCAATTTTTTTTTGCCAATTGTACCTATTTTTCACAATCATATAAGATTCATGAGGTGCTAATTAAGATCAAACTATGATCTATATATTTATTATATTAAGTTCCTACAGCGCAGACCATAATTTCAACCTTCCTGCTCTGTCATCAGATCAACAGTTCGAATCCTCGCTCGTTCTTCCGGCTTTTCTTTTTTCTTTTCGGCTGGAATTTGGCATCCCAAACCCAATTGCAGCCGATTCTGATAATGGGAACTAAGTATAGGTACCTACTTAATTCAAAATTGATATGGCAAAATTTAAACGAAGTGGCCACGTATGTAACTAAGAAGGTAAACATAATTATGATCAAACAAACAATAATTTTACCTTAAATCTTGTAAAAACGGTCACTTTACATTTGACAAGGATGAGAATGCATAAATACCCATACAGCAAGTGGTTGCCCTGGAGTGCTGGCTTCGTTAAAAAAAAGTTTATTAGTATATTTGTAAAGTAACGTAGTTTTTTATCAATGATACACATTTGAAACATTAAATAACTAGGTCACTATGCCAAGGGCAAGAATTAAAGTAACTTAAATGCTTCTTGATAACCTATTCAACGTGACGTAACAGACTTAACATGTCACAAACGTCATAGAATCATCACACGACTTTAAAAATGTCCCTTATTTTGTTCTATTTAGGTGGATAATTCACTGTCGTATAGCGAGGACTTACTTGACAAATCCGACAAAATATCCGACAGCTGATTAAATAGGAATCAGTCAAATGTTATAGGTACCGTCATAATGAAACAGCTGTTTTGAGATTCGGTAGACTTTACATGCATGATTACAATACAATGACAAGTCAATACTTTTTATTTGTTTGTTTGTTTCGCTTTCATAGCTAAAATGCTGAACTGGTTTTAATAAAATTTAGTATGGAGATAGCTAGGGGGAAGCACAAAGTATACTTTTTATTCCGCTTTGGAAATTTTCGAGGAGATAGCAACCACTAAGGTTTGTTTCAATAGAACTTGCCAACAATGTTAACAAACCTTGTATTCAAAGTGTCTTTAATTTCCATTCTACATCATCAAATACTGCTAAATCCATGTTATTTAATCATTATCTTAAACCATCAAAGAATAAAACAGTGCTAGAATATGGATATCACATTGAATGTTTTCTTTATATTGTTGGCAAGTTCTATTGAAACAAACCTTAGTAAGTAAATTGTATATATACGTTACATAAGTAACAAAGGCTGTATTCTACTCTGCAAAACCATTATAGAATTTGACATGAGATCATATTATTATAGTATTAACTCGGTCGCCATTTCTGTCATGGCCCCTGAACACATCGGGCCAATACGTTGGGCCACGGTATTGGGCCAACGTGTAGAGGACATGGCTGCGCTATTGGCTAGTTCGTAGTTGGCGACAAACGCTGGCCGACCAACCAGCTGGTATCGATTTTTCGTGCACACATCATAGGATCTTTTACAAGATTACTACCTCGAAGTAAACATGAAGACAATGAGTAAGGGCATAAATAAATAATATGACCTTCAAAGGTACGCGAATATGGGGTAGTAATGGTAAATTTATTTGTTTATATGAGTGACCGAATGAATAGGAACAGGCTTTATACACGTCTCTATTGCCAAGAGAAGAGCGGGTGTACAATTCGAGCTGTTCAACTGACTATTAATCATCTACCCGATCTGAACTGATCTCTGGTGATCTTACCTTCGGCCCAGGGTCCAAAGGTATCCTGCTGAAGAGGTACCCCTCCCCGATGCCTTCGTAGTCACCACTCAGCACCGCGTCCTGAGCACTTGAATGCAGTAGCCGAGTTAGCACTACTATTAATATCTGGAATATAAAAGAAGAAAGAATTACTAAGCTCTTAAAGCTAATTAGGCGATTGTCACTAATACACTGGTAAACGTCTTAGCGTATTTGTGCAAAATGTGGTTACATAAATTATCAACAAGTTTTAAGGGTTATATTATAGGTAGTTATGTAGCTCTGCCTACCTCACTCTGGTATTACAGGCGTGAAGGTATGTATGTTAAAGAAGAAAGTGACTGGCTGACTGATCGATCAATGCACAGCCAAAACCACTGGATCTAGGGAATCGGATCCCTTAATCGAAACTTTGTTTTCACAAACCCGCAATATTATTACAGCACTATTAACACGTTAAGGGCCTGCAGCGATAGTAGTGGCTATTCACTGTTCTCGTTTTCGCGATAGTAGTGCGAAGCCGAGAACAGTGAAGAGCCACCTCACTACTAAGTGAGAACAACTCTCCAGAAGTAGAACTCTTACTGGGAACAGCACTTTGAGCATGTTGAGGTCCTGCAGCGCTAATAGTGCGCGCGTCAGAGGCACCCGCGCCGTCTCAACGCAGCCCTACGTGTATAGCGAGGTCGAGAGCAGCGAGGAGCCACCTCACTACTAAGTGAGAACAACTCTCCAGAAGTAGAACTCTTACTTGGAACAGCACTATGAGCATGTTGAGGTCCTGCAGCGTTAATAGTGCGCGCGTCAGAGGCGCCCGCGCCGTCTCAACGCAGCCCTAAGTGTATAGCGAGGTCGAAAGCAGCGAGGAGCCTTCTGACTGGAAATTGGGGACAACGCTCCAGAAGTAGAACTCTTACTTGGAACAGCACTATGAGCACATTGAGGACCTGCAGCGACAGCAGTGCGCGCGTCAGCGGCGCCCGCACCGCCTCCACGCAGCCCTGCGTGTATAGCGAAGCCGAGAGCAACGGGGAGCCTTCAGACCAGACTTCACGCCACTCTGACTGGGAACACAATTCGGAAACCACCTTTAATGACAAACCCTAAAAGCCAGTTTTAGCGATCTTACAACATCAATGAGCCCAATACCATACACCCACTGAATAGGCGCCTTCCTTCACGCCAATTCTCCTCCTGCGTTAATTGTATTCTTGTTTCATACATACATACATATAATCACCCATACAATTTCTCATAGGGGTAGGTAGAAACCACTTCCTTCCATTGGCTATGATCCAGACACTCCCCTCGCTTCCTCCACACTCACTCTCTCTTCATACCCTTGCGTCGTTTTAGTATACTCCTGACCTTGCCGTCTAATACGTCCCACTTGCGTTTTACGAATGATTATGTGATATATACTCAACAAGTGACAAAAGTTAAAATATTTTCTATGACACCTTTGAGTTGAGACATTTCTACAATATGTTAAGCTTCTTAGTGAGTTTTCACTGGATTGCCACGACATTTTGTACAGTTCTCAGTCTTAATGCCGCAAAAGTCCTGTATTCTTAGAGTATAGCGTACCTGCTGCAAAGGGTCGTGGTAGCAGGCAGCCAGTACTCTGGGCGTGCAACAGGAGTACGGCGAGACTGGAGGCAGCACCTTACCGTCCGTGCCCGCCAACCTGAACAACAATGCCAGGGCTCATATTGTGGTCGCCTTTAAAGCGGTGGAATCTGTCACTCTCGTACTTCACTGGTCTGAAAGTGATAGATGTTTTTTCCACGTCTATCTACAGCCATAAACACGACCATAGCCCCACAGGTTTTATTTTCTATGACAAAGTGAAGGCAGACGAGCACACAGACCACCTGCTCTGAGGATTATAAATGTTTGCAATATATAGACTGTTATGTCAAGATAGCAATCTCAGGTCTGTAATTGCCTACAAACAAGTGAATCAAGGAAAAAATATGGAACACGTCTGCTATGACTAAATGTGAACTCGAATAAAAACAAGCTGTGTCAGTAAGTAAGTACTTATTTTAGGTAGATACAGAAGATGTATCAGTGGCAAACAAGAGGGAAAAAATTTCAAAATTTCTATTCAGGGATAGTTTTATAATAGTTTTTTCTTGAAGGCCATTCTACAAACTCGACAAGATTGGCTGTTATTTCCTTTTGTCGTTTGGTTTCATTTATAAACATTAAAAAAGAAAGAAGTGAATTACTTCATTACGAGGGAAGAGTTCTCGTTTAGAAAGTCCATGTTAATCCAAGGTATGGTGTGCCAGTCGTTAGGGTTCTCCGCCCCACAGCATCCGAGGTCAACCTAACAGCAAAACAATAAGGTACAGCTGTTACCAAAGCAAGAAAGACATTCTGGCGAAAAAAAAAATAATATGCTTGCTCAAAAAGTGGTACTTTTCGTAGCTGTATATCGTGCAGAAAGTTGGATAGTTCGGACTATTGCGTTTTACTTTTAATTTTTAGGGTTCCGTACAAAAAATTAAAAAACGGAACCCTTAAAGGATTACTCGTGCGTCTGTTTGTCCGTCTGTCTGTCTCAGCCAATTTGCCCCGAAACTACTGGACCCATTGAGTGGAAAATTTATCACCCAAACACGGATAGGTATGCTAAGTAATTTAAGTCGTTTTTGTGGGAAAATTAAAAAAAAGTGTGAACATAATGTGACCTCACCTGCATTGTATCTAATAGATGTTTCCAAGTCGGTTCCGTGAGATACTGCGATATGCCCGCACGCAGCGAACTGGACAGTTCTTTGTTCAATGCCTGCAACATACTCCATTATAGTCGTAGAATGTACCTAATCATGTTACTTGTTAAAAGAAATCTTGATTATTCAGTAGAGGGTTATAATATAAAGCAAGAGGAAGGCCTATAAAGAGATGGTCGGTATGAAGAGTGATATGAAAAAGAAGGGATTCTGCCTTACCTTCAGCGTTCCATTGCAAGCACAATACACCATCAGACCATTGACAGCAATAAGCGATCCACTGACGAGCCACACGCGGCAGAGCCAGTCAGTGCGCGTCCAGTGCGGGCACTTGAGCACCCACGTGATGAGACGCAGCCCGCTCGTGTAGTGCAGCTTCATCGCGTACACTTGGAACATCACCAGCCCGTGCAGCAGGATCACAGTCACCTGCTCGGGGAGACGGTTCTATAGTGGGAGTAGCATGAGGGGGGGTAATGACCTGATCAAGAGAAGGAGTGTTTTAATGGAAATCATTGTATGACTTGGATATAAGAAGAGATGAAAGTTGATGCAGGTCAGCAACCCACTGGCAAACCACATATAGATATAGCAGTGTACTAACAAAAATAGTACAAAATGTGATCACCGGTCTGTGCAGCAGTTAAAACATGCCATGTCGTTGAAGTGACAGCACTAAAATACGGGTATGCAGCTACGAATAAGGCCGACCATACCTACAGAATATGCAACAAGAGCAGGGAAAGCCTTTTAAAATGAGAGCGATAGCCTGTGTGAAGTGTGAAGGATGATATGAGAAAGAGTTTATCATAGTCAGCAAACTGTTTGGTGGATTATTTCACCGTGAACCGCTTAACTGTCTTGCACAGCTCTAGTAAAATTAAAAAGGCATATCGATAGGAGGAATGACGACGAGGCTAAGGTTCCGGGAAATCGATAGATTCAAGCGGTGCAGGATCGGTCCTTGCGGCAAACCTTGAGACCCATCTCCAGCAGGGGCCGTCTTTGTTTGTCCAAATGATGATGATCATAGTTTTACAGTGACATGTATTCCTTAAGGTTAACTTATGGATGTCTGACAGCAACATCAGGACCTTGTCTGACGCGTTGTAGCAGAATATGAGCAGGAACTGGGATACAGGGACAGCGAACTCACCGCCACAAGGTGTCAGCCGTTCTAAACGGTCTCTCCCAGGTAATGCACTCTTAGGATACTCAATAGCCAGCAGTTTTCTAAAAAAGTTTCTAAGATGCTATTTTGGCTTAAGTTGTCAGATTATGCCACGAACCATGCAGGATGATCACAGATAGGTTATTTGTGAGAATTACGTAAAAACGACAAATTTCCTAGCAGCAGCCGCAGTGCTCACTGAAGAAGCTCTGGTGGACATAGAGCAATCACAGCTTTAACAAGTTTCCAATTTCGCTTTCTTTTTATACGCTGTAGCTTGTGTTTTCATCTGAGCCCACCTAGCTATGCTAAACGGGCTCGGGCTAGTGAACTCCTTACATACATACGAGTACATAAACTCACGCCTTCATTCCCAGAGTGGGGTAGGCAGAGCTACAGAATTTTACAAAAACCCTTTGATAATTTCTGTACCCACATTTTGCACACTTAGGCGAAGATGTTAACAGTGTATTAGTGACAGGTTGCAAGCCCATCGCCTAACAGTACTACACGCCTTTATTACCTTAGTCGGCTTTTACGACATCCACGGGAAGACTTGGAGTGGCACTATTCTAATCCGGCAACCACACGGGGAACTCCTTAAGATCACCTTATGGATGTCCTTGAGCAGCATCAGGACCTTGTGCGACATGTTGTAGCAGAATATGAGCAGGAACAGGGACACGGTCAGCTGCGCAATCAGCAGCGCGCGCAGCACCCCCGCCACTCGGTGTCGGCCGTCCTTGCTAAACGCGAGCACGCCGCGAGCCATGCATGGCGGCGCATGCTGTCTCTGTTCAACATAGTTACCATGATCACCTTGAGTGTGGGCTATAATAACTCAACTTAACTACTACTATACATACATACATTAAGACTGCGCCGAGCGTCCAGTGGCGCCCTCATTACTGTTATTGGGTTTTCTAATTAACTAACGAATTTCCTTGGAACCAAACAAAATGTGTTTGTAGCGCAAGTATAAACACAGTTTATGGGATACGTAACAAACTTTAATAACAATTACCCTTTGAGTAGTCAGCTTAACGGGAAAAGGTGGCCACTTTTTTTCCTTAAGTTATATATACAATATACACCGTGGGCCCGTATAACCCGACGGATTTTAACCATCGATTTTAGAGCCCAATTGGAGTATATAAAGTAGTATAACATGTAGTCCAATAACGCACGATTCCCGAGATTTTTATTATTTAAAAATCAATTCCATAGTTAATTTAATTTGAACTCTTGTCACCTTAGCTTAAAGCATTATTTACTAAGAAAGATTCATGTTGTAAGTAGCACTATCATCAACATACAACATAAATTAATTAATCGATTTCTTAGTAAATAATGCTTTAGGTTAAGGTGACAGAGTTCAAATTAAATTAACTATGGAATTGATTTTTAAATAATAAAAATCTCGGGAATCGTGCGTTATTGGACTACATGTTATACTACTTTATATACTCCAATTGGGCTCTAAAATCGATGGTTAAAATCCGTCGGGTTATACGGGCCCACGGTGTATAACTCGAAGGTGAATTGTTATTAAACTATATGATATACCCTATAAGTTGTGTTTTCATTTGTAGTATAAACACATTTCGTCCAATTTCAAGAAAATACTTTAGTTTAATAGAAAACACAATAAAAGTAATGAAGGCGCCACTGGACGCTCGGCGCAGTCTTAAATCACGCCTGTTTCCCAGAGGGGTAGGCAGAGACCACTTCTTTCCACTTGCTACGATCTTGATAAATTTCTTTCGCTTCTTCCACATTCATACATCGAGTCATGCACGCAATTCGGTTTCGGGTACTTAAGATTCGGCCCTTTTCCAGTATTTCACCGATTTGACTCGAAAAAGTACGCCTAGGGCGGCCCCTTCCGACCCCACTCACTTTCGATCTGTATATCTCTTTCGTCAATCTTCTTTCATCCATCCTTTCCAAAACTACTACTAAATAGTAAAAAAAACTCCCAATATCGTCGCTTAGCTAACAATACCGCACAAGTCAGATTTGCTTACTTTTCAGGAGAGACAAAAAACTATTAATGAAAATTCCGCCTAAGTCAACCTAACTTTTCGTTACAACACCGCTCAAATACTCTTGTTTTTAATCACGATTATAATGAAGTATTTCAATGAATAAACTATTATGTTTAATTTTAAATAAGTTCACTTACCTTTTAACTGCATCAGAAGAGTCAATCCGTTAAGAAAACTTCAGTAATTTAGAAACAAAACATTTAAACTTATCGACCAGCGACGTTGATCAAGCCAAACACTATGGCGGACTGATGACTTGCGCGTAGGGAATGCAATTTAACCGATTAATAACCGTTTTTGTATGAAAATAACCGGTTAAAACCGGTTATAACCGGTTATTTGCATTCCCTACTTGCGCGGTTTTGGTGCAACCAGTGAGTTGCGTTGTGTTACTTCTATTTGAATAACGCGCTCTAATTGGTCGAAATTACTTCCTGCGAGAGCTGATTCGATGCGCCGAATAATAATCTAGCGAATGGTGTATAAAACGTCACATGGTCAAATTATGACTTGTGCGGTATTGTTAGCTAAGCGACGATATACCTAATACCTATAGTGTTACCTACCTTCAAACCTGATAAGTTGATCTTAATCGGCCCAACCGATTTTAGACGAATTTTAAATTAACTTTCATTAAAAAAAACGCGCCCAAATCGATCTAATACTTTGGGAGTTACGATGCCACAGACAGACACCATCGGGGATTAAGTATTACGAAACACGGCTGTCAAATCGTCATACATCGAACTATAGCTATATCACTTCCCACATCCATTTATTATGAAAACCTATCCATATTGAATCAATTCTACGAGTAATAGTCACGATTAATGTTACCTTTTACATTTATTCCAATGTACTTTTAAAATACAACAATCCGTAAATATTTATAAACGTTTGACGTTGACAATTGACATGCCATCTGCCAAAGGTTTTTTTCTAAATACAGTCTGTATGAAAAGTTTACAAAGGACACATTGTAGTAACATAACCTTTTTTTTTAAATACACATGGTATCTTCATAAGAAGGCCTCTCAGACTAATAATTTGTACTTATTAGTATGAGGACCGCCCATTTTAAATATCTCTATAACAACAGTTACCAGGCAATTGTTTAATCAATAAAACAAGCTGTATTTTTAATTACTTTCCTCCTTTCGCTATTAAAACTTCGTATGGTTGATAAACAAAGAGGTTCGCTATCCTAATGTTCCAAAATTGAATACTGGCCACGCATAATTAAAAAAAGTGTGAATCGCTTTATAATAAAAACGTCAAAGCAGTTTGTTGTTTTCCGTTGGGAAAACATGAACGCGTTAAATAATTATTAATTTGTTTACGTTTTGCGTATAACTAAGTGATATTTAGTTTAGTCGTTAATTAAGTACCTGCCAAAATGGAACAAGCCGAAGTAACTGAGGAGGTAGTTGAGGAGGTTAAGCCTAAGAGGAAAAGGCCGAAAGTCGCTTGGAGTGATGACATGAGCCATGACTCCGAGGAAGAAAGAGGTATTGTTATTGTTTAGACAAAATTATATTTGTTTTTGTTTACGTAGTTTTAAGGGGAGGGGAGTTTTGACTTTTGCCATTTTGTCGTTTGTCCTAAAGTCATTTGCCATAACACTTTGTCACAGTAGATGTTAACCATAACTTCTGTAATGAGTGTAATGACTTACTAAACATGATTTAACTCATAAAACTATAATAACATGTACAGTTGACGCCATAAATATGTTTACACTGTCACTTTATCAGCTATGACAATTTCAAATGGCAGTTTAAACATGACGCTAAATAGACAAGGTACTAAAGTGTAAACATATTTATGGCGTCGACTGTACATGTTATTATAGTTAATTACCCTTATTTTATTTGTTAGAATTTTATTTATCATAATAATATGTAAATTGTCTTGAAGCTATGTCAAACAAATAACGAACTGAAATGAAAGTAAGGGTTAGGTACGACGACGAGCGAAGCGAGAGGAGTGTTAGGTGGAACTTCATCTGACAGTAACCCAGTAACCCAGCTGTATCGATCGATCTGCAAGCATTAGGTATATCAAGCTACGATGACTATAAACGTTTTTTAGGATTGAAAACATTACGTCAAAAGGAAATAGGTCAATGGAGATAATGTCAATTAATCATTTTTATCCCAGCTTTATCGATCGATCTGCGAGCATTAGGTATATCAAGCTACGATGACTATAAACGCTTTTTAGGATTGAAAACATTACGTCAAAAGGAAATAGGTCAATGGAGATAATGTCAATTAATCATTTTTATCCCAGCTTTATCGATCGATCTGCGAGCATTAGATATATCAAGCTACGATGACTATAAACGCTTTTTAGGATTGAAAACATTATGTCAAAAGGAAATAGGTCAATGGAGACAATGTCAATTAATCGATTTGGCCTAAATTTATTATTACGATCAAAAACTTTATGGCAAGTGATAAAAGATATACTTAATCTAAATTATCTTTAACGAATTTCAGAGCGCGAACGCCTTATCGAAATCGAAAAGGAAGCCGCGGCGAAGCTTCTAGAAAAACCCAAATATG
This sequence comes from Acleris laterana, assembly GCA_963966035.1. Classification (NCBI taxonomy): domain Eukaryota; kingdom Metazoa; phylum Arthropoda; class Insecta; order Lepidoptera; family Tortricidae; genus Acleris; species Acleris laterana. Next base: position 1,644,823 of record OZ014447.1, on the reverse strand, counting down.
AACCTGAGGAGCTAGATGAACTGGTGAAATACATCCAGAATATGACAACCTTATACGACCTAAGACCAACGGACTGGACAGAAAAAAACAAAGAAGCGATCAAAGATTGGATTCTTGAGCCTAAAGCACTTATGCTTTGTATATATTTCAAAGCTGATAGACTAACAGTAACCAGCGATGTTCCTTTAACACCAGTATTTGATTTGACCTACTTTCTGAGACAGCCGGATTTTATTTTCAAAGTGGGATCGTTCCACGAGGACATAGTTTTTGGCACGTTTGTCGACTCCGTTGAATCGAATTTGATACAGATGTTGGAGAGTGTTTATGCGCCATTTTTTTTCGCGATTAATACTTGGCCCGATAGTAAGTGATGCTGAAGACCTTTATTTGCTAACCTAACTTAAAGTATTACATTAAATACAATGGCGATCTAAAAGAGTAAATTGCGCTTAGCTTATTCACGCTACCTTTCACTAGTCACATCGCTTTCAAAGTAACTTGCGAAGATGCTTACGCTTACTAGCGTTTCTATTCGTTTCGTTTTTAATCCAATCGCGTCACGGTAGATCACGTGACTTTTCGTACACGTCATCTAGCAGTGACGCGATTGGTTATAAAACGAAACGACTAGAGTAGGTACCTAAAAAGTGATAATGAGAATCAATGGGTGAAAGCAATGGCTTATCCGTTATTAATAAAACCCTACCCTATGTCCGTCTCCGCGGGTATAAACTATCTTAGTATCAAATTTCACGTCGATCGGTTTAGACGTTAAACCGTGAGTAAAGAAGGAACAAAAAACCGGCCAAGTGTGAGTCGTACTCGCACATGAAGGGTTTCGTACCATTACAGTATGGGGGCCTCCTTTAATCGTATTGTATTCAATTCAATATTGGAAAATCTTATGTTCAGTATTATGGTTGTTAAGATAGTGGTCGAGAAAAATTTCATGCGACAGAGAGACATACAGACAGACCAACGAATATCGGAGGCTTAGTAATAGGGTCCCGTTGCGTTGGCACCCTTTGGGTACTGAAAGCTAAAAACGAACACGATTTCGTATTTATAACATAAGTAAAGACAGGAAGTAAAGAATTATTAAAGCGGTGTAAATGGAGCCTTAGTATCGCTTAAATATATCGCTTTTACAGGCGTCAAGAGTGAATTCTGCTCCCAAATCCACACCTTCCTAGCGAAACTCACAGACATGTATTACAAGATGCTCGGTCTCACGGTGCTCTACATCCCCCGCGAGGGCCAACAGATGTCGTTCGAGCAAGCCAGCTGTGACCGGGAGCTGGTAAAGAGATTAGAAGGAGTGGTGGTATACTGGACGCACCAGATTAAATCCTGCTTGGAGGATACGGCGTCTGTAGCGTCGCAGCAGGAGCTGCTATGCCCTAGTGATGAATATGACTTTTGGATTTACAGACGTGAGATTCTAATTGTGTATTCTGTAAAGGAAAAAATCTTGTATGTCAGTGGCTTTCTTTATCCCCAGTTTTCCATTTTCTGTAGTTGTTGACCTTGAATTAAATTAGGTATTATTTATTTGTGGCATAAAGAAGGCAAACGAGCTTACTGGCCACCTGACTGGGATCTGAGGCCTGTAGACATTATCATTCTTAAGACTGCAATCTAAAGACTGCAAATGCGTTGCCAATCTTAAGGACTAAGATGAAATGCCTCTATGCTAGTAATTTTGCCGGTTGTCTTATCCCCACACAAGAAGGCAACAATGCGAACGCTACCATATTTTTTGTGTTATGCGAAACTTAACGTACCATGTTATCTGATTCCTTCATCTGCTTGCCTTTCGTTTTAGTTTAAATCCTCTCCTAAATTATATTATTTGTTTTCAGATGAGAATCTTCAGTGCTTGCTATACCAGATAAAGAACCCATGTGTCAAACACATCACCAAGATCCTCGTCACAACCCATTCCACATTCATCCACCAGTTTCAAACACTTTGCGATGACATCGTCGAAAAAATTGATGAAGCCAAATCCAACATTGAATACCTTCAAGTCATCAAGCATCCTTGCGCTGTCCTCGAATGTGTCACTGACCCGGATGAAATATCCATCCATGTCCCTCAAATTATAAGCCTATTCAGATTCATCTGGATGGAGTCTCCGCACTACAATTCTGAAACTAGAATCACTAATCTTTTCAAAGGTTTGAGTAATCAGATTATTATTCTATGTAGCAACTACATCAAATTGGAAAGTTTGTTTGAAGGAGAGACGAAGAAAGCCCTTGGAGAGTTCAGTAAATGCATTGACTGCTGCAAGAAGTATAGAGAGATATATGATGTCATGTCGGAGGCGCATAGTGAAGTACGTCCGAACAGCTGGGAGCTAGATACAGGGGCCATCTTTAATTACATCGACTCGTTTGTGCAGAGGTGCTTCGATATGATCGATGTGTGCAATTGCATGATTATTTTCGGAAGGTAAGTTAAATAGGTGCTACAAGGTCTTCGCCGCTTCCTTGTTCTACATCTAAATTTTAACGATTTGCCACACGATGCGTTAAAATACGTGCGTCGCTCAATGTTAAAGTCACACGGTAACGCTCTGGTGGCATCGCTGTTAAGCTCTTATCTTTTATATATTTGCGTTTAGTTGTTCTTGCTAATGAAACTTCTACGACTACTGATCACTCTTTTTATCCAGGATTGATGAACTAGAACCGGTGCCCAAGCCTATTTTTGGAGGCGCTCGTGGTGAGCAGTTCGAAGAAAAATGCAATCAGATTGAACAGGCGAGTCACTTTACTTTCATTGGGTTTTTTTTTGGACATCATCATCACCTTATACTGCCCTCCTACAAAAAAAGAACCATCTACTATATGAATTGTATTGCACTTCCAACCTTATTATAACCCTTGAGTGTTTATTATGATTCTATGAATTAATTGCACTTGTGCCTTCTCTCCGTAGGAGGGCAGTAAGTATAGGAGTCTTCTGCTGGAAATAGGATAGGGATTCCACACTCTCGTTAGTTTTTCTTGCTCAGCTATAGTTCAATTGCTTCGGTCTTCCGGCGCGCGTAAGAATATAAAGTGCTACCGCGTTTGAAAACTTTAAGCATCATTTTAAATAGATAACCACGTGCATACCATCTCACATTAGCATAGTTCTGATTGTTAACCTTACCACAACACGCAAAAATTGGTTCTCTGCCTTTTGGCCGAAATATGTTTGGCCGAATGTATCGTTTCCCAACCCGCTTTTTTTTCTGTAACTGTAAATATTTCAGGATTTTTATAAAACTAACCTAACCTAACCTATAGGTTTCTACACGATTGTACTGAAATTAATCCTGAAATATTTACAGTTACAGAAAAAAAAGCGGGTTGGCAAATGAAACAGTTGGGAAACGATACATTCGGCCAAACATATTTCGGCCAAAAGGCGGGATACCGCAAAAATTACATCTGTCAACAGTGTTAAGTGATTATGACCTGCAACCTGTTATGGTTATAGATGTTCCACGACGGCTTGCGGCGCGTCCGCAATGTATCCGATACCATCTTGGACGTGCAGGCGCCATCTTGGTATGACGACATCCTCAAGTTCCGCACTGTCATTAAGGATATTGAGGTAATTGATGACGCCTTTAGCGTAGTATGTAGTGACCCTATCTATGAAGATAGCGGTCCTGGGCTCGATTCCGTATGGGAAAATATTTTTGTGATGAACGCGAGTATTCAATCTTGAGTCTTGGATATTTTCTATGTACATAAGGTATTTATTTGTCTATATAAGTAGGTATGTTTATCGTTGCCTATATAGGTAGGACCCATAGTACAAGCCTAGAGCTTAGTTTGGGACTAATTCGTGTGACGTTTTCCCCTGACATTTGTCATTTGTTACAGATAATAATTGAAAACCTAGTGGAGACAGTGTTTGAGGGGGTGAACCACGTAGAAGAAGCTGTGGTGGCACTGTTCTCTCTCAACAACTATTCGCGTCGGAAGAACCTTAAACGCATTTTTAAAAGGAAAACCGCCGAGGTAGATTCACATACACATACATACATACATAAACTCACGCCTTTATTCCCAGAGTGGGGTAGGCAGAGCTACAGAATTACCAACAACTCTAAAAACTTAGATAGATTACTTAGAAACTTAGATTGAGGTAGATTCATCCAATAGAAAATAGAAAATAGAAAATATCTTTATTTGTTTCTGCTTACATAATATATGACATCCATGGCTGAAGTCTGCTTTTAAGTAAAAATATACCCGTGCCAGGAGACCCCAATCCAATGATAGAAAACAGGAACGTCAGCAGTGTTTGCATCTTGGCTAGGCCTATCGTATAAGTATTTATTTTTCTATAAAAATGTATCATTATATAGCACCCATAGCACAGATGTAGTAAATAATGTTTTCCCATCGTTTTTTGACGGAAACGTTCGTTTTTATCTTGCCGCCTCAGTCAACTTTAGTACCAACCGATAAGCTAATTGAGAAAGCAAGATCAATACGAATTTATCCGACAAAAAACGGTGGCAAAACATTATTCACTACATCTGTACAAGCCTAGAGCTTAGTCTAGGACTAGGTTTATGAAGGTTGCCTAAAGGTGTAAACACTTGAGCATTTTCTAAAATGATCCCTGAATTGTTTTAGGGAATGCTCAAATTTTCACCTGAATATTTATAATTTCTCTACCTGCAGGTGTGGGCTATGTTCAGTGATGAGGTCCAAGATGCCAAGAAGGACATGGTGACGACACGCAGCCAGCACCCTGCCGAGCTGCCTTCGTTCTCCGGGAGAGCGGTGGTGCTTCAGATGAGGAAGAACCGGCTCGTGTATCTGAAACAGGTCAGTCCATGGTGGTAGGACCTCACCCATTAATACTGCTTTTAGTAAGTAATAAAACAATAAGTCATCATCATAGGTATATCTCTTCTTTTTGAAATTTGAAATTCTCTGTTTTTGAAATATATTTGACATAAAATGTAGTGATTGATTTAATAGATAAGAGAGGTTTTCGTCTCTGTCGCACCCGGCATATAACACGATGATGATGATGATGATGAATAAATATTCAACCTTTTAATTTTTTTAATCAGAGGTAACATTAGTCTCATCACTATTTCATCCTCTATCTAAAGACAGGTATACTGCCAAACAAAATTTAAACTCCAGTAAGTGTACACTAAGACCACCACATCATGGTCTCCAACTTTGTGGAGATGTTAGAAGTTGGAGTCCAAGATATGGTGGTAGCTTTTTACACTTACTGCTTTTTAATTTTGCACGGCAGTATACTTGTTATTGTCATTGGCAGTCTGAATAGGAACAGACTTTATCGAAAGGATTTTCACGACGGTTGCTTTTGTTCCATCGATCTTCGCCATCACCAGTTTCTCAGTCAGCCCCCTTGTGTGAGACCTGGCAACACTTCATGCGGGCCTAGTATGGCTCAGTCTATATCGCGTGTCAAATGTGGATAAAACATCCGTCACTCTCGTACTTATTTACGTGTCAGAAGGTGACGGATGCCTTATCCAAATGTCACGCAATGAACGCAGCCATATTAGGGCCACTGGTTCTTCCCATTTGGACAAACGTACAGCATTGATTGCAGGTGATGACGGACGCCGCTTGGATGATGCCTTGCAGTAATTCCGAGGATGTTATAATGCACGTAAACCGACTGATGGGGGCTATAGACGTCGCCATTCGGGAGCTGTGGATCTCTTGGACGGTAAAAATAATACCCACTAAGTATAACATATAATAGGTGGTGTAAAGGAAATTGATTCCTTGACTATTTTGGAGTATGTCATACTGGCGTAATCAATCAAAACGTAAGAGAGTTCTTATGATTTCATTTACAGTGTCACTTTGACATAGTCCAAAATGGTCCAGGAATCAATTAGTTAGCAAGTAATTTGAGAATAACCTCAAGAGTTCTATTAAACTCAGTAAAACAACGTGCCTTTGACGTGTTATATTATGGTCTTTTTTTGAAGTCGGCTGCCATTACCTGTCAAGTACTTAAGACTGCGCCGAGCGTACGCCTGATGTACAGTGGCGCCCTCATTACTTTTATTGTGTTTTCTAATAAAGTATTTTCTTGAAATTGGACGGTATGTTTTTGTACTACAAATGAACACACAACTTATAGAGTATATCACATAGTTTAATAGCAATTCACCTTTGAGTTATCCACTTAACGGAAAAAAGTGGCCACCTTTTCCCGTTAAGCTGACTACTCAAAGGGTAATTGTTATTAAAGTTGGTTACGTATCCCATAAATTGTGATTTTACTTGCACTACAAAAACATTTCGTCTGATTCCAAGGAAAGTTAGTTAATTATAAAACACAATAATAGTAATGAAGGCGCCACTGAACGCTCGGCGTTTTCTCGGCGCAGTCTTAAACTGCGGGTACATTGGTTACCTTCTTTCAGATAAAATTTAACTTTTTCCACATTTAAATTATATCAAATTTTAAAGAAAAACGTTTATCGGTTATTGTTTTCAGCACAATCTCGACGAGAAGTGCGCGGTTGGTCTCAACCGGACGCTGATGCGGAAGAGCGCCGAGAACCCTGGACTCATGGAGTGCAACATTGATGTGTAAGGCAATTTAAGGAGATGTAACATTTAAACTGCCGACGCAAGAGCATAACCACTACTTTGATAATTTGTGTACAGGTCGATTCACAAGAGTTGGCACGAATGGATTGAACGAAAAAAATGTCACCTGTGAGTGCCGATGTTCGAATTTCAAACCGAAAACCTGTTACTATTTTACACCTAGCATACTTTCATTCACTCATTCAACCCATTCGTGCCAGCTCTTGTGAATCGACCTGTACACCTACTGTTACAAAAACTTATTAGCGGGTAGATGACAAAATAATGGTTTTTGATTTCAGAAATATTTTAGAACTATGCAAGGAAGCATACCACTGGGAGAACCTAGGTCTGGACGTTCCACAGCACGCATATGCGGTAAATATGAATTCTTCAAGGCTTGTCATTGCACAAAAAAAGGTAGATTTGTATTACAGTGGTAAAAATAAATAGCTCATAGCGAATGGATAATGTGATCAAATAAATTATTAGCATTAAGTTTTTTTTTGGCAGAACGATTACCTACTAAGTATTTTCATATTAATAGGTAGATAAGTACCTACTGTAACTGATTGTAATTGACTGTAAGGAATGAAAAAGTAAGAGAGAAATGTGGAATAAAAGAAAATGTGACTAAGATTGAAAAGGGCATGCTTCGATGGTTCGGTCATTTGGAAAGGATGGATGAAAGAAGATTGACGAGAGATACTGGAAAAGGGCCGAATCTTAAGTACCTGAAACCGACGTGCGTGCATGACTCGATGTATGAATGTGGAAGAAGCGAAAGAAATTTGTCAAGATCGTAGCAAATGGAAAGAAGTGGTCTCTGCCTACCCCTCTGGGAAATAGGCGTGATTTAATGTACGTTTGTAGGTACATGTTTATGTAAGATCTGCAAACAAAAGTACTGAGAAAATACCGATCAAAAGATGTAATTTTACATACAGAAATAAGCATTAGACGTGTAGGTACAACGTTGAAAATCGACTTTTGTATACTTACCCTGAAACTTAATAATGTAAGTGACAAAATCCAATCCTTTTCAAGGTATATGCCAAATCCAAAACAATTCTATACGTGTTCGAAAGCGTATTGGCCGTGGTAAAGGGGTACAACGCCATCTTAGATTCGCTCTCGGATGAGGAGAGGATGCTGTTCAAACCGCTAATCGTGGTAAGCACCTATTCGTCGGTGATACTGCAATGTCGCGTAGCTAACAACTTCAATAAGTTGCAAAATATCAAACAAGCTCTAGTTTCCTAGGATAGCGGTGCCGTCATATAGCGGCCGTAATATGGCGGTGAATGAAGTCACAAAGAACGTTGTGTATGTGAACAAAATGGCGCGGTTTCCTAGAGGGCGGTGAGGGCCGTCATATTACGGTCGTTGTAAGACGGCACCGCTATCCTAGGAAACCAGAGCTTTACTGATATACTAGCTAAGGTGTATTTTGCACATTGTTTATTTTGTTTACGCAGTATTGCCGTATCACCGACGTATTTTCATTATATGTGTAGGAATATAAATATAAATTAAAAAACTGAAATAGGACGGATCGACAGTGAAAAAGGTGGAGGATCATGGTAATAATATCAGACTCATTTAGGCGGCTTTTCCACTAGAGCTGTGCGAGGCTGCTAAGCGGCGTTGCGAGGAAAAATCCACCAAAAGGATTATTTTGTTATACTAGCTTCACTGTCCTATTGGTGGACTTTTCCTCGCAACGCAGCTTAGCTGCCTCGCACAGCTCTGTTTTGAATCCTACGAAGACTTCTCCAGAGTAATCGCTTAATCATATGTCATAGGCCCTACAGACTCAGGCGAGAATACTTGACCCCAGAAACGAGGTGTCTACATTCACGCGACCTTTGTTACTTGCGTTGTCGTTCCCTTTGAAGCCGATCACACGAACCCGAGAACGAGAAGGCGAGAAACATATCACATTCACGCTTCTCGGGTGTTTTCGGGGGTTCTCGGCGTGAGTCTGTAGGGCCTTTCAGTAAACTGTACAATTGTTATATTTCACGAAAGCGTGGTTGCCATACTTGTGTGTGTAGATGCACGTGCACGTTGTCTCCGAGTGCGTATCTGTCGTCACTAAACGTCGCCGTAGTGTGCGTGTCTATACGTGTCACAACTACAAGTATAGCTAACCAGCTTTCGTGAAATAACGGTATCCAATTGAGGTTATGTTATCAATATTCTTAGATTCAAGCTTGAAAATGAATAAAACGATGTTATAAAACTCGCGTAACTCATTAATTTTAATATCACATGGTGAGCTTAGAATAATAACACATGGAATGATAGTTTGATACAACCGACGCGTCTTGAAGTCACAAATGGAAGCACGTAGGAGTAATATTCTCATAAGACACGCACACACGTGCACAAATAGTGTCGTACGGACCAGAACAAATTTGGTATAAGTCTAGTGGCATCACCTGGGTGAGTGGGGGTTGGTTTCTGCGTTATTATTCAAAGATAGTAAGTTACTTAATCCATAATCAAACAAAGGACCTCACATTCATTATTATATCAATTGACAAAATGGTACCAGTTTAAAGTAAAATAATTAATAACATTGAAAATATCACGCACATTCTAAAATTAAACAAATTCTCTTCTCTAGATACATCAACAATCACAGGATTCATAAAATACAATACTTGATCGAAAGGTCAAATAAATAATCAAATGCGAGAGTTAAAATAAACAACTAAACATATAACTAACTCAACTTCTCTAGATACATCATCATTACACATCGCTAACTCGTGGCCTAAATGGCAGTTTAAAAATATCAATGTCAATGTGAATGGTATTGTCATTAATTTACTTGTAATAATTATTACGAAACGTGTCGCGAAACATTTTTTTTTCCCCCAAATAATGTAGTAATAATTACAGAGCATCCAGAACTCCAACTATAAGGTGACAAGGTAAAATTTACTTACACAAAGTGGATTTTCTCAAGTAGAAGACCCGGCTCACTTGTAAAAATTTAGAACAAATATTAATTGTGTACTTATAACGAATGTCATGTATTAAATGAAAATACTTTTTTTCTAATTGGTTTCCTTTTCTCGACTCGTACAGCAAGAGCATTGTCACATCACTAGTCTGTTAGAAACTGTCAAGTGCTACCTAAATGCCACGAGTTAGCGATGTGTAATCATCATTCACTGGATCCAAAGTGATAAGGGCTGATATAACACTGTCAGGTAAATTGTATCTCTTTCCTTATCTTTCGTATGACAAAGAAAAGGACTGAGCTACAATTTACCTGACAGACAGTTATCTGGAGATTGAAAAATCAGCCCCAAATATAATAAACAACTGAACATAATTCCTTATAAATAATTAACTCAAACAGCTGTCTAAATGTGAATTCATGTCATCATTTTCCACCATTTTAAGACAACAAGGGCAAGGTAGCTTAGTTCCTGTAGCATTCAGAGCCTGTGACTCATCAAATATGTCGTCATCATCGTCTATAACTATGGTTTGATTCGCAAAACTAGTGGAAGCACCCTCTTCAGGCTCTTGGCTATTAACAAAGAAAGCCAAACACTCATCAAGGTGTTCATCAATAGCTTTGGTAATTCTACTCCCACAACATGGACACTTCTGTTCATTCAGAACAGTTATAACATCACTCCCTGGTTCCAATTTAACTGGAGGCATTTTAATAGTTTTCGCTTCGTCAGAAATAAATGACGGTAAAAATCCACTAGTCAAGTCAATCTCTTCTTTCACTACAAAATTATCAGACTTTCTTAAATACCTATCGAAATTTATTTTCTTGACTACAGATTTTACGTTCTCTACATCTTGTGGATCAAATTCTTTTGGTTCCTCGTGACCCAATACATCTTCCCAGTTTAAATTGTCGTCTAGATTTTTTGGTTCTTTTACTACTGCATTACCATTTATAGTGTTACTTCGGAATGTACCTCTAAAAGTAGTTATTGATCTATCTAAATCCTTTCTCATAACGGTATAGTTTAGGCTGCTGTCAACATCATCTGGTTTACCCTTGTAAGGTGGGATTGAAGTCAAATTGTGTATTATGTCTTTCAAAGACGGTTTGACTAGGTTTTTGTTTTTAACAGGCTCTAATTTAACTGGAGTTTCCACCTTAACAGAGGGTTTATTTTGAAAAGGGCTTTCAGGTTTAGCGTAAGGCTGACTGATTTCATCAGTGCTTGTACATAATTGAGAGATCATATCTTTATTCAAGCATTCATCTACATGTTGATTTATACCACTTTCATCGATTTTCAATTTACATATTGGACAATCAACTTGAACAACCTTTGAATTACTTGCACCAGTTTGAACAGCAACAAATTTATTGGTCTTTTTTGATTCTGTTATCTCTATAGTGTCACCATAAATATCTTTTAGGAGAGATGTGGCTGTGGTTTTGAAATAATCATCTATTTTCTTAATTTTCACCGGTGGTGATTCAGTATGAACAGAATTAGCTTTATGTTTAATTGCTTTATTTCCAATATTGGTTTTACTGGAATTAAGTCGTCCATTGTTTGGTAACTTAACATCAGTATTTACTTTTTGGATCATGCTGATATCACTAGCTGATGTTGCTTTAAAAAAGGCATCAACCGTTAGATGAGGAGGAAACTGCTTGTTAGCCCATACATTTCTAACAGCTTCTACAACATCAACAGAACTTGATCTCTCTCTTGAGCCTGGTATCATGTGCCCTTTACCAGTGAAAACAGCAGGTGGTATTACATTACGTGTGTTTATAGTCTTCACTCCTTTTTTTACTGCCACAACACTATTCGACTTAGTTAACAGAGGTCTCTTATTACCATTGGTTATAATCTTTGGTTCTCCAACTGGCACAGCAGGTTTCTTAGTAGTAGTTACAAACTTTGTTATATCGCCTTTAGGTTTGGCTGGGACAGCTTTCTTGCGAGTGTTTTCTGGTTCTTTGAACTTGATGAACGTACCTCCACATTTTCTTTTGTGGTCTGACCACCAATAGTCGGAGGGTCCTGGGGCACGATTGGCATTACGCCGGACTATCCCGAAATGGGGCCGTCTCATTTGGCAAGGGCCATCGCAACGCCACCAATGCGTCTGGTACAGTTCAACCTGTAATTACAAATATAAATAAATAAATATCAGGAGGACAATGTCACACCAATTGACTTAGTCCCAAACTAAGCTCTAGGCTTGTAATATGGGTACTAGACAACAATATAAATACTTTGTAATAGAGAAACATACAGGGTGTCCCAAAAGTACCACGCCACAGTGACACCGGAGGTAGGTCAGCTCAAGAGGAACCTAACCAGCCTAACATGACCTCAGTAAAAGTTGCACGGTTTTCGAATTATTAGCGAAATGAAGATTTTTAAGAATTTTCCCCTTTGCTTTTACATTTTTAGTACCAGTATCGACTTGGACAGCTTTTAATAACAGTTTTTTATGTGTATGAAATCACGAATAGCTAATTTAGAAGTCTGAAGTGTTATTTTGTCAATAACTACTACAAGAATCTAAAAAAAGTTCGATTTATCTCGATTTAAATTGTCACAAAAACATTAATTTCAACTTTGATCATCTGCCACAAAAAAAAACAATTAGAAACGAAACAAACAAGTAACGCCAATAAATTAGATACATTATTCTGATTCAGAAATGGTATAACACATGTATCTTACTACGAAAACGATAAGCATTTTTGTCATTTTAGTGATGCCTCATGGAACTAATAGACTAAAACTTGAGCTTCGAAAGCAGTCACTAAGTGCTACAAAAATGTTGTGGACAGCGGTTTTGCAAAATATCATGAGGGCTAATTTGTCACTCTTTTGAACGTTAACTTATTTTAATTTCAATGGGCCGGATAAAATGGCAATGAAAATAAGAACAGTTTTTTTTTTCATTCATTTATTGTAAACTTAATTAGGTTACATTACAATAAGTGTTCAAATTGTCTCCCATGGACTCGAATGCACAAAAAACATCGTTTTTCAAAATGACGATAAAGTGAGACAAAAGTACAGAGTTTGTAATAACACTAATAAGTGTCCAGGTAGCAGACAACTTGTGCGGGAGTGTGAGCAGTGATGGCGTGCAGCATCAGGAAGGTTACAAAAATGCCTATCTTTTCGCAGTAAGATAACATGTGTCATACCATTTCTGAATCTGCATAATGTATCTAATTTATTGGCGTTACGTGTTTGTTTCGTTTCTAATTGTTTTTTTTTGTGGCAGATGATCAAAGTTGAAATTAATGTTTTTGTGACAATTTAAATCGAGATAAATCGAACTTTTTTTAGATTCTTGTAGTAGTTATTGACAAAATAACACTTTAGACTTCTAAATTAGCTATTCGTGATTTGATACACATAAAAAACTGTTATTAAAAGCTGTCCAAGTCGATACTGGTACTAAAAATGTAAAAGCAAAGGGGAAAATTCTTAAAAATCTTCATTTCGCTAATAACTCGAAAACCGTGCAACTTTTACTGAGGTCATGTTAGGCTGGTTAGGTTCCTCTTGAGCTGACCTACCTCCGGTGTCACTGTGGCGTGGTACTTTTGGGACACCCTGTATACTTAAATACATAGAAAATCCATGACTCAGGAACAAATATTCGCACTCATCACACTAATATCAGCCCTTACCAGGATTTAAACCCAGGACCGCTAGTTTTGTAGGTAGGGCACTACCAACTAGGCCAGCGCGTCATCAATTGTGATGCAAACACTTAATTAAAGATATTAACATAATATTCATGACACTGCAAGCCACTGAAAGGCTTCAGAGAGCTGCACATATTAGCATTTTCATTTGTGAAAGTCCTTGAAGCATATTTTTTTTTATACACGGTGTCCAGTAAATAATGGATAACCTTCTACCCATCCATGGGGCACCTCAGGCTGCGCCCTAAAAAGGACTTACAGGTTTAGTAAAAGTTGCATGGTTTTCGAGATAATCGAACTTTTCTATTTTCTTAATAATTAGCACCTTGCTTCACTGTAATGACCGCCAAGGCCACAAATAAAGAGATTTTGTCGTTCTGCTTGCTGTTAAATATTCTTTAATAGTGATGCTAACGGATGTGTCTTAGAGCATTATGGTAGCGACACTAATTTCTTGTTAAACATGTTTTAATTTATAACATCACATTTTGTTTTAAAGTTTGCAACAACTTTGACTGCTTGTGGTGAAAAAAAATTGTATGAAGACCAGAGTGGCCAATATGTTGAAAAATAGTGTATCTAATACTGATTCTAAACTGGTATAACACATGGTGTTTACGTCTTTACAGATAAAGTTATTGCTGTTAGTATTCACTAAGAGCGAATTTTACCAAAACACCAAGTTATCGATAAGTAACTCTTTACTTGATTGGGTTAGTCATATCATAAAAAACGCTTCTCTTATGAAAACCAACGTCTAATTACTGCAAAATTATGAATCACAGAATACTTGAAACCTACATTAACAATAATATTTGTAAATAAAAACCGAATCTGTTTATTAAAAACAATACTGTTTAGGTACTATAACAAGTGTTCGAACTGCCTTCCCTCAACTCTGATACAAGCTCTGCACCTTTTAATAAAATTTCTTCGGTCTTCGTCGTTCGGTAATTTCTTGAACAGCCGTTTGAATATTTTGACGCAGTTCTTGCACAGAGTTAATTCGTTTGGAGTAAACTTTTTTCTTTTAAGCAACCCCAAAAAAAAAAACCAGCGGGTCAGGTCCGGAGAGCGTGGACCCCATGCTATAGGACCCGCACGGCCGATCCATCTATTAGGAAAAGTTTCATTTTGGTAATTTCGAACTTGAACCGCGAATTGAGCAGGGCAACCATCATTTTGCAGCCACATCTTCGTTCTTACGTTTAAGGGCACATCTTCCAATAAAATGGGAAGTTCGTTTTCAAGGAACTCCAAATATCTGGCTCCATTCAAAGTCTGGGATAGCTCAAAAGGACCAATTATTTTCCCGTTTAAGATCCCCGACCACAAATTAATTTTAAATTGATATTGGGAGTGATCCTCTCGCATTAAATGTGGATTCTCTCCTTTTAATTGCCAGCTATGGTAGTTATGCATGTTGAAGAAACCATCTCTTTGGCAGGTAGATTCGTCACTCCACAGAATTTTATCGAAAAACATTGGATCTTCTTCCATTTTTCTTAACACGATACGACAAAATTCTACTCTAGGAGCATAGTCCCTAGGCTCCAGAGTTTGCACCCTTGTGATATGGAATGGGTATTGTTGGTGTCTTTTTAAAATGTTGTGAACGGTCGACTTTGTAATGCCTGAACTTCTTGATATAGCTCGTGTAGAAGTTGAGCGATCTGTTTCCAGTTCAGCGAGCATAAGTTTCTCAATGCTCGTATCTCGAGGTCTGCCTTCGCCATTACCACCCACACTTTGACCAGGCATTCTCCCTTCACAAAAAGCATTGTGGACTCTTACAAAAACTCGGTAATCGGGATGACGAGTATTCGGATATCTGCTTGCGTACAATGCAGCAGCTGCATTAGCATTGCCTTTGCATTCTCCATAAATATAATGCATATTAGCATACTCACGGGGTTCGTATTGATGCCTAGGCATGTCGTTATAATATAACGACATGCCTAGGCATAGGATATTATAGGATATTATCCTTTATTATAGGATATTGGCACTGAAGAAGCTCAAAGTGAATAAGTCGGCCGGAAGCGACTGCATTTTTGCCGAAGATTTGAAACTCATAGGTGATAGTGGAGTTTGCCTTTTACAACATCTGTGCAACCAGATCTGGAAGACAGGAGAATGGGCCAAGGACTGGCAAGAATCCACTCTAATACCACTGCACAAGAAAGGCTCCACTAAATCCTGTGGAAATTACAGAACTGTGGCACTTATATCCCATGCAAGCAAAGTTCTGCTTTACATCATCAACGAGCGCCTTAGAGCATTCCTGCAGTGGCAGATTCCAGCCGAACAAGCGGGATTTGTTAAGGGACGTGGAACACGGGAACAGATCGTAAACGTCAGGCAGATCATAGAAAAGTGCCGTGAGTTTAATATTCCTATGCTGATGTGCTTTGTGGACTACTCAAAAGCTTTTGACTGTGTCAGGTGGGAGTGCCTCTGGACTATCTTAATCGAAATGGGAGTGCCCAAGCACCTCGTTTTTCTCATCGCCAAACTCTATCAAGATGGAAGCACGGTTGTAAAAGTGAACAATGTTCTGTCCAAGCCCTTTAAGCCGCAAAAAGGTGTCAGGCAAGGGTGCATCCTATCCCCGATCCTTTTTAACATCTATGGGGAATATATCATGAGACGAGCCTTGGAGGGTTGGGATGGTGGCATATCCATAGGTGGCAAGAAAATCAGCAACTTGAGGTATGCAGATGATACTACCCTTTTTGCATCGTCTGAGCGAGAACTAGCGGAACTGCTTTCTAGAGTTGAGAAGGAGAGCGAATTAGTTGGCCTCAGTATTAACAAGGCTAAGACCAAGGTGATGGTAGTGGACAGACCGGGAACACTAATTCGCTCCAACGAACTCGGGGACCTAGAACTTGTTACACAGTTTGTGTACCTTGGCTCTCTTATTACCAACGAGGGTGGCAGTGAGAAGGAAGTATTGAGGAGAATTCAGATGTCCAAAGCAGCGATGACTAAACTTACTAGGATATGGAAAGATCGGAATATTTCCCGAAAGACAAAAGTGAGGTTAGTACGTGCGTTGATTTTCTCAATCTTCTCGTACGGTGCCGAATCATGGACGATAAGGCAGAAAGAAAGGGCAAAAATCGACGCCTTTGAAATGTGGTGTTGGAGGCGTATGCTTCGAATTCCATGGACCGCACGTCGTACCAATGTATCCATTCTTAACGAGCTCGAAATAACCACGAGGCTATCGACTATCTGCTTCCAGCGGATACTTAAATACTTCGGACACGTCGCTCGCAGAGACCCGGACAGTTTGGAAATGCTGATGGTAGTTGGCCAAGTGGACGGGAAAAGACCGCGCGGTCGATCACCTACCCGTTGGTCAGATCTCGTTAAGAAGCTCACTGGCCAGTCGATACCTAAAGCTATTAGGACCGCCGAAAACAGGAACGCATGGAAGAACATGGTGCATCAAGTCACGAGAAGTTCAAACTAGACACGACCTTCAGCAATGAAGATACCGACTAAGAAGAAGAAGAAGAGAATAGGATATTATCCTTTTCGAAGTCCAGGGCAAAGCTAACTAGGTCGTCGCAAACAAAATCCAAATAGTTACCCAAAATATGGATCTTCGTGGAATCAAAACTGTACTTGATAAATGTCAAAAGAAAACATCAAAATGGATGAAAAATTCATAGCCAAAAATACACATTAGGTACCTAATAAAATTGTAAAAAAGTATGTATTACTCAACAGAGAAAGGAGAGATTGTAAGCAAAGTATGTACTTAGTTAACATCCTAAATATTATTTAAAACGAATAAAAGAATTGCATTAAAACTTGAATAAATGTAAGTACCAAATAAGTAGTCGCATTTCACATTCGTTATATATGGTTTTCACTTGCTGTCACTAAACAAACATCTCGTAGACACGTTTTATTTACCAAAACACCAAGTTTCTCAACTCTTGATTGGACACTTGTTATAGTAACTATACAGTATTGTTTTTAATAAACAGATTCTGGTTTTTATTTAAAAATATTATTGTTGATGTAGGTTTCAAGTATTCTGTGATTCATTATTTTGAAGTAATTAGACGTTGGTTTTCATAAGAGAAGCGTTTTTTATGATATGACTAACCCAATCAAGTAAAGAATTACTTATCGATAACTTGGTGTTTTGGTAAAATTCGCTCTTAGTGAATACTAACAGCAATAACTTTATCTGTAAAGACGTAAACACCATGTGTTATACCAGTTTAGAATCAGTATTAGATACACAATTTTTCAACATATTGGCCACTCTGGTCTTCATACAAATTTTTTTCACCACAAGCAGTCAAAGTTGTTGCAAACTTTAAAGCAAAATGTGATGTTATAAATTAAGATATGTTTAACAAGAAATTAGTGTTGCTACCATAATGCTCTAAGACACATCCGTTAGCATCACTATTAAAGAATATTTAACAGCAAACAACGACAAAATCTCTTTATTTGTGGCCTTGGCGGTCATTACAGTGAAGCAAGGTGCTAATTATTAAGGAAATAGAAAAGTTCGATTATCTCGAAAACCATGCAACTTTTACTAAACCTGTAAGTCCTTTTTCGGGACCAGCCTGAGGTGCCCCATAGATGGGTAGAAGGTTATCCATTATTTACTGGACACCCTGTATATAACTCTTCTCAAAGATTGTACATATCTTACTTGTAATTGTACCTACTATTTGATTTGTTTCACCAAAAGAATGTCAGGTAGAGAAGGCTTAAAGCATGAAGTCTGCCTTATTTGTTCAAATTGTTTTTGCACAATAAATAAAACTCACTTGATCTTCACAAGGCTTAAATGTGTGTATGAGGTTATAACTTTGATATTTACTTAGGTTTCATTAGCCACTTGACCGTCCGGCCCGCGAGACCATTATACTCTCAACCGTCCGGGTTATTTTACCGACGCACGCCCCGCGCTGCGCAACCACAACTTTCTACAAAAACGTCTGTATCTTCTAAACTACACAAGCTAAAATAAAGAAAAAAATACTAAGGCACAAATTAACGTTCACTTGTTCAAATACTTTTATACGAGGGCTGCTACTTATGTAACCGGAATAGAAAAAATAAACAAACGTACATGGCTAAATATGGTTTTATTGTTTTTCGAAGTATTCTCCGTGATAATCGATGCACTTTTGCATACGTTGAAACCAATTTATAAAGCACTTTTTCCACTCTGACTGAGGTATCTCCAAAACGTGCTGTCTGAACGCGTCGACGGCATCTTCACGGGTCGAAAATCGTTGACCACGTAATTTATTCTTTACATTTGGAAATAAATAGAAATCATTGGGTGCCAAATCAGGGCTGTAAGGTGGATGACCCGTTAATTCTATATTTTGACCTTCCAAAAATCGAGTCGTTTCACGTGATGTATGACAGCTGGCGTTATCATGGTGCAGAATGATTCTCCGTCGCTGGTTGTTTTTCCGTATTTTTTCAAATACTTCCGGCAAACAAATGGTCGTGTACCACTCCGAATTAACCGTTTTACGATTCTCTAGGGGCACTGTAGCCACATGGCCATTAATACCAAAAAAGCAGGCCACCATTTGCTTCAAGGTGCTTTTTGCACGAGTTACTTTCGTAGGGTTCGGCTCATTTTGAAACACCCACACCGTTGATTGTTGTTTAGTTTCGGGATCATACGCATAGATCCAGGATTCGTCACCTGTGTAGATATTATAAACAGCTTTTGAGTCACCACGGTTATATTTTTTCAACATTTCCTTGCACCATTCGACGCGAGCCTCTTTTTGATCCTTAGTTAAGTTTTGCGGGATCCAACGCGAACAAATTTTTTTCACAGCTAAGTGTTCATGTAATATCTTATTAATGCTCGTCATACATATGCCTATAGTCGCCTCTATCTCGCGATACGTAACATGACGGTCATGCATTATAAGTTTTCGCACAGCTTCAATATTTTGTGGAACAACGACCGATTTCGGGCGACCATCCTTAACTTCGTCCCTGAGCATACTACGTCCACGATTGAACTCACTAAACCAGTGATACACAGTAGTTTTGGATGGAGCTTCATCACCAAAAGTCGAAGTGAGTTGATCTATGCACTGTTGTTGCGTTAAACCACGCCGAAAATCGTAATAAATCATAGCACGAATATTTTCACGAGTGAGTTCCATTCTTGCAGCGAGATTAAAATTTAAACCCGCCAAAAACAAAAGACTAGCGTACATAAGAAAAAAAATATATAGCGGCCAGTATTAAAAAAAGTTCAAATTTTACCATGGAGGTCAGATATAGCGTTTAAAAATGTTGGAATCCTGGATTCCGGTTACCTAAGTAGCAGCCCTCGTAGTTATACTAAAAATATCCATGATTATCGACTATAATCAAGGTTAAACTTAGGAAATTGGTAAAAATTGCTGAAAGTTTTTATTTGACGACTAATTACAGGAAATATTGCGCGATGACCCTCTTTTTTTATTACATATTATAAAAAAAGACTATTTCAAATTTTAAATGACACCACAATCAACATATATAGTTCTCAATAAGATATCAAAATAAATTAATCAAATTCCCTACTCCTTCCAACAAGTGCAACAAGATTTTCGTCTGCATAAGGCTGCCTACAACTGATATACACTTAAACGTCCGTGGAGACTATGGTATCCAGTGTCGAAAGTAGATAAATTTTGTATATTTTTTTTATTAGAATAAATTATTTTTACTGTATATAGCACATATACCTACATTAGATAACACACAATTTTTTTGTTTGTTTTACTTATTAAAGAAATCATATTACGGGGTTTTCACTCAGGTAGGTCTTGCAGGCAGTACTCCTGCAAGATCCTGTTTCAAGAGTTGGAAGCCGGGTTATAATGACAACAGTCTTTGCTTGATACCCACTATGCTACTTTTAAATTAAAAGTTTCTTAAGTTTAATAGTTCTGGTGAGCAGTACCTCTGCATCATCAGGATTCAAGGATCGAAGGTTGAAACTATCAAAATCAAAATTTCATAATGATCAAAGAAGTAGAAGTGGTTGAAAAAACTGTTGTAATATTTGAAACACATAGTTATCTGAACAAACAAATGTACATAATTAAAAAGTCAAGCTAAATAAAACCATTTTTTTAATTAGTACCTATCTATATCCGTAACTGAAAGAATACATGCAAACAAAAACACATTTCCAAACACCGAATAATCAAGACACACGAGAAATCGTTTGTACAAACCCTTATTTCTGATATATTTTAAAACGTCCGCGGATAGTCAACCGTCCACGGCATAAAACCTGAGAAACACCGTAAATGTTTTGATGAATCCTAAAGTAGTTTGATATATTTCTTATGTTTAAGTATATTAATCTGTTCTCTATAAACCAATCTTCAGTATTTATTGTATATTTCTGTAAACAGAGCTCCAAATTACTAATAATTAGGCTATAAACGTTCACTGCCCCAACTCGAAAACAACCTTGATATTTCAAATTGATATTACAGTCATCACACTATCACAAACAGATGATACACATTATCGTAGAAAGTACACATTCCTGATTATTTTGATGTATAATAACACCCAAAAATATGTAAATGAACGTGAAATACTTACGACATAACTACGAGTTCTCCACAAACACTCACAATCACGCGCAGTTTCTTAGAGCACTGGCAAATAAAAATGTTGTCCTTGTAACTGGCGTACACTGCCATCTATATTTTTTAGAGCTAACTATTTAATTAGGCTACGTTGTTGCATCAATAGAATTAGTAAATAATGCCGAAATATTCCATTAGATGGCTCTAAAATCAACCGCTCCTCCTTCCACCCCTTGGGATAGTAAGGTATCCGCGGACGGTTGAGAGCATATTGGTTTCGGATACTATGCTATCGTCGGACGGTCAAGTGGTTAGAACTGCCTTAAATCTTAGATCTATCTAAGTTGAATTAACCATATTTAAGGGCTGAAGAACCTGTCAGGAAAGCTGGGAACCACTTTAGCTTGAATTAGATAGTTCATAATAGCGGTGACATGTACAATCAACTTATTTGAATCCTGAAAGTGATGTTGTCAACCAAACTATAAGATACTCCTTATGTTTGGTTTACATCACATTGACATAGTCCATAGTGGCTTTAGTAGCCTAGGAATCAAATCAGTTGACCGTATACACCATAAAAAGAACTATAGACGGAATATTAGTTGCATACGGAGCATGAATTAATCTGTAGGAAGAGGACTTGTTATAGATATTTTAACTCTGTCTAGCACATGGTGCTGTCAGTGTGCTGATAAATATGCAGCTTTAACCTATTGAATATAAATTCTGACCCAAAATGTACTGAATGGAAATCTAAAAAGGCATTCAAATAAGAATTATGATGACGTTAACGATAGAGAAACACATCACAGGCAATAACATAATACTGTGTAGATTCTTAGCCCAGATCACTATGTTGGGCAAACTATTCACAAATTGTATACTAATTTTAAGGTAAAAGTTCTTACCTCATCATGGAAATCATGATAAATGCTGATATTGAGTCCTGCAGCATTATTGATACGGTGCATATGTGCCTGGAAGTTAGGTCCGTGCCCGTCGCGGTCTTGATCTCTAGATGTGATGAAAAGAAATGCATGAATCATTTCATGGAGAAGCGTTTCTACCAGATCTTTCCTTGGACGAAGTTTCAGTAGCGGTTCACTTAGGGCAATGTCACATAGACCACCGCGGCCTTCGTAACTGAAAAATATAAAATTTTATGTATCAAATGTATCAAAGACCAGTTTAATTAGCTTTTGTCTTTGTGAATGACTTACTAGCTTAGCTAGACTTTGATCGCATGGAAGTCCCGTTATGTAGGGTAGAAGTACCATTTTTGGCCACTGTACCCTTTTTGGCCACTTAAATTTTAATTGAGTATCAAACATACCATAAAATTAAAAATAATATTCATAAATAGTTAAGACTGAAGATTAATATTAAGATAAAATAATAGTTAATATTTAAAATTTTGAGTGGCCAAGAACGGTCTTAACATGGCCAAAACCAGTACTTCTACCCCAATTTTAGCGAATCAAAAATACGATGAATCTCGTTGATCAGAAGTTTCTATCAAATTTAAAATATAAAAAGGAATTTGCGACATAACAATTTTACTTACGAGCACACGCCAGCGCAAGAATACATGCGCTTGCTCCATCTCACTACGGCTCTGCATGCAAGCTTAGTTCCGAAAAATGTTTGGTCAAACTGTAGAAACATTGAATGAACATTCGGCGTTGGATCGACCAATTCCAAGTCCGGGTCGGCCAAATTCATCTTCTCATATTTTTATTAACTACATACAAACTAGGTTGTCGTGTTTAGGTAAGCTTTGCCCCCTAATTCCCCTACGAAATCTAATAAAACATAACAAAAATACGAATAAGAATGAACAATAAATAATGACAGCTGTTTATGAAATGAAATACAAGCTGTCACTGTCAAATTTTGAGCGCGTAACGGAACAACAATTTAATTACACGTGCGGTCCGTAATGTACTAAAATAATTATAATTTACGATGAACGTCAAAAACCGTAACGAAATCGAATTCGTGCTAAAATTGTACTTTAAAATTCACCTAAATCATTTTCGGAGTACGGAAACTACACATCTCGACTAATTACAGCTGTGTTGATATTACTCGCGATAACTAGGTGAGCAAGTTTACAAGCCAGGGGGTTCGCTAGCAGCTTGTAACTCGCTCCGTGTTGGCTTATTGTACAATCTAAAAGCCGATGACACTGGGCGAGTTACAAGCTGCTAGCGAACTCGCTGGCTTGTAGCTTGTATGTAAATTTGCTCAATGTAATCGAGGCTTAAAGCTTAAAGGTTGGATGCACATTGAGAATTGCATGCGTAACGTAGCGTAACGTAATCATAGGCCATAAATTATCGATATTCCTTATTATCTAACTATTTTTCCCTTTTTATCGAGGTGAAAATTTAATAAGCTTTTTAAGTAGATAAACGTTTCTTATTTATGTAATACTAGTTTTAAGTTGCACAAACTTTACTAACAAAATATGGATCATTGGTCTGAAATAAAATATAAGTAGGTATATTATTATTATTATTTAGTTTTACACCATTATTCACACGAGTCATTTAAAAAAAAACTGTTTTCTTTTTAGGCTTGTGAAAAAAAGGTTACACCTGGGATAGTGAAGCTCACTTGGACCTCAACAATGTCCGATGCTTATATTGCTGATTGTGTAATCCAAATTGGGGAGGTGAGCTATTGCGTATTACTAGATTTTGCCCTAGACCAAGAAGTCGATTATCGCTGAAACCCTCGGGAACTGCCACAATTCCAAGAAAAAAAAGGGGTCGCATATCCGTCTCTGGGATATTTTATTTCTGGGCCCAAATATCACGTTTCCTATAAGCCACTAAACCGGTTAATCAGGATAAACAAACACACTTGGGCGTTTATAATATTAGTAAGAATCTAATATATACAATTCTCTTGTCAGTGTTTGTGACAAAACTTCTCCGAAACGGCTTGGCCGATCCTTATGAAATGTTGTGTGTATATTCAGTAGTCTGAGAATAGGACGTAAACAAGTTTTCATAAGGTTTGTATGAAAAAAAAAACACCGGCGTCGCCGTGCTCGAACAGCTTTTAGAATATATAATTTTATAAGTACCTACTAATTTTATAGGTAAGTACTTTTTTGTTTTTTACAGCTTCAAGATTTTCTCACGACTTATAAAAACTGCAATGTTAATTTAATAAAAATAATGGAGAAGGCTTGCGACACACCTTTCATTGATTTCGACATTTACAACGTATTTGTTATAAAAGACCTTCGACAAAAAATTCGTGACATGCAAAGTGTAGCTGCTCAAAAACTCTTAGATATGTACAAGGAAATTATTATATATTTGGTTATCGTGTACGAAGGGTTTGAAGCCTATATTCATCAGGTGAGTGCCTATTTTTTTATAAATCTATAAAGAAATATAATATTTTTTGTTCAAAATCTTTCTTACCTGGATAAATTAAGGCCGTGATTGCATGCGATGAAATAGATATTAATGGTACTGTTAAATGGTAGCAGCTTTGTATAAAAAAATCACAGAAAAATTATAGTGTTAAATTCGATTTTGTCCCTAATAATAGTGTAATGCTTATTTCAACCAATAGATGGCGGAGCATTGGGTTAAGTATGTGCGAAGATTCGATCGTACTTTAGAAGATGCTTTACGGCTAGCAATCAAAGCTACAATGCAGAACATGTACAAGTGTGTTCACGGGGATGGTATGTGTTATCTAAAACTAGAGGGCGCTTTGTAGGGTTCCCCTGTGGAATCCCTAATCGTAATTTGTTCTAATGCATCGCTTGTCCGATTTTTTTGTTATGTATTCTAAAGCCTTATCCGTTTAAACTTTAAAACTTTGTAGTGTCGTTTTAATACAACCCTAACCTAACCGAACCCCAGATATAATTGGAAAACTTAAAAAGTTGCATGACTCATCTGAGAACCAGTTTAGGGCAAATGAAAATTCGGACAAACGTTGTTAGGGATTCTGAGGGACACCCGCTTTGTAGGTACGCGTAAAATTACTCTTCACTTCTCAGGCTCGTAAGGTCCTTCTTTAAGCTGAGTATAGGCTGCATAAAATCGCATTTTATGCACTAGTGCATAAAGCCAAACAGACGTGGTAACTGCATTAAATTAACTTGTTATTTGAATACATGTACTCTATCAAAAAAGATAATTAAACTATTAAAAAATTCATGCCGAAAAGCTATTAAATCACAAGATGGTCCCTTACGCTGCCACGGCTTTTAGAGCATTTCTATAACACGTGAAGAAATAACAAACTTTAACTTTCGCATTTATAATATTATTAGGATATAAATCGTATTACATACAGGGTGTAATCTAAGTCGTGAATCAAACGATCACCTCTGTGTTCTACAGACGAGAATGATCAACTTACACTATGGGACCAACTCTGAAATCACAAAAAAAAAATCAGCTGCTTCATACATTTTGGTCGAGTACGTATTGAACTTTTCTGTGAAACACAGGGGTGATCATTTGATTCACGACTTAGTTTACACCCTGTATACAAATGTGTTTTATTATTTACATTCAGGTACCATGGCACCTTCACCATTGATAAAAATGAATCTCTATTTAGTTGGAAAAGACATAGTTTACATACCAAAGCGCTTTGAAATCGAAGACACATTCACTACGATCCTTGAAGAAATTGTTCACATAATGGAAACTATTCCTAGACTGTTCGAGAAGTTTGCCCTCCCAGGCGGCGGGCTAAAGAGGTTCTGTGAAGCCATTAAAACTGATACTGACTGTAACAAGCTTCAGACGCTTATAGATGAAGGTAGGTTTATCCTTGTAAGGCCCAGTGTGCGATACCATGTACAGTCACGAACCGGGATTGTCGAGCCACTTGCCATTGTTCGTAATTTAGCCGTGTATTCAATAACCGACGTCACCGACTGGCTGACAGCTATTCGATATGCATTACACGGCCAAATTAGAAACATGGGTAAGTGGCTCAACAATCCCAGTTCGCGACTGTACATAATCTAAGCAATTCAATTTGAACCGATTGCGATAGAAATCAAGTTCATTTTCCTATTTTCATGTTCAGAAAATGGTATTATCGAACACACGTAATTGAATTTTATTGCCTTACTAGTTGATTCAAAGTCCCACTCGCAGAAAACTTCCGGTAGAATTAATTTCCCGCTACTGCCCATAATATTTAAACCCATAAAGCCGGCTACTCACTAGCGAGCTGTAACTGTAACCGTAGCAGTTACAGTAACGACCTTCTAGTGGAAAACAGGCTCGCGAGCCGCGTACACATTATCATAATTTTACGTGCAACAGTAATAGTTACGGCTCGGTAGTGTGTACCCGGCTTTAGGGAATGAATTTCCAAAACAGCTACAAATTACAGAGGCCCTACTCTGAAAATTGAAGTTCGAAGTTACGCTAGCTCCTGTCAGTCGTCATTCGAGATAAGGCCCGTATTAATAAACTAATCTCAACTCTAATGTTTGTCTCGAGATGTGTCAAAAATGACAGTGTTCTATGGTTTGACGTTTTTGACGTATCTTGTGACGTATATCTCAGCCAAGATGAGTTTATCAATACAGGCCTAAAACGAGAAAAAGGGATGGAGCTAACGTAAATTCGAACTTCGTTTTTCAAAGTAGGCTTTCAGATTTAAGGCCTTATGGTGTTTCTCTGCCAGTCATTTTGGTGCTTAATGAAGTATCCGCTTGATAGTATTGTAGTTCTATCTGTACCATCCATTGATTTCCCATGATCATCACCAGGGCTCCTTGTCTAAGTGGTAAAACAATATTGCTTTAAGATAAATAAATCCATAAATATAACACGCGAAGACAATTATTCAAAACAAGAGTACGAGGTATTTTCTCTCGTGGACTAAACAGAAATACATGGGGTTGGCAACATTGGCGCGCGTCCTTGAGATTAAGATGGCCTAAAGGTCTTGTAACCAGGCCATAAAATCCAAAAAATAATAATTTGAGATTAAGACTGCGCCGAGCAAACGCCGAGCGTCCAGTGGTGCCCTCATTACTTTTATTGGGTTTTCTAATTAACTAAAGAATTTCCTTGGAACCAAACAAAATGTGCTTGTAGCGCAAGTATAAACACAATTTATGGGATACGTAACAAACTTTAATAACAATTTTATTATCCTTTGATTAGTCAGCTTAACGGGAAAAGGTGGCCAGTTTTTTTCGTTAAGTTAATAACTCGAAGGTGAATTGTTACCTATTAAAGTTTGTTACGTATCCCATAAATTGTGTTTATACTTGCGCTACAAACACATTTTGTTTGGTTCCAAGGTAATTCTTTAGTTCATTAGAAAACCCAATAAAAGTAATGAGGGCGCCACTGTACATTCGGCGTACGCTCGGCGTAGTCTTAACTCTTAACAGCTAATGGCTAGTTCTGAATAAATTGACAATGTGTTTATTTTTTAAGAAATCGAGTACAACATGAGCATGTTAGATGATCACATTTCCATGTGGGAACCATATGCTCACATCTGGCAGGTAGACAGGGAAGAGTTTATGATCAAATACAGAGAGGAAAACCACGTGGCGTTAGACTTTGAAAATTTAGTTGTAACATACGGTGACTTGGCGAACGCAGTTCAAATCCAGGAGACCGTTAATCAGGTAATTTTTTGTTTTATTTATGATATACCTACTTGGGAGCAAAGAAATCGAGCCACTTTCCATGGAAATTCAGTACTAAGTGGCGCGATTTCTTTGCTCCCAAGTGCTTATCACCCTTTGCCGGCGTATAAAAAAGGTCCTACTTTGAAAATCGAATCTACAGGTCGATTCACAAGAACTGGCACGAATAGATTGAATGAATGACAAGAATGAATGAAGTATACAAGTGTATAAAATAATATCAGGTTTTCGGTTTGAAATTCGAATATCGGTTCAATGGACGGTACTCATACAGTGATTGGTGACATTACTTTTGTTCATTTCATTCGTGCCAGCTTTAGCGAATCTACCTTTAAATCGCTGTCTCATCATTTGAGGGAAAGGGATGGAGCTAAAGTGACTTCGAACTATCGTAAAGACATTGACATACTTTAAGTGGCAGTAAATCCTTGTGCAGGGTCCGACCGGATCGCTTCCACCATGTTGTGTTCTGAGGTCCTACTGTGAAAATCGAAGTTCGAAGTTACGTTAGTTCCATCCCTTTCTCTCGATTTAGTGTCCAATAAAGAGTGACAAGGATCGAGTTAACGTAACTTCGAACTTCGATTTTCAAAGTAGGGCCTCTGAGACATTGTGTGGAGAATCATGTTATCCAATCAGAAGCTGCGAAATAATATATATTGTTTTTATTAGCCTATTTGGGTGTCCCACTGCTGGGCAAAGGCCTCCCCTCTTTTCCGCCATTCATCCCGATTGAGTGCATGCTCCCGCCATTTGATTTGAAACGCGTCTAAGTCATCCCGCCATCTCCTTTTTGGTCTGCCTCTGCTCCGGTGGCCATCTTGTGGGGTCCATTCGGTGGCAACCTTGGCCCATCGTTCTGGATGCATTCGGTAGACGTGTCCAGCCCAGTCCCACTTAAGCGAAATAATATTACTCGCAATTTTTAGAAACGATTTCTGTGTGCACTTCCTCACCACCAAATCCAAATCACCTTCCTTAAACAAATGTTCCAGATCCATTTTATAACGCTTAACTCAAGTGAGTTGAAGAAATCTATAATAGCACATTGCCTGCGCTGGCAGATCATGCTTGGTGAACTATTGCGCGTAATAACAGAAGCTGATATTGATGAAATATATGTCTACGTTGAGAAAGGCAGCGAAGCAGCTATGAGAGTAAGTATATGAAGATTGCTGAGCAAACTTTAGATTGAGGATAGAAAATGTGACCTTGAATTACCTCACGTATATTTTGCATGTCTTTCATTAGGTATAAAGAAAAGAGATGCATGATTGATGATGTCTTTGTATCTTTCCTTCCTACCTTGATAAAGAGGTGCAACTACAATATTTTCATGTGGCAACCACCACGAATAAACATCGAACTTTTTGTAAAACTTAGATCATGTTGCCAACAGCGTCCTCATTTTTTCATGTCATGAAGAAAATCTAGGTTTGATGATACCTTTATGTGTTTGAACTCTTTGGACTGGGTTTGGGTTTCATTTCAGCGTAAAATGATTTATCCGTACTACATTGCGCTTTTACGCTCTTCCCAACTGGGTAACCAATTATCAAATACGAGAGATCTAGATAGAGCCCCTGTTTTACATTGGTTGTTATTTTTTGTAGATGCCGGCTAATCTCAAGGAGCTCGCCTCATCAATAGCGACATACGAACGGTTAATGACTGACCTGCCTCGCGTGGAAAAAACGTTTCCACCAATCACGGACAAAATGAACACATTAGGTAAAGTTCATTATGTCAGTTGTACTATAAGAATGAAGAAGAATGCTACAATTAGGGCCGCAGTTAAATGAATTTTCTGACTCAAAAAGAAGGGTAAAAAATATTTCTGACCTGTATGTGTAATATGTATGCTGGCAGATGTTGGATGCGAGAAGTCATGGACAGGGAAAAACTTATTAGGGGAGGCCAACGTCCAGCAGTGAACTGATATAGGCCGATGCTGATGATGAAAAGTACACATGCTTTAATATTATTTCAGCCAAGTTTGAAGTAGAATTGAGTGGCGACATGGCGCTTCGGCATGAAGAGATACCAGACCTTTGGGCGAAATACCTAGCGCTTCTCGAGGAGGCGAAGAAATTACTCGAAGCCAACAAAGATAGATTTAAAGCTGGATTGTTGGAACAGGCTGAGGTATCCATAATATTTTATAAAGCAACTTTTTAATTTGAATGAGTAACCGCTACGTATCTCCGTAGTTTGTGTTACCAGCCTATTTAGACTTGAGGTTGATTCCCAATGGAGATTGTTCGCGATAAAATACTAAAGTGTATCGCGGATATAACCATCTCGACTCATCTTCAGCGATTCAATCGCTTTTTGTAGTGGCTATTTTATCACGTGCAAGTCCGTATTTAGAATAAGTATCTCTTGATCGTATACCAAAGAATCTTTTTCGTTTACTCCAATCCTATTTACAGGAATTTAAAGAAGCTGCAAAAGAATTTTGCGAAGACTTTTATAAATCCGCTCCAATCAGTTCTGACATAAGCGGCAAAGATGCTCTATCGTCATTAAAAGCTTTCCGAGACCAACTTAATGCCCTGAGAGCTCAAGAACAAGCTATAAGAGATGGTCTTGCTGTATTCAATTTGACGTAAACACTTTTAGTAACTTGTATTCTTAACTAGCTGTCCGTGCCCGGTGCCGCGAGGGTGATTTTTTTTCATACCCAACTGGCCCTGTGAATTACACACAAAAAAAACGAAAGGGTCGAACTATTCTCGAGATTTGGCCCTTATAGCGTCACCAAGGGAAACGGGGATTCATTTTTATATAATTAGATTAGATTAGAAAATCGAAATTCGAAGATACGTTACTAAATCTATTTTTTTTATCTCGAAAGACAGAGACTTGCAGTCCGTGTTAGGGTTAAATGTTAATATCAGTACCTAAATGTAGTTTAAGTAGTGTATGGTAATATCTATCAATAAAATATCGCTTTGTACGGTGGGCCTTATAAAGGTAGCTGCAGACTTTAGTGCTTTGTCACTATAGCGTCATGCTTGAACTGCTGCACTAAACTGCCAAATGCGTCAAAGCGATGGCGGTCGAGGTACGAATGTGTGCAGCTGCTTGTAAGGCTGACTGTTCACCACTTTTCCGTAATTAAGATGTTTTTTTCCATAAGAATGACCTAGTAATATGTTAAAGCTTTAAATACCTACGTATCAAAGTAAATATCTTTCAATAGGACCGTTAGTTGGTTAGGTACACACGTCACGGATCTAGTACAGATGTAGTAAATAAAATAATCATAGGAGACCGTATTTTATTGCATAAGTTCGAAATTATCTTTCTCTCTCACTAAGTTTTTATTTTTACCATCGATCAGCTGAGACAGCCAGATTAATATGAACTTTACTGACAATTGATGTCGTAGAATTGCATAAGTAACATATATGGTTTCATATACTTTCGTTTTGTGTGAAACAGGACTCCAGTGAATCTGGATCTTCAGAAAATGGAAAAGGAGCTGGAGAAGCTGGAGGAAGTCTGGGGCTTGGTCTTCCAATGGGAGGAGTCCTGGGAGAAATACAAGAATCAAACCTTTTGGGAGATGGAGACAGACGAGATGGAAGACAATGTCATGTTCCTCTTTAGGTGAGCGGTTGTCTAGAACGTTGACAGACTCTTTGGTCCAGTGTTAATACAGTCTGCTGACTAGAGAGTCTAGTAGACTTTATTTCCTCATTTAATCCGTTATTATTCTGTTTCAAAAACCTTGGTACCGGAACCATTTTTATATCAAGTGTCTTTCGTAGACCACTGTAAAAAAAAGGAAAAGGACAGGAAAGACCGATGATATTGTCACGTTAAATATTGTAACACAACTGAATGCTCTTTTTTAATTTAAAGGAACTTCAACCGCCTTTCTCGCCAGCTTAAAGACAAAGGATGGGACATCATCGACACGACTAGAGTTAAAGTAGACGCTTTTAGACGTACGTTACCTTTGATTGGTGACTTGAAGAACCCCTGCATGAGAGAGCGGCATTGGGACAGGATAAAAGAATTTATGGGAGTGTGAGTCCATCCTATAATTTTATTGAATCGATGTCATCGATTGTATCATTCCATCGAATCCCATTTCATCGAACACTATTTTTCTGCTGGAACGTTGATGTTTTCAGGATATTTTTTTTAAGAATTTAATTACGTACGTAGGTTAGGTTAAGTTAGACTTGTGACTATTAAAAAAAATTACTCGTGCAGCGAGAAATGCCTTCCGATGAAATGAAACGTTCGTTGATAAGTGTTTCCATAAAATAATAAGTACTGTCTGTGAGCACTTAGAAGCTGCTTCGGGTTTGTGTTTCTCTCTCACTTGCTCTTAATAGGAGAGTATGAGAGCGAGTGAGAGACCAGTACAAACCCGAAGCACCTTCTAAAGGCTATCGTACTGTACCCGATTAAAACCGACTGTGGTCTTGTCATAAGAAAGATAAGGACAGAGCTATAATTTATCTGTCAGATAATGTTATCTGGAGCCTAAGTAGTTATTCTTCGCATCGTTTTGCAACGCCGTTATTATACTGTGTTCAAAATAGAATTAAATAAACCTTCGTAACAAGAATAAACTAGATTTTTTATTCTGATCTCTTTTCCACTCCAAATGGACCAATGATTGGAATAGGACGACCTAATTGTTGTCATTTACCTATATCCAAAGGTATTATACACACGTGTGTACCTATTCATAATTCGTATTTCCACCCTATCTCTTTACTAGGAATTAGGAATAGATACAAATGTGACATACTCAAGCATGAACCGAAGGCCCTACTTTGAAAATCGATGTTCGAAGTTACGTTAGCTCCATCTCTTTCTCTGGATTTAGTCTCGAATGACGAGTGACAGGAATGAGATGACATAACTTCGAATTTCGATTTTTAAAGTACTGCACCATAAAGATTGCGTCATGATTAGTCAAATTAGCTCTGGTTATTTCAATCCGGTCACTACCCAATCCCCAAATATGTTTTCTCAGTGATTTTGATCAAAACTCTGAAGATTTCAAGTTAGACTTGATCATGAAGCTTAACTTCCAAGCATACGCTGATGAAATAGCAGAAGTTTCAAACGCGGCCACGATGGAACTGGCCATTGAGAATGGATTGAAAGCTATACGAGAGGTGTGGAAGAGCACGACTTTTGAGATGTCGCATCACCATGGTGACATGTATAAGATAAAGAATGTGGAAGATGTTATGCAGGTTTGATATTATAAATTATTCTCTAACTTATCCGTTAGGCGGGGCAAGTTAAAGGGCCCCATTTAAGGTACGATCTGTCGGTTCAGACTGAAATCGAGCGATGGATTGTACGTGTGTGGCAATATCGCATCCAAAATTCAATCGAAATATTAATCGTCATGATATTGATTTAGATTGATCGTAACGACAGATCGTTCCGTATATGGGGCCCCTTAGACGGATACGAGGTGATGAGATGAGTAATGGGAGGCTGACAGGTGCAAATTACGTCCATAATATGGATACACCTAAAGAAATTAAAAGATCAAAACATTGCACAAAAGCTATTTTTTCCATATTGTAATTATGTATTTTCCGTCCGATCCTTTAATAATTCACTATCCTCTTGTATAAAGATAACCTCTCTACATTTACAGACGTGCGAGGTGTGAATTTGTATAATTTTATAGAGAACTATTATTTAGAGCTTAATCAGCTTCTAAAAAATATAATCTGGAATTCTATCTTTAACTGACTTATTTGGTTAGGTGTAAATAGAATTCGAAGGCGTTAACATTTTCCACAATCACATCATTCAATAATTGGAATGCTCTACTAATTATGTTATAGTGATATATTATCTAGCCGTGATTAGAAAGGGATTAGACGTGACAGTTTCACCATATACTTACGTCAAAGTGCATATGAATTGACAGCTATTCCAGTCCCAAACTAATCGCGGTTTCATAATAATTAACTGCATTTTAATAGTTCCTGGAAGATCATCAAGTGCAGCTGTCTTCAATGAAGTCTACCAAATATGTTGAGCCGTTTATTAAGGAAGTAGACTATTGGGAAAAGAATTTGGGCTACGTCGCTGAATGTATTGAGGTAGCGTATTCAAATGATTAATTTAAAAAGTAAATGTAATTTATTTTCAAATGATTCCTAATAGGTCAATCAACTGAAGACGGCTTTTGCTTAAAATATTGTGGGTTACCGACTTTATTTGACTGACCTGTTATAATTTGATCAGTTATTATTTATTACTATTATGATCATCATAATGTTTCTCTTAAGTAGTCCTGCTCCTTAATTATATACACACTTTATGATATAATCGGGCCAAAACTGGCAGAGAAATCGAGTTCCATACACACAAAAATAAAGCGAATTGAGGACCACCTTCTTTTTTTAACCTTTTCAACGCTATAAAACAAAGGTCGTCACTCACACTCCATTGGCAGCTAAACAGTAGAGCTATTGTCAACCTTACCTCATAGGCACACGAATCCTTTTTACGCTGTCAACCGTGACTGATATATCCGTCGTCGGCGTTGAAGCAGTGGTGCAGGTGTATCCGTCAATGGCGTAGAAAAGGTTAAAGTCGCTTACAAAGAAGAATACCTTTTATTACGTACTAGAAGTCTACCCAGCGTTCGCTAACTGGTAACTGAGCGTGGTACTAGAAGGAATACGATATTCCAACCGATCTAAGCTTAGCTTCCCGATGACCTAGACCTGGAATTTTGAATATGGCTTAGCTTACGCACCAGAGAATACCTTTATCTGCACATCTACTTACCTACTTATTACAGCGAAGCCTAGATTCGAAAATTCGAACGCTCTAACCTAACTTTACGTACTTACTGACTGGGATTATGAAACCTGATTTCTGTTTCTTAGATTTCTTTGCAAGTCCAACGACGATACCTTTATTTAGAAACTATATTTAGTGGTGAAGATATAAGAAAACAGCTGCCAAGCGAAGTAATTATCTTCGATAAGTTAACCGCTGATTGGACTGAAATTACGCACAAGTAAGTTTCGTTATGCCAGCGCCACACGCTTGGCGTTTGCCGCAAACTCTGCAGGACGCAGCTATACATTGGAATGAGATGGAAAAACATCGTGCTCACTCTAAGATATAGTTGCGTCCTGCAGGGTTTGCGGCAAACGCCAAGCGTGTGGCGCTGGCATTTTGAACAAGCGTTTTTTTAGAACTTAATAAAGCTATAACCAAATATTACTGCTGCCCATTTCTCGTGCCAATATTATAAATATAAATTTTATTTTAGGATAAATAACATCTTAATACATTGTTAGCATGATTCGCACGTGATTTTATCTCTCTCAAATACCATGAGAATCAGCTAGTCCATGGGTACTTAGTTTAGAGGAATTTTCACAATAAGGCATTGCACGTGATAAAAAAAAACCATTACCTAGGTTAATTCAAGATGATACATATTTAGCCGTATTTCTCAATTTAAAACACTTGTGGAACGAAAATTACATTATTAAGAGACGATCTATCATTTAAGTAAATTATTGAATGCAGTTTCAAAGTTTGTATAAATGTAGTATTTAGTTTTATGAAAAGTTACCTAATAAAAAATACACTACTTACATTGATCGATCTTTTTCGCCAAACGTATACGTAACGTAGGTACCTATGTGTAGTAACAGTATCGACTTTTTAAAATAATTCTTTCAACAGTATGCATCTTGGAGCAAACGCGTTAGAAGCATGCCTCTTCAAACCATTACCATACGTTTACAATTTGCTTAATACAATGGTGGACAATTTGGATGGAATCTTGCGGTCTCTAGAGAAATACTTGGAAACCAAGCGTCAGTTATTTCCAAGATTTTATTTCATATCTAACGATGATCTGCTCGAAATACTTGGCAATTCAAAAAAGCCGCAACTAATCCAAGTTCACTTGAAAAAACTTTTTGACAACGTCGTTAAAATAAGGATTGACAAGGTAAGCTTTAAAAATATGTCCTTTTTTTATGTCGAGCGAGAAGTCAGTTATTTTCCCTTAATCAATGGCTTTCATTACCTTGGCCCAACGCATTAATTGGCCTAATGTGTACAGCACACCTTAAAGTCCCGGATTCCCGACTTTCGCCTGTGTTTACCTTTAGAAGTTCGCGTACCTAGGGTGACACGGGCGAGTAAGGTCGGCGAGCCATAAGTACGGCGTACTTACTCGACCGTCTATCACTACTTTAAAACAACGTACCTATATCTCGCTCGCCACTGTCGAGTTTTAGGCAATCAACACGGACGCATAGAGTACTTAATCACTACGTTTTACAAGGACGGACCACCTTTAGTGGATTAAACAAATTAACTCGACGCGCTTCTGTCAAGTCTCCTATTATATATCCCGATTGGAATGAAAATTGTCAGTGTTAATCGGTAACTGAGATCTGAGATTGAATTGAATGTCGAATGATTGTCGTTTATTTATATACATGCTCACCATTGATGAAATTAGGGTTCGAATAAAGGTTGTATATGAATCAAGCAGAAGAGTAGAGATAGAGTCTGTCTAATGAAAGCTGAACCTGGGAAAAAGCGGCAAATTCAAAAAATCTTGATATGGTATTACCGATCAATGAAGGAATAAACGATATTGATACTTTTATTATTTTATTTATTTTGGTGGGCACAAAGGAAGAGGAAACGCGTACTATATTTTCATATATATTATTACGAGCGCTATATTTTGATGAAAAGCACTTTAGGTAAAATACGATGACAGTGACTGGAGCACATTTGGTTTTTCGAAATATATTTGACATGAAAATATAGTGATCTGCACGTGTAGCACAAGTTGTATTTTCTCGTTTGTCGCTCTGTGCGTCTCTATCGTAACAGACTAGATAGAAGTTCTAGTAAGGGAGATCCGAGCGACAAACAAGTCACGAGCAACTTGTGCTAGTCGTGCTGTTGATAGATTTCATTGATACGAGAGGTTTTCGTCTGTGTCGCACACAGCATAATAAAACAATGATGATGAGGAATATTATATTCAACCTTTTTAATAAAGTAATTAGAGGTAACATTATTCTCATCACCCTTACACCTCTATCTAACGACAATTATATCTTGGAGAAGAAGCGCCGCAAGAAACTCCAGCAGATCATTTTTTCCAATCATAAAATACAATTATTCTTAAAAGTAACATTACAAGGTAGTAAAGTAATTAATAATTATTTCTAACAACACAAACTTAGTCGTTACAAATGTACGCTCAATAACATTGAGTAATTACTAATCAATTGGAAAGCTTCTTAATAAGTGTATGTGATGGTGAACCTTCCAGTAGTTCCAGTTCAGATGATACCCTAAGACTCTAGGAACTGTAATTAAAATCAGATTCTAAATACTCTATTTCTAATGATTCATCTGAACTAGTGCTGTCATCATCACGGACACTTATAATGAATGATTCTAGTTCTTTAGTTATTCCATCCCTGGTTTTGTACTGAGCTTCAATATTAAGCACATGATTAGTCATTTTCTTCCAATGCTCTGGTGTTATGCTGTCAAAAGACTCTTTAATAATTTTTTCAATTTCAGCTGCTGATACGCCAACATTTCTACTCGCGACTTTTCTCTTCGCCGAACTCCAGATTAGCTCAATGGGGTTAAGGTCGCAATGGTAGGGCGGAAGTCTTAAAACCTCATGACCGTGCTCCCTTAGAATTTCATCGGCTTCATAGATTGGGTCTGCTTTGTGTTTATGTGCCAAGACAAGAAGTTCTGGTACAGTATAATATTCTTCAAAATCAATTTGTTTAGAACGCAGCCACTCTTTTATTTCGGCTTTGCGGGTGTTGGTATTTGGTACCTTATTAATATCGGCGTAAAGTCTCAAGGCATCCGGTAAAACCGATGCTTTCTCTCAACTCTGCCAATAAGCATCTGAGTGTAGGCACTTGTTTTTTTACAATATAAAATTCATTTATTTTATTTCGGACAGCTTGGATGTCAAACCTATCCAAATTAGACACCGTGGCCTTGTGAGGTCGCTTTTTTCCGGGAGTACTAAAGACACCGTTGTTTAATTTTCCCTCATTACTTATTCTTTTTAAAGATGAAACACTGATATCTGTAAGAAGAAAGAAAGTGTTAAATAAACAGAACACCATTTAGAAATACATTGTGTGGTTGCGCAGTACAGCCCCATTGTACAGTCCGACAGCCCTAAAAACATTTGGGTTTAGGTGAAATGAAATTGCATCGGTGAGGTTCTAATCGCAACGGTTTAAGAACAAGGAAGACTCATATAACCCGAACATCTTTTATATCTGGCCGATCAAAAATGACATTAAATAAATAGATAAGGTACTAAAGTGTACACATATTTATGAAATCGACTGTACAGTGTACATTTGGTTCATAAACAACAAAATGCTGTTTGCTCCGCACACAGAAAATACATATCAAATAATATGTTTATGATATCTTTTAACTAAACACCTCCTTATTGTTTTATTGAAACTATGAGTGTCAGTTACATTAATCATCTGTCTATTAAATTAATTTAATAAAATTGTGAATGCTAAGAGATTCAACATGATATAGGGACAGACAATAGGTACCTACACCTATTATATAGGGAAAGACAATGATAATTTTAGTAATTACCGGTCATTGAAGATACTTCTTCCAAATATTTCGTCTGAGTCTGGCAGGCTAACTCAGTTTCCTCAACCTCTTTCAGCTGCTTTACGTTTTCCAGCACACTTTTGTCAACGTGCACGTCCAGGTTTTCTGAAACGAATTTAATTTCGTTTAATTTCTTAATCTCATCGTATAATAGACAGAAAAAGGTAAATTAAACTTAGGATTGCACATAGAGAAATAAGAAGTATCAAAATGAACATGCCGTACTAAAGCCGTACTAACCTATAAATTTGGTCACCGTAACTAAACAATTAATTTTTTGCATCAATAATGCTTTTCTTTCCTCTTGTTTTCCTTTGTACTTCTGTATAATAGTATACAGAATCTCCCGGACACCGCCTCTTATCGTCGACGGCATGATTACTCCGTATTTTTATCAATTTAGATTTCGAATTGACAAGTTTCTAACAACAACAAAGTCCAAACGACATATTAAATAGTGTTGCCAGACTCGTCAGCCAAGAAAAATCCAGGTTCAGCTTTCATTAGACAGACTCTAACTCATTTGTTAACTTTTATCAGTGGTTGTATGACTAATAAATGTTGCCTTTTAAAAACTAAAAAAGCATGTGTCAAAACTGTCAAATCAAATATCAAATACCTACTTATGGTGCAAATTTTCGCGGTATTCCTTGTAAGATTTTAAGAATATTATTAAAAATAAAATAATCCATAAGAAGCAAATATGCAAAGAGAGGAGATTGCAAACTGTTACTTCGTGCCATTAAAAGCTTTGGTAAGGTATTTTTAACCTATTATAACTCAGTGTCAAGAAATACTTTCTTTCTATGTGCATCTTTACCACTGTAGCATTAGTTTATTAATTAATTAGGAGATTAATTAAATTATAGTTATTATTCAACGTTGCATGTGTAAGTAAAGATCTTATTGTCCGAAGTGGTTGATGACACGAGATTTATTATAACCTAGGACTAGACCTAATAAACTTCATTTATTAGAACGTCTTATGCAATTAAAGATTAGAAAGTTGTTGTTGAAATATATCCTCTTCTTTAGATTAATAATGCACTAACACAATTTAAACCTCCATAGCAAAAAGTTTCGTCATTTGTCAGCAATCCTGTTGAGAACCAAAACAAATGCCGTCGGAACCTCTACCAGCTCCAATTGGCTAACAATGGCACAAAGCCCAAGAGTCGGCCCATGTCCTATCATGCCGCATTGAGTGCTGCTATCTATGCCCAAGACTGGAACAAACTCTTGTATCTACTACGAAAGATGCCAGTGTCAGAGATGCGATCAGACCGGAAGAATAACATGCATATTTATATTAGGGTAAGATTTTTTCGTTTTATGGTTCGCAATTTTTATAAAACACAGGCTGTCACAGGGATCATCCTACATGAAACAGAGTGTAGTGAAACAGGATACAAGTCTCCCGAGGTATAAGTCTAGTATACTCTGTACTCTGACTTGTCATAGAACTATTCTATTTAATATCAAGTATTTGTAACTTATGAATTTTTTGACAAGCATTTGATAAGTTACATGTTACTAAGAACTGTACAAATACAAAAGTCACATTTAGTACCAAATGTACCAATGTGTGACATCATCAGGGGTTTTGGTGCAGATGAGGTCAATTTAATTTGGTTACAATACATGGTAATTAAAAATAAATATTTTTAAAATTCATAAATAAATATCATCTTCACTAATAATATTATAAAGAGGAAAGATTTGATTGTATGTATGTTTGTTTGTTTGTTTGTTTGTTTGAATTGAATAGGCTCAAAAACTACTGAACCGATCACCATTAGAATCCTACATTAATCCTGATGAACATAGGCTATGATTTATTTTTCTGTGCAGAGGGTGTCGCGGTCAACAGCTAGTATAATTATAAATTGACTTAGTCTCAGCTCTAGGCCTTGTACTAGGCAACTATAAACTACTTATATAGAGAAATAAGTACTTGAATATATAGGCAGGGCCACTACCAGCTAGGCTAACTGCGTCAAACTTATAATTTCAGGCATACACCATACTGCTACTGAATCACCCGTTTGCCAAAACCAACGGTCTAATCGATGACTACCTACACATGGTACTCGGCTGTCGGTCTCAGGAGAACAAGAAGGCGGTCGTGAAGGTTTTTATTACCCTCACGGAACAGTTGTATGCTGGGACTTTGGCAACTAGACGAGAACCATGACGGAAAATGTCTTTCTCAGGAAAAACATTGTTCTGTTCCCAACACCATGATGCATGGCAGTCTACCCGTTGTATGTTGTCTGCTATAACTATTTTTACTCATGTGTCTTCGGTCATAATTATCGTAAGTCATTACATATTTTCTTAAGAAATGTTACTGTTTAAGGTGTATAAATCAAACCTAACCTAGCCTTACTTACATTCTAAATTCAAATTCAAAAATAATTTATTGCCACACTACATAAACACATCAAAAAGTACATTACATTACATTACAGTTTTAGACATTCACGAAAATAAAAATTAAATTACACAATACATACAGGCATTTCACATCCACTCATCTCACAATCATACAATCCAAACATTAATACAATATAGTGACAGAACATTGAGGAGGCAAAACACGCAGGCGCAAGCCAACTCGTGAAGGAGTAATAGATTTGCGTGTCGTCTGCATAAAGATGGAGTTTTCAGTACCTTTAAAAGGTCAGCTGTAAACAATATAAACAAAACAAGACTTAAGACTGCACCGAGCAAACGTCGAGCGTCCTGTGGCCCCCTCATCACTTTATTGTGTTTTCTAATTAACTAAAGAATTTCCTTGCAATCAGATGATACGTTTTTGTAGCGCAAGTAAAAACACAATTTATGGGATACGTAACACACTTTAATAACAATTACCCTTTGAGTAGTCAACTTAACGGGAAAAGGTGGCCACTTTTTTCCGTTAAGTTAATAACTCGAAGGTGAATTGTTATTAAACTATGTGATATACCCTATTTTTTTGTGTTTTCATTTGTAGTACAAAAACCTATGGACCAATTTCAAGAAAATACTTAGAAAACACAATAGTAGTAATGAGGGCGCCACTGTAGATCCGGCGTACGCTCGGCACAGTCTTAAAAAGATCCCTGCCTTGTGCCCCTTTCGATAATCTTAGTTTGCGATCTTGTAGGCTCACCCTTATCGTTTTCCGCTTCTACATACCGCCACCTGCGGGCCTAGTATCTAGCGTCTATATCGCGTGTCAACTGGATAAAGCATCCGTCACTTTTTGACACGTGTACTTATTTACCTATCGGAAGGTGATGGATGCCTTATCCAAAATTTATCACGCGGTAAACGCAGCCCCCTGTTGATGAGGTATGACCTAAACCACTGACACGCTGGTGCAGGAACCCTCTTTCCCCACGGCACTACTAAGTCGTAATACTGACTAATGATTTCTATTTATAATTCAAATTTAACGGAGCTCCCTTTTCTGGGTGGTTTGGCCCTTCGGCCTGCTGAATAACTGACATAACCTGACCTACCTCATATTTATGATGCTAGTTTTGATCAGTAGTGGTTTAGTCGTGCCGTGGGGCAGTCGCTTGCAGAAATACTATACTATAGTAACAAATTTTTGCCAAAAGTAGTTTACTATTTAGACACTATTTAGACAATATGTAGACTGCTTCCACATGCTTCCAGCGATGTATGACTATCAGAAATTGAGTAGAATAATCGGCAAATAATATTGGATGAATCAAATTACTTCATGATGATGACCTAAAGTATTATGCCAAAAGTATCTAATGGTTATTTCAGCGACTATATGTACTGCAAATGGACACGAAATGGATGGATGCTACAAATTAGATTAAGTTTTCGCCTGTGATATAATAAATAACAATATATTTTAAATGTTTTTTATTTAGATGTAGCTATAGTTTGAGTTAGGAACACTGACTGTTTATCCTGCACTTGGGTGCCTGTCGAGAGATTACCTACCTGATTTACTTGAAGTTTATGAAATGTGAAATATTGCAAATTAATTTTGTCAGGGGCTTTTAAAAATGTAAAAGGTTACAAAAGTGTTTATTGCCAACTCTGAAATAAAATAAAATTTAAGTGCGAGTTTTCCTTGGCACAATTAACATATAAATAATAATTATTCAAAAGCATACTATTAACGTTGGAGCAACTCATTATTCCTGGGTTGTATTATTTTCTAGTAAGTTTAGATGTTTTTATCTTTAGTAGATTCTGATATAATCGGTTTAGTTGTACACCTTTAATTGAGAGCCGGGTAAGCAAGAGGAGCGGGGAGAGGGCAATGGTGACTAGTCGAGCTTTATCGTACAGTCTGCAGCAGAAGTAGCTACTACCAATAAGCAACCGAAGAGGTTAAAATGATCTGCATCCGACTCTGTCAAGAGAATACGTCGTGTCTAGATCATTTTGAGCATGTTATTCTGCTTAACTACTTTTGATGCTGACTGTACCTACCCTCGCACTATAAATACTCATTGTGTACGAATAAATGACAATCATCACAGACATTTGATCTCAAATAACCTGTGACTCGAGTGCGTCAATTTACAGCCTAAGTAAAACCCTAACATTTAAAAATTCTGTTAATTTAACATTTATTTGTCTCCTTAAATCCATTACTATAATTGGACGTATAGTGTTTTAGATCCAAAAATCGCGCCAAAAACTTACATGTATTTAATTGGAGAGGTGGGATGCGACTGGCTTCAAACCAGGGTACACTACGTTCATTGAATACAAAACGGACACATTCCAAATTGAGTCAGTGTTGCATTTTAAAATTAGAAGCTGATCATTATAAGATTTTCAATGCAAGAGCAAATTATTTTGGAATGTGTCCGTTTTGTATTCAATGAGCGACTACATAACTCCGAAGAGTCATAATAACGAATTGATCAAAATTCTGAATTTTCACAATTCCGAACGAAATTTTTGATAGAAGACTGTTATCGCTTATAAATCAAACCTAAACTAACCTACGTACGAAAATTAATTTATGCATTTAATGTGAAATAGCTCCAGCGCTCTCGGGAAAATGA
The DNA here is from genome assembly GCA_963966035.1 of Acleris laterana. Lineage (NCBI taxonomy): Eukaryota > Metazoa > Arthropoda > Insecta > Lepidoptera > Tortricidae > Acleris > Acleris laterana. The sequence goes on along the minus strand of OZ014447.1, from coordinate 1,601,516 downwards.
AAATTCGGACAAATGAATATTCGGAATTTTATAGTGCTCCCTTCAGACCACTATGTTTCTACATTTTCTTGGCTTTCAGAATGCTATAGGGCTCCCAGTAGCTAAAGCAATGATGTCTGAAGATGGGGAGTGCATTGAATGGCGTTATAATCTGGTGCTGGACGGGCCTGCTGAGGTCTGGCTCTTAGGCCTGGAAAACACCATGAGGGTTGTGCTTAGAGACGTAAGCATTACTTAACTGCTACTACTTAGGTACTATAGTTGAGCCATGGTTAGACGTCAGATTTGACAGCTGTCATAGCTGTGCGAGTAGGTAGCTGTGATCGCTACCACCATCTTATCCATTAACCTACTGCCAAACAGCAGTGTTCGCATTGTTGTGTTCTGGTTTGGGGATAAGACAGCCGGTGAAATGACTAGCATAGAGGCATTCCATCTTAGTCCTCAGGGTTCGCAACGCATTTGCAGTCTTAGGATTGCATTGCAGTCTTGTGAATGCGAATGTCTATGGGTCACAGTGTCCACTTACCATCAGGTGGCCTGTGTGCTCGTTTGTCTTCCCTGTGCCATAAAATAAAAATGCCTTTTACTTCTTGTTTTAACAAGGTTTATTTCGCCAATGTCGAGTTTTAGATAATCATCGTCAAATTCATCAACGAACAGGTATCACACGCGAAAGCGAGGACATAAAGTACGGACATAACGTTGCATTAAAAAGGTTTTTAAAAGTTTACTCCTTGCGTCTTCACAAATAAAAACGTTTGAGAATATCAACAGTGAAGATGAAGATGTTAAGTCATCCTATTACCAGGAGCTCAGAACCTGTAAGGGATCTGCTCCAAACTGGCTGGTCTTACGGTCAAACAGATGTTGATTGTAAACGAAACTTTTTTCCACGCGTTATTTGCTGCGTTAACTCATACCGGTGCAGGCGTACTTGAATATGAGCTGAAGAAGCACACTGAAACAATGTGTCGTTACAGGTATGAAGCATGCAAGGTCGGCCAGTAGTAGAAGTACCAGTTTTGGCCATCTTTGCACCGTTTTTGGCCATTTAAAATTTTAACTAATATGAAATTACAAAAAAAAATATATATTTTGTCTTTATATTGATCTTCCGCCTTAACTATTTATGAATATTATTTTTAATATAACATTATTTTTGATACTCATTTCAACCTTAACCTAAAAAAGGTACAGTAGCCACAAACGGTACTTCTAACCTATAGCATTGACGTGAGCTGATGACAGATCGCACATCACATCACCGCCAGCCTCTGCTACGAGTGCTACGCTGTAGCCTGCAGCAGTATTTTTCCGCTATGTAGTGAACCCGACTGTCGGCTCGTTAGCGCTAAATCTGTTATCTCAACTCCATACATTAACCCCCTTACTTAAAAACGCGGAATAAGCTTGGAATAGTTTATGCCATGCTTTGTAATCTGTAGACCCCGTTATCTTGTCGCATAAATATTGTTTTTCAGTAGAGTGTGAATGATTTTTTTATCGACCTCCTTGATATCGATGTTTATATAATGCAATTGAATTTTCGCCTTTTAAGTGTATATACTCAATTTCAATTAAAATTTTTTGTTTACAAATAAGTACATAACCTTATTGGCCTTACGAGAAGCGATAACCTTAGATAAATGATTTGCAATTGCATGTCACATTGACAGACACAATAACTTGCAGTTCTTTGGAATAGTGTTAGTTTAATTGTGGAATTTATTTAATTGCTTGGTGTGTACGTACATAATAATATGCTACAATGGAAGATTTAAAAACAAAATACACTAAAGATTTTCCCTGCTTGATAAAAGTAGGAAACGAATTGTTTTGCACATGGTGCAATTTACAAATCACTCCAAAAAGAGACACCTCTTTGAAATTATCAGTGACATACACTATTGACATTTAGATAGTCGATAAAAAAAGCATTCACGCTCTAGTGAAAAGTAATGTCAGTGCGACAAGATAACGGGGTCTAGTAATCTGTAATTGTGACATTTGCATCTGACAGAAAGTGACAAAGCATTGCATAAACTATTCCAAGCTTCATCCACGTTTATAAGTAAGGGGGTTAGAGTCGATAGAAAACCAAAACTGTACCAGCGCTTGCATCTTGGCTAAGCCTAATGTAGTGAACAGAGCCTAATGTAGGGAAGTAGTGAACAGAGCCTAATGTAGGGAATTTTCGTGGTAAAACAAAAGACTGTCGCAATCTCGCAATATACAGTGTGTAAATGGTATACGGGCGTTCCTTTTAACTGTGGTTAGTATAACCCCTACTGAGCACATTTAGGCAGCTTTTGTTAAAATTAAATTTAAAAAAAAAACCATACAAAATAATTTAACACGCAATGTATAACGAAAAATGCAATTAATTAAACATTACGTACTTACCTGACAGATGGACTTCGATGTACATTGCGGGTCGATAGTATGTTTAAAAATTAATAACGGTGTATACGTTAGCGTAATCAAAATAATTATTTCTGTTAATGATTAGTAGAGTCTTAATCTATGTATGTCCAGTTTTAATAAACGCCCGTATACCATTTACACACTGTATATATCTCGATATCGAGTATTATTGTATAAAAAAAACATGCCGATATACCCGATATACCTATTTAATTTACATTATTTTATAATCATTCGCGACAGTTGTTTTACTGTGTTATTCCATCTTGATCTTATCTCCTACTTTATCATATCAAGTAATAAAATAACTCGTCGGGTAACTAAGAGGTAAAACTTTGAATGAAGTGACTATATTATCTCATTGAAAATAATAGACCCTACATAAAATGAGTACCTACTCCTATCACTATCACAAACCAAATAAAATATCAAGGCTGCTGTGTGTACTGACGTGGATTTCTAAAAATAAATCTGTTTCTATATACGGGTGACACGTAAGACGTAATACAAAATTTTATTTTTTGGATCTACTCATGAGCACGATCATCTTTTAGTATGGGACTAATATCGAAATCGGTAGTTTTTTTTTAAATCTCCCATACTAAAAGCAATCAGCTGGTTTCACAATTTGTATGGAGACGTCGATTTTGTGTTTACATTTTCGAAGTTGGTCCCATATTAATAGTTGATCGTAATCATGAGTAGATTCGGAAAATAACATTTTGTATTACGTCTTACGTGTCACCTAGTATTTTTATACAAACCTCACGTAAAATGTTTTATTATTTTTTTATTTTATTTCGCGGCCTTTTTTTTTCTTGTGTTACACAATTATCGATATATCCATAAAAAACATTTCTTACAGCTAGCTAGATTGTGACAGTTTTTTGTGCCGCAAAAAATCCGGGCTCTGCTAGTGAAGATATGGGATTCAGTAAAAATATCTGTTCTAGAACTTGATTTTAACCCGAGCGGCGCTGCGGAAGTGTCGCTACCAGCGAGAGCAGTGGATCCACGATTCCCCCGGCCAGCTTGGCATCACCAGCAGCAAGGTAGATAAAACACCTACGAGAGCCGATCCGAAAGTTTTTAGCTGTGTCGACATTTATTGAAATATATTTATATTGTTGATGGATATTTAAGGCAAATTCCAATATAAACATTGTGTCCAAAAATCATAGATCATAGATCACTTCGTTTGTGGTTCAAGCGAGCAAGCGACGTATTCCTGGGCTAGATTTTTGCTATAATTAATACGGTCTCAAAAATAGTAACCTTTTAATTTTTTCCAATATAAATATAACAAAACGCGTAGTATTATCAGTCCTATTTTAAACCATACGTTTCCTTCAACATTCAATATTAGAATATAGAGTAAACAAGCCTTGAAGAAATGTCTAAATTAGAGTCTCCAGGAAAATTCAGTGACTTTCAATGAAAACATTTTGTGAAGTAGGTACTATATTTGGGAATAGAGTAAAACAAGCTGCTTAAATATACTAAAAATACTGACGATTCCATCACGGGCAATATCATCACAATCAGACGACCCCTTTAGATTTGAGACAGGTTTTGAATACCAAAAACATGATGTTTTGACAACTTCTCTGTGAAAATTAAATATCAAAATATTTAATATAATTTGCTTTATGAATGTATCAACAATATTAATATATTTCAATAAATGTCGACACAGTTAAAAACTTTCGGATTGGCCCTCGTATAGTGCCGGTAAGAAGTCAATCCTGACACATTGCATAATAAACTAAATACTACCATAAAGTTTCTGAATATTGACAATGTTGAAAGCAGAAACACAATGCTGTTATTACTGTTACTTCACACGCAACAAATAAGTTTAGTATTAAAAATATAAAAAAAATAAAAGATGTTTATTCAGTAAGTAGGCCGCACGGACACTTTTACACGTCAACAATCTACCAGCGCTTCGCAAGAGACCACTGCTGAGAAGATAGCGCCGCAAGAAACTCAACAGTCAGTCGTTTTTTTAAATATACAATTATAAAACTTAACCTAGCATTATACAAAACAATGAGTATATTGTTTTTCTGCTGCCAACATTATCAATTTTCGGAAACTCCATGGTTTTGGAATGTTAATTAAGAAAGATGCAAACGAGTGTTGCCAGTGCGTAGCATCATCGCAACGCTGTGATTTCGGGTTGGGTCCAATTGGCCTTACTTGCATTTAGCTTTGGGGAGCAGAGCACCTTAGTTGTGTTTTGTCCGGGTAGCAAAATGCCTTGGTCTGTAAAACGTCCTCATTGCTATAAGGCATAGCATAGATGTAATGACTTGGCTGTAAAACGACTTAATGTTTTAATATTTAAATGGTCTGGATAATCTTCATGGCCAATGTAGTAGAATGTCTTTAATGTATAAAGACTAAGTATGTAGTTAAATCTTAAAGTATAAAAAATGCCTAAGTAGTAATTTTGTCCAGGTTATAAATAATGACAATACATTATTTTATTATCACCTCCATAGTACTTACTTCAAGTTATTCTGCCTACTTTGTGCATTTCACGACCAAGACGTTTTGCAAAATAAGTCTTCCTGAAACTAAGACAATTTTGTAACCTGGCATTATAATAACCAAGTCATTTTGCATACTTGGTCAGAATGGTCAGTGTACTACTGAGCCGTTTTGCTCGCCAAGGCTAAATGCAAGTAAGACCAACGGGACCCAACCCGTGATTTCAACATAGACAGAGGCAAGTGTTTCAAAACAATGCCAAGAGAGAACTTTTACGATTACCTTTTCTTTGATATTAATTAATTGCTAATTCATATTTTCTGAACTACATTAATTGAAAAGGGCATGCTTCGATGGTTCGGTCATTTAGAAAGGATGGATGAAAGATGATTGACGAAAGAGATATACAGATCGAAAGTGAGTAGACGGGTCGGAAGGGGCCACCCTAGGCGTACCTTTTCGAGTCAAATCGGAGAAATACTGGAAAAGGGCCGAATTTTAAGTACCCGAAACCGACGTGCGTGCATGACTCGATATGAATGTCGAAGACACGAAAGAAATTTGTCAAGATCGTAGCAAGTGGAAAGAAGTGGCCCCTCTCGGAAACAGGCGTGATTTAATGTATGTATGTATGTATGATATTAATTAAAGAAGTGAAGATTACAGACTGCTAATTCATATTTCCTGAACTTATACTAATTGATATTTTCTTTTAATTGTTAATTTACCTTTACTCGTGCATCGTCCTTATATAAGCTTATAATATACCTACATGAATTAAACCGATGCAAATATATCTCGTAATTATTTATGTGCAATCAATAACGAGATATATTTGATTAACCTAGCGCGGGGCCCGTAGCAAATTCTATGTATAAGGCGCGCGGACTTCCAAAGCCAATGCCCAATTTTTTTTTCTCCTCCTTTTTTTTTCCTTTTTCTCCCTTCGTCTCTCTCGTAATATTTTTGACATGTTTTCCTGCTGAACTACGCATGCTATTTGATATTACATTTAATTTAATATTTATAGCTTTATATAATGCTAGGCTAAGTAGTATCATTGTAGTATTAAATATGGTTAAAAAACGACTGACTGCTGAGTTTCTTGCGGCGTTTCTTCTCGGCAGTGGTCTCCTCTTGGGAAGCGCTGGTAGATTCTTGACGTGTAAAAGTGCCCGTGCGGCCTACTTACTGAATAAATATCTTTTATCTTTTATCTTTTTTTAATGAAATTAATGATTAAGCAGTGACGGATTAAGCTATCGCTGGGCCCGTTGCTACTGTTGCTACGTGGCTAATCCGACACTGTGTGCAATAATACCCTGCATCGTCAGATCCAATGGACCTCTGACTGCACCCGCACCCTCTGCCGATGCGACATCATGCAAGAGAAGAAACCGATGAAGAAGCTCCGGAAGAAGCAGAATCTCATCCTCACCACTCTCCAGAACATGACCCGCAAGGACATCCCGAAGATCGTCCGGTGTAAAGTGAACGCGCTCTGCGTCATAGAGATCCACTCACGGGACACAGTTGACAAAATGTATAAGATGGGTGCGTGCTTTTGGCCAAGTTGAAGATGTGTTCTCAGCGCATAGCGTAACATTTGCAAATCACTGTTAATTATATTTTACAGCATTATAGCATTTTAAAAGGTTTTTATCTACATCCATATCATGACTTCCTTGTAATATGTTCAGAAACGATAAGCAAAAGGGCTACCTATATTAAGAAACCTGTATCTGTGGTTGTACTTTAATGTTAACATTAAATTAAAGTACCTATTACATGTCATTAAAGCATCGGTTATCGATGTTGTTGCATCTTATTGTTCACTTTAAAGTTTTGGTCACCGATATCCTCGTCTTCTCAAGACTTCAACGACTATAATATGTTTATCAGCTTGCAGAAAATAAATTCGTTTAAAAATACCCTCCCCTTGACAATGACAGGAGACAATTGACATTTCTGTATACATCGTGCAGCATATACGAATCTTAGTGAAGTGGAATTGTTACCTGTCAGCCTGTCACCTATTCACCAGTCAGGGTGGTGAAATAGGGGCCGGTCATTCGGTGATCACATTTAACCTTTTCCACGCCATTGACGGATATATCCGCACCACTGGTTCAACGCCAACGACGGATATTTCCGTCATGGTTGACAGCGCAAATTAAACCTGAGTGGCTATGAGGTAAAGCTGACATTAGCTTTGGTGTTTAGCTGTCATTGGCGTGTGAGCGACGACTTTGTTTTTGACATAGCGTTGAAAAGGTTAATCCTCCCTACTAGGTTGTATGAGCGTGACTGCTTTCGAATGGTTCTCCCAGCTGAAGTTCTACTGGGACCGCGAGCGAGAGGACTGTTACATACGGCAGACCAACACCAGCTCGATATACACGTACGAATATATCGGTAACTCGGGTCGGTTGGTCATTACGCCGCTGACTGACAGGTCAGTCTTTGTCAAGGGGCGGAATTTTCATAGCAAAAATCAAATGTTAAGAGGAATTGACCATTATGTTTCATCGACTATTCCAGTTATCGATTTTACTAGATAGGATTCCGGACTATGACAAAATTCGCGATAATGCCGATTTTATGCAAAAAATTACTCCCGCGTACCTATATATTAAATGCATCTACAACGAATGATGTGATTTAATGATGACAATGTAGAGAAAATAATGGCGATTGTTTATTACTACAGACAAGATGAAGAAAATATAATAATTAACTATACAGTGTATTACCAGCACCCTGGCTTTTTTTAAAGTAGGTTACGATAACGTATACCTATCTGTAACGTAACTTTGACACTAATTTTATTAATAAACCACTTTTCAGGTTTTGTTAACTTTCTAACAAAATTTTAATTGCCAGCAATGTAAAGCACAGCAATTTGACAAGTGTACATGACAGTCGACGGCTACTTTGATTATTATGATCTGCCCCCGTACCACGACATGCCTTGTACCAAGCAACAGCGATACTGATAATGATGAACACGCAGCACATGCACTACATTAAAAATGGACAGTATCTAAAAAAATTAATTGTGAAGTTATTTTAATTATTTTTTTATTGATAATACTTGCAAACAATTGCTAAAGCAACGTATTATCGGCAGTTTTAATAAATGCCCGCATGCCGGTAACACACTGTATAGATTTCGATGCTGTTATTATGAATGAAGGTTAGTCTACTTTCAGTTATGGTGTGTAACATTTGCGTTTTGGTTTTATATTTAAATTGTAACAAAATAAAACTAGTTAAGGTGACGGCACCAATGATGGACACTTTTAGCTGACAGGCACCAGTAATGGACACTTCACTCTTAATTCAAATGTCATACGGTCCTAAATTGATTGTTGCAAAACAAATGAATAATCCTTATCTTCTGTAAAATAAGAATCAGTGTCCAATATTGGTGCCTTGTCCATTACTGGTTCCATCACCCTACTGTTCTATTAATTTATTATTTTGTTAACCTTTAATTTAATTTTTCTTTGGTACTCTATAGAGAACATCAAAAAAAAGTCGTGCTAAGTGACAATTAATCATCGATAGTCGACAAAACACAATGATCAATCCCTCTTGATGTTTGTTTTTTGCTATGAAAATTCCGCCCCTTGGTCTTTGTCTATATCCGCTTAGCCATATCTGGGGTGAGATTCTCTTAAAAACGCGGTCGGACGAACGAACGAGTGAATGTCGCGGCGGCGAGTAGTCCCATTGTCAGAGCGAACAAAACACATTTTGGCGCGTGCACTCTCAATTAGGCAGCATTGTACGTTCGATCTCATCGACAGAAGACATGCTGCCAAATTGAAAGTGCAGCCGCTAAAAAGTGTTTTGTTCGCTTTGACGGGACTACTTAGACTCGCCGGTGCGAAGTTTTTGAGAGAATCACACCCCTGATAGGTAGTCTCCAGTGTTCCACGATCAGCATCTTAATAACCGTAACGCCTATCTGACTGTTCTTTGGTTACATTAAACTTGATCATTATTTCCTTAAGACTGTTAAACGCGAAAACACGATAAGAAACAAAGTCCTTGAGTTTTATTTTTCAAACACAACACCTTTCTCGCATCTGTTTTGTGGAATTTTCGAAACCCTACGGTCGTCAACGTTAATTTTTGATTTAACAGTTGAGCACTTATAAGGCCTTAATCGTTGTAAACCATTTTGTAACAGATTCCAAAAAAGTAGGACGTTCTATGTGCCACTGTTTGTATACTTAATAGTCCGGTGTTCCTACCAGATGCTACATAACCCTCACAACAGCGTTAAACCTCTTTCGCGGCGGGAGTCCTCAAGGACCCGCTGGTACCGGCAAGACGGAGACTGTCAAGGACCTTGGACGAGCGCTGGCCCGCTGGGTCGTCGTCACCAACTGCTCGGATGGCTTGGACTACAAATCCATGGCCAAATGCTACGCAGGTATGGGATAGATAGATGAAGCCTGTGTGATTGAGATTCCTAATTTCAGAACTGATATCCAAGGCTCGGAAAACCCCCATCATTTTCAAAACCTAACCCTGTTCCGAACAGCAGAGACTTCCTTATGGTATTAATACAGGAAACATCTAGTATATGTAGCTTAACCTGCTTGCTTAACCCATTTATCGACAAATTACATACTTGATTTCAATGACTTTGTTCACTACTGGGCAGTTAAATAATACGTAATAATACACGTAATGTGTTTTTCATCACATTTGCTCGTAAATAGTGTCCTAACATGCTAGAAAAATCGACCGTAAATCCAAAATAATACCCGCGGGCCTTTTTTTACCATTACGCCCTATCGTGCGTAATAGCATCTTTTTTAAATATTATACGTGGACTCAAACTATCACAATACGTCAGGACTCAGGACCCCAACTCTTGTGCCATTCGATATGAACTTTCATTCGAGATGAAATGTCAGTTGCATACAATTTCCTAAAAATCTCGCATATAAACTATTGATCTCGACTGTCACTAGAATCGGACTCCGAACACGTTTGACATTATCTGTGGTAAGTCACAGACAATGAATATGTAGTCTGCCGAGACATATCCTATAATCTGTGGTCTGCCGCTAATAATTTAAAAATATGATCTTTTGTCTGATTTTATTTCATTTCTTCGCAATTGTGATGAAAACCATTGTATGTTACACGGGTGGTAAAATAAATACAAACCTCGAGTCATTAAAGCCCTCAGCCTTCGGCTTCGGGCTTCTAACAGACTCTCGTTTGTAATTCTTTCTTTACCACCCTTAATACACAATGTACTATTAAGTGTAAAATTCGAACTAATCATATAACCTACTACTTACTGACCTAACAAACAAACATGTCAGGCTGATTGTTGAGTCTCATGGTCTGAAGAGTATGATAAAGTGTCTACAGAACCAGAGTTTGTATTACGGCGGTGATTTATTCGACGTTATATAAAAATCCGTTGACCCAATTAAGAGCGTACGCAGACAGAGAGCGGTCAGAGTTCCGCGTTCTGGTGACCGTTGACCGCTCAAGAGTTCCGACGCACACAAGTGGCGTTCAAATTCTCGCGTTCTAGTTTCGTTCGTGTCTTCGTACATGCAACATGTCACTAGAGAGTTCATCTTCCGATGAAGAATTATTGGTCTTGTGGAGCTTAGAAGCTTCTAAAAAGAAAAGAAAGTATTGGGTGCACCCAATTAATACCACGCGAGAAGAACAAGGCGAATTTAGTAGCATTTTTCAGGATTTACTTAAAGATGAAGAACGATTCTATGTTTATTTTCGCATGTCGATAAATAGTTTTAATGAATTGTATAACATCATGAAACCTATCATATAATAACCTCCTTTCCCTAACTAATTCTATCAACTTTTCCGTGTTTGCAATCTCCGACATCGCGGCGTTCAGGCGTTTGCTGTCTCGGCGGCAATTGAACGCTAGAACGCGACGTTCCGCTTTGACCGCCGCGGTCTGACTGCCCGCTGTGTGCGTTACTGTTATAGACTCGGTACGTTCGATAGAACGCAGAACTCTGAACGCGGAACTCAGAACTCCTGACCGCGCTCTGTCTGCGTACGCTCTAAGAGTAATACGAGCTCTAGTAGGTAAACTTCTTTTTGTGAACTGGCCACCAGATGGAAATTAATCACCTTCACCCACAGACGTCAGCAATGTTATAGGCATAGTCAAGGCAATGATATGGTTACTGAGTAGAGCGTTGCCCATACTTAAATTCTAAAAATCTAATTTTATTGCATGCAGGATTTTCATTTCCTTTTTTTCCCGATCTTATTTTTTTTCCAATAGATTTTTTTCCTACCCGAATTTCTCCCAATTGTATTTTTTTCCGCTTATAATTAAGTAGGTCAAAAAAGAAAAGGTAGGTTTAGTTGAAGCTAGTTTTGCAGCAGGCGCGAATGGCTAACCGCGCAGAAATAGGAGCTCCTTAATAGCAAATTCGCGTCAGGGAAAGTAAATTTCTGCAGGCATCGCCCAGAGCGGCTGTTGGGGCTGCTTCGATGAATTCAACCGCATCAACATCGAGGTGCTGTCCGTGGTGGCGCAGCAGATCCTCGCCGTGCTGCTGGCGCTCTCGTTGAACATGAAGCGGTTCGTCTTCGAGGGCTGCGACATCAAGCTCGACGGGAACTGCGGCATCTTCATCACTATGAACCCTGGGTGCGTCCAGTTGTCCATTGGCTCAAAATAAATGAATAACCCTTTCGTACCATCGGAATCAAGTGTCGATTATTGGTCCTTGTTCATTAGTAGTTCCATCACCATTTTTTATTTAGTTTTTCTAACGATACGAAACAATTTTGAAATAAAAAGCAATATTTTGTATGGTGTTTGGTTAATAGGCTGAATAATTTATTCTTGTCTTTACAGTTACGCGGGCCGAACCGAGCTCCCTGATAACCTGAAGTCCATGTTTCGCCCGATCGCCATGTGCGTCCCGGATTCCCTCATCATAGCGGAGATCACTCTGTTCTCCGATGGATTTACTGCCTACAAAATAAACGCTAAGAAGGTAAAGCCTTGGATTAAAATCGCTAATATCATGACCTTTGGTATCAGTACCCTTTCCATGAGTTCCAATTACCGTACTCCCACCACTCTCTACAGACCTCGCAGTATTCTTATAGAGTGCGAGGGACAGAGCATTCGACTCGCCAGCGAGTGTAGTAAATGTGACTAATGGTAAGGGAACAGAACCTAAACTAAGCATTTTAATTGAGTACGAATAAAGATGGCGCATGATTCAGATACATTCACTAAAATATCACTCACAAATTTCAAAATAACACAGTTCGCCATTTTGTATTTTAAATAATTGACAACCTTGAGGGTTTGGGATCAGTGCAAGACTGTGCATGTCACTGTGACGTCACGGAATTACAGCTATAGTTTTACACCATTGAGTTGGCACACTTATTGTTCTAGAAACAAGTCCATAGGAAATAATATGTCTATATACTTTTCGAACGCTTCGAAACCTTGTATTAGTCATTAAATTTTTGTTGATGTGTATTTTTACAGCTGGCCGTTAGACGATCGGTTTTTTAGGTTTACATAGCAATTTTTTTTATTCAAGGTGTTTGTGCTATACCAGCTGGCTATACAACAGCTGTCCAAACAAGATCACTACGACTTTGGATTGCGGTCTATGGTTGCCTTGCTCCGATATGCAGGAGTCAAGAGACGAGCTTATTCTAACTTACCTGAGCAAGAGGTTTTTTTTTAATTGTCTATTTTTTTATCTTAGCATGAGCGGAGACCGTCTTGGGCATTGGAAAGAGGTTCTATTAAAGGTATATTTTATTTTTTATTTTTTTAAGTCTGGAGGCACGAGGATGCTGACCAAAGATTGATTCCTAAGTGCGGTAAGCAAATAATGCACGTCAGTCGGATTTGAATAATCGATTATATTAACTCAAAATTTATTGTTTCAAACTAAAAATTGTTAAGCTTTTCACATAATACGCGTGTTTATTCTACATCGTACCAATAGTCTCTGTGTTAAACGGTTGCATACGGATAGACGGACTGAAAGATAAACAAGGTTTTATAATATGTGGAGGGTTATAGACAGACAGGGACAGGGGACTGGGGAGATCTTAGAAGAGATGGATGGAATGTGTGAAGACAGATATGAATTTTGGTCAAAACCCCCACCTTTCGACTCCATCATCAGGTCAGCTCTTAGATACCATAATATTGCATTGTCGACGGGTTTTCATATGTGGTCCAAATTTCTGCCCATTTTATTAACTGGAACTAGTTCAAAATTGACTAGTAAGATTTGACCTAAACTGACATAACATACGTGCAAAAATTGCACGTTAAGACTGCGCCGAGCGTACGCCGGATGTACAGTGGCGCCCTTATTACTTTTATTGTGTTTTCTATGAAACTAAAGTATTATCTTGAAATTTGACGGTAAGTTATTGTACTACAAATGAAAACACAATTTATAGAGTATAGGTCACATAGTTTAATAACAATTCACCTTCGAGTTATCAACTTAACGGAAAACAGTGGCCACCTTTTTCCGTTAAGCTAACTACTCAAAGGGTAAATGTTATTATAGTTTGTTGTGTATCCCATAAATTGTTTTTACTTGCGCTACAAAAACGTATCGTCTGATTGCAAGGAAATTCTTTAGTTAATTAGAAAACACAATAATAGTAATGAGGGCGCCACTGGACGCTCGACTTTAGCTCGGTGCAGTCTTAACTGGAACTGGTTCAAAATTGAAAGGCAAGATTTGACCTAAACTGGGACATAACATACCTATAAAAATTGCACGTTAATAAAAACTGGCCAAGTGCGAGTCGGACTCGAATACGAAGGGCTCCGTACCATTATCTATTAATAAATCACGTTAGTTGCATGGGAGCCCCATTAAATATATTTTTACTACTGGTGCTGCAAGCTTTCATAGGCTACGGTACCCGCTTACCATCAAGCGGGCCGTACGCTTGCTTGCCACCGTCGTGTTATATAAAAAAAGACAGACAGACAGACGGACACTGGAGTCTTAGTAACAGGGTCCCGTTTTAAAACAAGGGAGTGAATGCGTAAATGAGGGCTAGTAAGGGATGTTTGAACGTAAAAGACGTGCTGTGCCGACCATGAGTGATTGAGATAAGGGCAAAACGATGAGTCATAATCGTACCTGTTATCGAGTTTCCAGTGGCTCTAACCAGCGAAAGGTTTGCTACTTTACTCCAGGTATTTACACTGTACGAGCTATGCGCGATGCAGCTGTCGCGGCAGAACCACTATGACTTTGGTCTTCGGTCCATGGTGGCACTGATCCGGTATGCTGGGGTCATCAGGCGGAAGCATTCACATTTGCTGGAACACGAGGTTTGTCTTAAAGTTTAGGACTGGTTTTCTGCGATTATTTTGCGAGATGGATTTCGTCGGTGTGCAAAACCGCGTAAGTAACATTTTTAATAACGAGTAAAATGCACCTTTTTATTAAGTTTGCTCTATCATGAGTTTGTTAGTTGCGGGGAATTCGTATCACTGACGATTTATCGTTTACTTCATCATTATTATCAGTGGAAGACCGGATCCCTTTGTCACCTAGACAATGATTATATCAAATGTTAACGTAGCTTAGTCTAAGGGTTCAATTGTACTCTGCTAAACCATATTGCTTTTGACATGCTACCATATTGTTTTTATCTCGGCCGCCATTACTGTCAAGTAAAGAGTTATCATAATATTGATAAGACAAATGGGTACTTGCATATTGCATATCGAAAGCGATATTGTTGTACCCAGCAAAATAGAGCCCCTGTTTCACATTTAATGTCTTCCAAAATATTTAAAAAGAAACATTGTAGAACAAAACTACCTAGATTTTGAACTATGATGATAATTTTAACACGTCATAATGATTGGCGACCGGTAGCATTGCATGTCAGTTTAACATCAAACGTAATGACTCATATGGATAAGTCTGTGTTGTTAAAAATAAAATCATAATTTTATTGTTAAAAACTTTTTTTAATTTGGTATAGTAAATTATCCTTTTAAAATTGAATATCGTTTCTACATCAACAGATGTGAGAGGTGCGTAGTTCTGATATTTCATCGTTTATGACATGTTAAAACCTTGATGATAAAACTGCATAGGTACTTACATTTTTAATATATCAATTGCGCACGAAAATTAAACAGAATCATATCCATGTTATACTTTCGTTGAAGCATTGCTACAGATCATTATGACTAACGACCTTCAAAAAAATCCAACATCTTCAAAAACTAGATGTTTTTTTAGATGGTGATTCTCGCCATGCGGGACATGAATGTAGCCCGCCTCACATCCAAAGACGTGCCATTGTTCGATGGCATCATGCAGGATATCTTCCCTGACGTGGTGGTACCGACCCTGGACTATGAGATGTTGGAGACCGCCATAGCTGCCGAGATGAAGATCCTTAACCTGCAGCCGGTGAGGGCTGCCATGACCAAGGTTATACAGACTATGGAGACAAAGGTAAGGGTTCATATATGGCAGTTTAAACATGTCATTAAAGAGACAAGGTACTAAAGTGTACACCGATTTATGAACTCGACTGTATAATAGCCATAATAGGGTTAACGATAGAGGTTTATTTATGTAATGCACAAAACTATGGTGTTTACACATTTTACAAAGTCTAAAAATTGTAATTCTTTTTTTTATTTATTTTAATCATTTTATTATTCTCTTTAATTATTGCGAATATTCAAAACCTTATGTTTTATCACCAGCAATAATTATATTATTGAACATTGCGCTCAAATTGTCGTGCGAACACACAAATTTTAACTAAAAGAGGTTTATTGTGCCTTAATGAATAAGGGGTACTTAGACTACATGAACATTCCAGAACTCTCGGCACTCCAGTATCCTCATAGGAGACACGAACACCGCCAAGACGGTATCCTGGAGAGTGCTCGCAAACACCCTGTCGCGGCTGGCCCGCGAGAGAGTCCCAGGGTTTGTCCTGGTTCAGGTCTACCCGATGAACCCTAAAGCACTTACACTGGGCGAGCTGTACGGCGAGTATAACCTGGCTACGGGGGAGTGGAAAGATGGGGTGCTGAGTAGCATCATGAGGACAATCTGTCAAGGTACCTTTTACTTTTTACCGGTATCGTAAAACAGGGTGAGTAGGGATCAACCGCGCCGACTGGACCGAACCACTTGCTGTGTCCTGCTACGCCCACGACGCAGTTGTACGGGTCCCGTTTACATTACTCTGCGGAGGCGAAAGATCTCGTAGAGTATGTACGAGTTAAGACCGAAGTTACTTTTAGGGTCGAGTGGTTGGAGCCGCTACAAGGTTAATTTTAAGTCATTTGTGGTGAGAGTACCCACCAAAGATCTGCCGACCTTTTTAAACGCGGAATTCTGGCCGAGGGTTGTCATATTTCGGCGATTCCGTGGCCGCCGGCTAGCTGACGACGCAAAAGTGTATAAATAGTTGTTTTAAGGTTATATATCGTTGTTATGTTAGTCTGTAAGGTATTTGTAAATATTGGCCTTGTTGTCTGAAATAAAGCTTATTCTATTCTATTCTATTCTATTAAGAGGTGAGTAGGGACACAACTTAAAATGAAGCATATGTTACTAATTATAAGACTGAAATTATTTCCAATTTTGCTAGTATGATTTGCTGATGTGATATTCTGTAGAGTAACAGGTAGGTGGCCTCGTGGCTTAAGCGGCAATCACACTGAGTTGTTCGCCGCATGTTGCATACGGCGACGGCAACAGTGTAAAGAAAACTTTAGTGGGACGCATTCGGTGAACGACAGCTGCAACCGCCTAGTTACGTGATTGAAGTAGGCGCACAGACTAATGTCAAGACGACGTTCGTTCGCCGGAGTAGTTTGAAACAAGTTCGACGACCGCATTATAAACGACTCAGTGTAAACCGCCGCTTTAGGGAGGCGAATCATGAGCATACGGTACCGAGTTCAAACCCCCACGGTCACCATGCACCTATCAGTTTTTCTAACTGTAATACATTACCTGATACTCTTTCGGTGACGGAAAAATATCGTGAGGAAACGGTTACGTATCAGAACGCCTAAAATTAATAAGCCTAATGTATCATAATCCCTAAAAGTTCATAATACCTAATGGTCTTTTTTATTGAAACCGTACATTTTTCAGGATTGTTATAAATCTAACCTAACCTAACCTAATGAGTTCTATAAAATGGCATTTTAAAAAATCCTGAAAAGTTTTCGGTTTCTGTAAAAAAGACTATTAGGTATTATGAACTTTTAGGTATTATGATACATTAGGCTTATTAATTTTAGGCGTTTTGATACGTAACCGAGGAAACGCTCTCCCGAATGGCTGAGTACCTACCTATGTAAGAGGGTAATTGCGAAAAGGATTCTAAAGAGTCGAAGTGTAGGTATATCAAAATATTAACTTTTAGACGAGAGCCCGGACCAGAAGTGGATTATCTTCGACGGACCAGTCGACGCGATCTGGATTGAGAACCTCAACTCTGTAATGGACGACAATAAACTTCTTACATTGGTTAACAGCGAGCGTATCTCCATGCCGGCGCAAGTGAGTGATATATTACTTGTATGTTTTTACTAGCTTTTGCGTGCGACTCCGTCCACGTAGTCGTTTATCGATATTCCCTCGGGAACTGACCAGTTTATCGGAAAAAAATGCTTTGTGTGGCGAATGATCGCGATATGCATGATCCCCTTTAGTTCTTAACAATTATGACTGGCAACTTTGGGTAGAGGTGTCATCTAGCTTTGGCGGGAATAGCGGGATCCAAAAATGTATTGAATATTTTATCAAATTTCATTGAAAAGCTTAATATTTAACGATATTTTTGTTTTTAACAACTTTGAAAATTACATACATACATACATACATAAACTCACGCCTTTATTCCCAGAGTGGGGTAGGCAGAGCTACAGAATTACCAACAACTCTAAAAATTTGTTAATAATTCTGTAACCACATTTTGCACTTTTAGGCTAAGAAAATTAAAATTATTATTATTATTATTACTAACTTTGAAAATTAGTGGCAAAAAAAAGAGAAATGCACAACTACAACATCATCGACATTTTGATAGTCGATAAAATAAACATTCAATTCCTACAAAAAAGTGCCGTCACTGCCTCAATATAACGGGGTCTACTTACCACATACATACAACCTATACACACACATCCACCGACTATTAAGTATCTTGCGAGGCTTCTTAGCACTTGGGAAGCGCTGGTAGACCTTACATAGAATGTTGAACTCATACATCCTTCCGGCTTTGCTCTGACTAGAATACCTACGTGTAATTTAAAATTATGTCCAAACAGAACAATAAAAATAAAACGTGCATACATAAACTCACGCCTTCAATCTCATAGTGGGGTAGGCAGAGCTACAGAATTACCAACAACTCTAAAAAATAAAAGTTAAATTAAAATCGATCGATACACTCGATTCGATTATCGATTATTTGCAGGTGTCGATCTTGATTGAAACGCTGGACATGGCGGTAGCGTCGCCCGCGACAGTCTCTCGCAACGGCATGGTGTACAACGACTACAAGGACTGGGGCTGGTGGCCGTTCGCCAACTCCTGGCTGGACACCCTCGACGATATGGAGTATAAGGAGAGTGTGAGTAAGGCTACCAGGCTGTAGGGAATCGTAAATAGACATCTACCTGATCCTGTAATCGGCTTTCGCCAACCCCAGATAGTACAGCATTTCCTGCAGTTTTGCCACCACTTCCTGAACATCCTCAACCCGATCCTGAAGCTGAAACACCTGCACCTAACGGAGGGCCAGAGTGGGGAAAAATTTAACCCCCTAATAGTCATACTAGCTTCTTCCCGCGACTTCGTCCGCGTAGAATTAGTTACTAGGCTATCCCATGTAGCGGGAGATTTCGATTATCGTTATTCCCTCGGGAACTACTTTTTTTTAGAATGAATAATTTTTGTGATAATCCAGGGTGTAAGGTCCCTGAAAATCTGTCCAAGTGTTAAAGAGTAACAAACTAACACATACACAAACTTTCGCATTTATAATATTGGGAACCTCATCATGTCGGTGTTCCCCAACCCCTGATCCAACAGCATTCCCTGCAGCTCCGCCGCCACTTCCTGAACATCCTGACCCCGATCCTCGAGCTGAAGCGCTTGCACCTGACGGAGGGCCAGAGCGTGCGCGGCCAGGAGCTCACGGCGGTGCGCTCCATGTGCCGCCTGCTGGGGCTGCTCCCGGCGCCCGCGCCGCCGCAGGGCGACGAGGAGGACAATGAGACCTTCTCCAAGATGCGGTTCCTATTCGCGTGAGTACCTTCAAATGTCCAAAATTAGTCTCCCACCTGTCTTTTGTTCATACAACTGGTACAGTCACGAGATTTGGTACAGATGTATTGAATAATCCTTTCCCATCGTTTCTTGTCGGAAAAGCTCGTATTTATCTTCCTTTCTCAGTTGTCTTATTGACGGGTACTCAAGCTAATTGAGAAAGCAAGATAAATACGAACTTATCCGACAAAAACCGATGGGAAAGGATTGTTCACTACATCTGTACCCACCTTAGGTCCTAAGTCAATCTGACATTCTACAACAATAAGGTTGAGTGTCCGAAAAGTTACAAATGACTTGACATCTCTAATGACATTGACGACTTCAAGCATATTTTTCTTGAAATGTGTCCTAAATTAACGCTCGTGACCGTACACAAATATGGCTTATTCAACCAGAGAGTAACTTCTTTAGATTTCCGTAACAAATTAGTGTTTCGTTACCTAGGTCTAAAATGACACACTAATCTGTTTTGTTAAAGGTCCTTGGCTCTTTCCAAAGAAACACAAAATATCAATGAATTTGAAAGTCGTACAAAACACACTAATTTACTATGAACAGGTAATTTATGGATCTTTTGAGTTTCTTTTTAAAGTGTTACGACCATTGTTGTAATTTGTGGTTATAAAATTCATTAAGTGGTCATTTTGGACCTAAGTTAACTAGCAACCAAATACTACAATTAAAATCAGAATTGGTTCAGTTTTTTGAAGTTACTCTCTGGTTTAAGAAGTTATATTTCTAAACAGTTTTACGAACAAAAGGCGACTATTTATGCCGGCGAGTGTATTTACTTAGTAAATTTGCCTCATATGTCTGTTGATGCAAGAGTGAATGGAACTGTTGGAGGCGAAAGCTCAAGGCGAACGTTCCACGATCAAAACAAAGCAAAGTAAAACAGTTTTAAGACCTTCATAAGTATACGCAATTTCTTAGGGATTTCTACAAACACTCCCCTACAAAACGGCGATCAACTGACTCAGTCGATTGTTGTGTATATGCTGAGACAGTAAAATATCGCCTTTGCCTTGGAACGGAAGGGATAAGTATATAACTAGCGGAAAAAAATCACAACTTAACATCAGCTGTAAGTACTCGAATAATAGCTTCGAATAGAAGAAATTCGGTAATACGGCAGATTCTGATTCAGATGTTTACCTTACTTGTGATAATGCTCCCTTCTTTTATTGCCATAAAAAATGATTGAATTGTTACCAGCATGATCTGGTCGGTCTGCGCCACGTTAGAAGATGAGCCACGCCGCAAGCTGGACAACTGGGTCCGCGAGCATGAAGGAGTCTTCCCTCTCAAGGACACCGTGTATGATTACTATGTGGACGAGCGCCTGCGCCAGTTCAAGCCGTGGGAGGACCGGCTTCCGGACAACTGGCGGTTCAACCCCAAGTGAGAATGTCATTATCATCTGAGGTTCGATTTTAGGGTAATTGGGATACATCTTGAAAAACCGAGTACCTAATTGAGAAAAACGGGACTCACGGAGTCATGTATGCGTATAAAAATCTTCATTGTCATTTTACTTAGTGGTCGGGTTAGAATAGTGCCACTCCTTGTCTTCCAGTGGATGTCGTAAGAGGTGACTAAGGGAATAAAGGCTTGTAGTACTGTTAGGCGATAGGCCTGTAACCTGTCACTAATTCGCTTAGCGTAATTGCCCAAAATGTTGAATGTTACAGAATTATCAACAAGCTTTTAGAGTTGTTAGTAATTCTGTAGCCCTGCCTACCCCACTCTGGCAATAAAGGCGTGTTTATGTAATGTGAAAATATTTCATTACGCCACATATAAAATTACACCATACGCATTGGGCTTCTTTTGACAACGTCACTTATCAATCAATCAAAACATACCAAAACATTTGAAGAAACACAAATAACGTGTAAGCATTACAGCCTGGGCTTCCACACGATCCTGGTGCCGACGGTGGAGTTCATCCGCGTCCAGTTGGTCGCCCTGGACATGCTGCGTGCCGGCTACGGCGTGCTCGTGGGCGGACCCACGGGCACCGGCAAGACCTTCCTCATCCAGGGCACGCTGGCCAGCCTTGACACTAACACGTGAGTATATGGGACCCTGGCGCTGGCTGTGGCTTCGTTATCCAGGGCACGCTGGCCAGCCTCGATACTAACAGCCTGACTGTCAGATATTCTAACATATTGCTTATGACCAGGGCTCGGACAAGTCATCGCAAAACAATCGCAAGACGGCAATAGAACAAGATCAATAGAATCGCATTATGTACAATATTATTTAATAATATTTTTCAATGACATTTATTACTGCAACCCAAAATTCACCATACATGTGTGAAGGTATTTCCATTAACATTTTTTTTAATGCTCATGGTTGCATTGCTCATACGCAACCATTAACTTCTGCATTGTCTGGAACAAACCGATGTTTTATTTAATCATTTGTGTTAGATATAAAAAAGTAAACAGTTGTTATAAAATACTTTCGAACCTTTTACTCGAAACGGCCGAAACACTTCAATGACATCTTCCCAGCAATCGTCAAAAATCAAGTATAAAGAAAAAAATAAAACATAGTTTGTTTGTTACTAGTTATTTTGTTAAATAAAATATTCTTCTTATAATTAAGACATGACATTGCTTACAACAATATAAGTACTCATGGAACATTTATGATCTACAAAGTATTGTTGACATAAAGAAAAATAATCTTTTCCAAATTTTCTGGTTTCAAGCAATTTCTGTTATCCGAGTATATCCATTTATAAACTAAAAACGACCGCTCTGTGTAATAATAATCTTAAGTCGCGACTCTATAATAGTCTTGTCCCATGTCCATTTCAGTTTCTGCGATGACTTGTCCGAGCCCTGCTTATGACATGATAATTTGACATATTAACTAACGTAAAGACATAAAACGTGGATTGTATCGCGTGACAGGTACAGCCAGCAAGTCATCAACATGTCTGCGCAGACCACGGCAGCCAACGTGCAGGACATCATCGAGGCGCGTCTCGAGAAGCGCACCAAGGGGAACTACGTGCCTTCCGGAGGTACGATAGGCCTTACAAGTCGCTTGCAGTTGGCGTTACGTCAACTGCATCAGAACTGCCCTTGAACTGCCATTTTGCTGTTCAAATGTTGTCCGTCTAAAAAGGTCCTTCGAAGGGTTTTTTGAAATTCATCCGTTAACTTGCGATTAGTAGATAATGATAGGTAGGTATTTAAAAGTTCTTGATACCCTTATTATTAAAATTGGCACGAACCATCATACATAAGACTGTTAGACTCATTAACCGGTGACAAATTTTGTCGTTATTTGAAGCGTACATCAATATTTCTTGATTCCAGGCAAGAAGATGATTGCGTTCATGGACGACATCAACATGCCTGTACGCGACGAGTACGGCTCGCAGCCGCCGCTGGAGCTCGTGCGGCTCTGGCACGACTACGGCTACTGGTTCGACCGCGCCAAGCAGTGGCGGAAGAACGTCAAGGTCAATCTTCTTAAGCTCCTTCGAGAGCCGACAACTCACAAAAGCTTCTTATGTTACTCTTCCTCATGCTTCCTCTGAATACGGCGACTGGTGCGACCGCGTCAAGCAGTGGCGGAAGAACGTCAAGGTTAGTCTTCTTAAGCTCCTTCGAGAGCCGACAACTCACAAAAGCTTCTTATGTTACTCTTCCTCATGCTTCCTCTGAATACGGCGACTGGTGCGACCGCGTCAAGCAGTGGCGGAAGAACGTCAAGGTTAGTCTTCTTAAGCTCCTTCGAGAGCCGACAATTCACAAAAGCTTCTTATGTTACTCTTCCTCATGCTTCCTCTGAATATGGCTACTGGTTCGACCGCGCCAAGCAGTGGCGGAAGAACGTCAAGGTTAGTCTTCTTAAGCTCCTTCGAGAGCCGACAATTCACAAAAGCTTCTTATGTTACTCTTCCTCATGCTTCCTCTGAATATGGCTACTGGTTCGACCGCGCCAAGCAGTGGCGGAAGACCGTCTCAAGGTCAGTCTTCTTAAGCTCCTCCGAGAGCCAACAACTCACAAAAGCTTTTTGAGTTACACTTCCTCATGCTTCCTCTGAATACGGCTACTGGTTCGACCGCGCCAAACAGTGGCGGAAGAACGTCAAGGTCAGTCTTCTTAAGATCCTCCGAGAGCCAAAAACTCACAAAACTCGTCTTTCTTTTTTTTTCGCAAAATGTGGCAGCATGTGTACTCGTTTGCCAGGTTATAAAAAAAGAATTGATAGGATTTCCCCGTTGCAGGGTATGGTCCTGTGCGGCGCGGCGGGCCCGCCGGGCGGCGCGCGCTCGCCGCTGCCGCCGCGGCTGCTGTCCTGCTTCCACGCGTTCTACCTCACGCCGCCCACGCATCAGCAGCTGGTCAAGATCTTCGGGACCATGCTGTCGCAGCACTTGCAGGACTTCGACGAGGAGACCAAGTCTGTCGGTCGGTCAATGCTCTGTCTCTTACAGCCGCACTCAGTTAATAAGTCAGTCGTTCCGTAGCGCGTAGTGTTAATTTTTCATGCACAAGTTTGAAAAAGGAGCGAATTGTATCTAAAATGTCTTTCTGCCGCACTCAGAGACGTCAATCAAATTTAATGCTGATTAAAGTTGCTGCTGATACATTATTTGCTATTGCAATGGAATAAGATAACACGTCAACAAATAATTTTGACATGACAACAACTGTCTTTGAACGTAGGTGTTAGCTAGTGGTCTAAATTGTACTTATAAAATAGAACATTGGGGAGGTTTCATATGTTTTAAGTAAAACTACAAAGTGGTTGATATAGCGCAATTCGGACCGGCATTAAGGGTTCAAATGAAGGTAGTTTCTTAATTTAATTATAATTAATTATATGTAACATATTTTTTTAAACTAATTACATGGATCGATTTGAGAAGCCATATATTGTCAAAAACTGGTGTATCCCAATAGCGAATTTTCACATTGTATTTTTTCAAAGTAGCGAATTTTCTTATTCGCATTTATTTTAATCGCTAAAATTACTAGTAAATTATATCTCTGCAGGGAAAATTGTTCTGATTGGAACCATCGACCTGTTCAACAACGTGGTGGCCAAATTGCTACCGACTCCCAGCAAGATGCACTATCTGTTCAACCTCCGGGACATCTCTAAGATCTTCCAGGTACAATCGCGGGATATCATAGTCACTTTAAACTGTATTGAGTCTCTTATTGAACTTCTCAATAATAATTTCAAAATAGCAACTCCATGGATTCTAGAATCACGGTATGCCGCCAATAGTCCTTACCTATGTCAGAAGCAATGTAGTTTTACCTAGAACAATAGAGATTTTGACCTAATGTCTTGACTATGACCCTCGGCTTCGCTAGGGTCTTCTTCGCAGCAACAAAGACTACCACAACACAAAGCCGCGTTTCCTCCGGCTTTGGATCTGCGAGTGCTTCCGCGTGTTCGGAGATCGTCTTACAGAGGAGAAGTGAGTGCAGATGTAGTGAATCATGCGACTTCGTATTTCATCTGTAGGTACAGTCCGCAGCAGAAGCTACGCAACCGAAGAGGTCATAATGATCTGCACTCGACTCTATTGTCAAGAGAATACGTCGTGTCTAGATCATTTTGAGCATGTTATTCTGCTTAGCTACTTTTGATGCTAACTGTACATTCACAAACAATTGAATATTATTCCATATTGGGCTCAAAAATATCTGACGTATCTTTATTGCTAGAGGTATAAGAGCGTGTCCAATATTTTTGGGCGCATTGTATGATAATTTATTATTGCTGGTGACTGTACACTGTATAGTTAAGATACTGTCTACAGGTACTACTAGGTGACAGATGGACTTATGATTTTCTTATCAATCATGACATTTTCAAAACTGCTTCAAGTTGCCGATTTCACTTCGAACATCGCCATCTATTTTTCAAACTCTTTTCTGCCGTCTTAAGCAAAAACGCAGTAACTAAGATAAACTTCCAGTATTAATATCTACCTTATTATTAAGGGCAAAGAAATGAATCTGCTTTTTACTGCTTATTGGCTTAGGGCAGTTTTGCCAACTTACCATCGTTTATCATTCCGAATTGTATACGGAAAATCACCAGTGTTTGTATAACAATGTTTGGTCAGGGACCGCGACTGGTTCATGGGCCACATGGGCGACCAGCTGGGCAAGCACTTCGAGCTGACCTTCCACGCGGTGTGCCCCTCCAAGACGGCGCCGATCTTCGGCCACTTCCTCAACCCCTTCGAGGTGTACGATGACCTGAACGATTCGACGTTGCTGCGGAAGTAAGTTCGTTAACAGAATCTACTCGTACGAAGGATGAATATAATTAAAAAAAAAACGCTCATTACCGAAATACCAGTATTTTAATAATATACCTTATTCTCAATATATCGGCATCCCAAAACTAAACATACAAATTAGGGTATTATTTATTATCTTTACCCAACATTTCGAATCTGCTTTTTTGATAACCTGGTAAAAAAAGTAGTTTGGTATTTTGAAACACTGGTATTTTGGGAATGAGCGAAAATAACCGGCCAAGTACGAGGGCTCTGTAAATACGTTTTTTTTTAAAGAATTTACTAGCAATAAAGTATATTAGGTATTTTCGTCAAAATTGTAGGCTCAGTAGTTTTGGAGATCAGAGGAGGTAATGGTCAATTGTCGTGTTCTTTCATGAATAAAACCAAAACTGTTTATTTTACCATAATAATAAAAATATATTTGAGAACCTCATAACGAACCCTTTCTATTCAATGACACAGTAATGTTTGCATTTTTTTTTAAATTTCCTAACTTGTCCTCATTAAAATGACCTTAATAAAAAATTAAAATTACTTTGCATACGAGTATCTGTTTTTGGGTTATACGATTGCACCATCCTACCAAATTTCACCTGATTTGGTCTAGTAGATTCGGAGCAAATTGGCTGTGACAGACGGACAGATAGACAGACAGACGCATGAGTGCAAATGGTATCAGATCCAACTTTTTCTCGTCTCGCTTTGTCTGTGGTCTTATAGGTATTTACATGTGTAAAGGTACATCACGAACCAAATGGAGGAGTACAACAGCTGTCCCGGCGTGGTCAAGATGGACCTGGTGCTGTTCAAAGACGCCATCGAGCACATTGTGCGCATCGTGCGCGTCCTCTCGCAGCAACGAGGGAATATGCTGTGCGTCGGAATCGGTTAGTTTACTGTTTCTTTTCTTTTGCGGGTGGTAGGGCCTTGTGCAGGGTCCGTCCGGATCGCTACCACCATCTTATCCATTAAGACTGCGCCGAGCGTCCAGTGGCGCCCTCATTACTGTTATTGGGTTTTCTAATTAACTAACGAATTTCCTTGGAACCAAACAAAATGTGTTTGTAGCGCAAGTATAAACACAATTTATGGGATACGTAACAAACTTTAATAACAATTGCCCTTTGAGTAGTCAGCTTAACGGGAAAAGGTGACCACTTTTTTTCGTTAAGTTAATAACTCGAAGGTGAATTGTTATTAAACTATATGATATACCCTATAAGTTGTGTTTTCATATGTAGTACAAACACATTTCGTCCAATTTCAAGAAAATACTTTAGTTTATTAGAAAACACAATAAAATTAATGCGGGCGCCACTGTACATCCGGCGTACGCTCGGCGCAGTCTTAAGGCACTTGTCCCTTGGCGCAGTCTTAACCTACCGCCAAACAGCAGTGTTCGCATTGTTGTGTTCCGGTTTGGGGATAAGACAGCCTGTGAAATGACTAGCATAGAGGCATTCCATCTTAGTCCTCAGGGTTGCCAACGCATTTGCAGTCTTAGGATTGCATTGCAGTCTTATGAATGCGAATGTCTATGGGTCACAGTTTCTACTTTCCATCTGGTGGCCTGTGTGCTCGTTTGTCTTCTCCATACCATAAAAAAAAAACTAGGGTACTTGTTCCACCACTGACGAGCCAGAAGCGAGTAGTCAGCGATCAACTATTAATATATGCGTCTCTTTTCTTGACACGTGAAATATATCTTTTGATCGTTTGAGTGAGAAAATAGTGCCTAAACTGAAGGTCAAAATCAAAGTGTCATGCATGTACAGTACAAATTTTTTTTCGAGAGCGAATCCGCTTAGCTTTGTACCTGACAGACAATACCCATTATCTGCATTGTTCAGTGTGGCCAAAACTGCCACTTGAAAATGAAAAGCATTATAAGTGCAAACAACTTTTACACTAAAGTATTCTTTAAGTCAAATGCAATAAGGTTTATTGTTAAACAAGTATCAAATTGTGGTCGTCGTTCTAAGCATCGATGCGAACTTCACTGTTCATTTAAATACAAAGTGACCAACATCTTTGCGTCTTTGTTAAACAATAAACCTGATTGCATTTGACTTAAAGAATACTTTAGTGTAAAAGTTGTTTGCACTTATGATGTTTTAATTTTCAAGTAGCAGTTTTGGCCACACTGAACAATGCAGATAATGGGTATTGTCTGTCAGGTACAAAGCTAAGTGGGTTCGCTCTCGAAAAAGAATTTGTACTATATACTTTAGAGCAAAGAAATCGTGCCACTTTCTATGGACATTCAGTACTAACTGGCTCGATTTCTTTGCTCCCAAGTGTTTTATAATAATTAGGAAATAGCGACTCCATGGATTCAAGAAAAACGATATGCTACAAAATCCTTACCCTGTTCATAACAGGCGGTTCCGGGCGGCAGAGCTTGACTCGCGTGGCGGCCTACATTTGCGAATGCAATTCATTCCAAGTTGTGGTGACGAAGACCTACGGAGTCAAGGACTTTAAGGAAGACCTTAAGGTATAACGTTACGACAAATACTTAATCTAAAAAGGAAACTATATCCCGACCAGCGACTAGGGGCGCGGTCTTTGACAGAGACCGGACAAGGTGGCGTCATTACTTGCAAGAATGTGGACATGACTTGAAAGATTAAATTTAATTACTAAATAGCAGTTATTTTTCTGAAATTTCCGCGGTTAGTTTATTCCTTTTCACATCTAAAATAAACTTATGAGCTGGAAAACTCCTTTCGCAATCCACTGATGTTATTGGAGCAAACTTAAGTAGCTCAGTGGGATTATTTATCATGCCATTTTGTTTCAGTCTATTTTGTCTTATAAATATTGGATGACAGCCTCAATATCTGGATTTCTTTTAAGAATTTGTTCTAATTTCTCCTTGTTTACACTCCAGATTATTATTTAACGTTTATCGTATTTTATTTCAAGATTTTTCGATACTATTCGAAGAAGATTGCCAACTTTAAAATAAGTTAATTTAATTCCACATTATTGCGAGGAATGACACCAACTTGTCCTATCTGTAGTCATTAATCATGTGATGTTTTTCAGAAATACCAACGTACCCCTGGTGGTACGTGATGAAGGTTTAGAGTAACAGATTTGTGCTGTATTAGATGACTTGTTTTCGTGGATTCACAACGCAATACTCCCGTAATTACATGTAAATTCTTTGAACATTTAACAATAACCAGGGGTCCCACAGGTATTGTACACTGCGTGCGGCGTGGACAATAAGAAGACGACGTTCATATTCTCGGACACGCAGATCGCCGACGAGACGTTCACAGAGATCGTGAACAACCTGCTGAGCAGCGGTGAAGTCACCAACCTGTTCAAGCCTGATGAATTCGAGGATGTGAGTCACTTTTATTTTAATGGGCGGTCGGCGGGCTCAAACTACGTCACAATCACGTTAAACGATGTCCGTAATATGGATACACCTCTAGATGATTAAAAAATGAAAATATTGCTCTATTGTTTCTGTTAAAATCGGATGAAAATCCGTTCAGTAGGTTTGAGATTATTGTGAACGAAAGTAAAATATTTAGTGATTTTTTATCCAGCTTTCTATATAGATAGACCCGTCAAATTGCGATTCGTTATAGTTTGGTCTCGACAAGCATAACATGACTACAAATCAGTACAGTCAGCAACAAAATTGCCCCCCTAAGCCAATAAGGAGTCTTAAATTTAAGCAGATTCAATTCTATTTTTTTTAATCATTTATTTCAGACAACATAAGTCCATACATTCATAAAAAATAACTAATTTAGATGTTGTTAGTGGCTTAGATCTAAATGTTAGTAACTAATTGACTGGGGCATGTAGCCCGCAACAATGACGGATGTAGGGGCAGTCTTACCTGTCCCCTATCATTCTCAGGATGATATTGGGACTGCCACGCACCCGGCGCACCAGGGATGCGGCCCTTTTACGCATAGTCGCATAAAAGCAGTCTATTCTTGCTTCCGCAAACATCCCTGATCCCTATGTCGTTATTAATAATAATAAGGTAGATATTGCTACAGGGGGTTTATCTTAGTTACTCCGTTTTTGCATAGGAGGGCAGAGATGTCAGGAAGTTATTTGAGTTTGTTCCCACAGATCAAGAGCTCCCTCGAGAAGCCGATGAAGAGTGCTAACATCATGCAGACGGCCGAGGCGGTGTACCTGTTCCTCGTTGACCGCGTGCGTGCGGCGCTACACATTGTGCTCTGCTTCAGCCCCATCGGCGAACAATTCCGGTAAACAACCTTAGTTTAAGAGGATTGTAACGCTAAAATGTCCATACAATTTGCTATAACGTTTCTGTCACCTTAAGACTGCACCGAGCAAACGCCGAGCGTCCAGTGGCGCCCTCATTACTATTATTGTGTTTTCTAATGAACTAAAGAATTTCCTTGGAATCAGACGAAATGTTTACACAATTTATGGGATATGTAAGAAACTTTAATAACAATTACCCTTTGAGTAGTCAGCTTAACGGGAAAAGCTGGCCACTTTTTTCCGTTAAGTTACTATAACTCTAAGGTGAATTGTTATTAAACCATGAGATATACCCTATAAGTTGTGTTTTCATTTGTAGTACAAAAACATACCGTCCAATTTCAAGAAAATACTTTAGTTTATTAGAAAACTGTTTATTTTTTTTTTATCAAAATAAAAGTAATGAGTAGGCTTCGGAGTTTTTGTCGCACGGTAAGACTAATAGCAAGCTATGGAGTCGTCATTTGCCATAAATCTTAACTCTTATTCATATTCATACTCATTTATTTATTTAATTATTTAGGTTTTTTTATAATCAAGGACAACAACGTTGACGAGTTTAGAAACGATTGTTTAATGTTATATTTGGAAAATAAAAAATAATTACCATTTTTATACCGATTTAATTATGAAAATTCATAAACAAACAAAAGATACATTAAAACACGGCAGAAGTGAATGTTTTAGTCCACACTAGTGGCGAATTACCTATTCGCAGGTGTATAGGTTCAAGTTATGAATTTATAATCTAATAGATATTTGTTTTAACTTGACTAAGATAAATATACACGACCGACCGCTATAGAGGCATTTTAAGATAAATTAAATAAATGAGTATGAATATGAATAAGAGTTTAGATTTATGGCAAATGTCGACTCCATAGCTTGCTATAGTCTTACCGTGCGACAAAAACTCCGATGCCTAGTAATGAGGGTGCCACTGTACATCCGGCGTACGCTCGGCGCAGTCTTAAGGCACTTGTCCCGACTCGAACGATGAGCCCGGCTGACGAGCCTTATGTGATGTCCTGACCTCTTAGGAACCGCATCCGCCAGTACCCAGCGCTGATTAACGCGACCACGACGAACTGGTTCCTGGAGTGGCCGCGCGAGGCGCTGCTCGAGGTGGCCTACAAGTTCCTCGAGGGGCTCGAGCTGCTGGTCTCCATCACTGGGCCCAGGGTAACAACACATTTAATAATAATAAAAAAAGACGACAGTTATTTAGTATGTTCCTCTAGGCCGCACGGGCACTTTTACACGTAAAAATCTACCAGCGCTCCCCAAGAGGAGACCACTGCTGAGAAGAAACGCCGCAAGAAACTGAAGAATAATGACTATTAAATAGGTAAAAACCTCCGATATAATGGTGACCCCTTCTTTTAAAAGTATATCTTAAACAGATCAACCGATTTTCATGAAACCCAGCTATGAACCCACCACTTGAAAAAAAAACTGCATCCCAATACTTCCAACTTTAAGTACAAATGTAGTGAATAATCCTTTCCCATCGTTTTTGGTCGGATAAGTTCGTATTTATCTATCTTTCTCAATTAGCTTCAGTACCCATCAATAAGCCAACTGAGAAAGCAAGATAAATACGAAATTATCCGACCAAAAACGATGGGAAAGGATTATTCACTACATCTGTACCCCTCTTTTTGTGTCGCTTGTGTTAGGTTAAGTTAGGCTAAAAAAGAAGAAAAAAGAGGTTCTCAATTCTTCGCGTTTTTTTAAATGTATGTCCATATTTATTGTCCTGGAGATTTATTGTACAGTCGATAACTTAAATGTGGGATCCACCTTAGGTCCAAAGTCAAAATGTGGTTACAATGTAACGTTTGTGACCGTACATACGAAGTAATATTTAAGCCTTTGTCTATTCTTGTTCCCCACAGGTTCGTAGGAAGGAATCCCTGGTCGAAAGTCGCGAGGACGTTCTCCGAGCATCCGTGGCATCTATAATGTCTCTGATCCACTCGTCCGTGGGCAAGTACTCGGCGAAGATGTACCGCGAGATGCGGCGCACCAACTACGTCACCCCGACCAACTACCTCGAGCTGGTCTCCGGCTACAAGGAGTGAGTCTCAACAATGGACACCAACATTTGTTGCTGGTAACATAGATGTTGCTGGATTCAAAGAAATTCTGCTTAATTCAAAGCATTGATGCAAGCCGCAAACATTGATGTCTCGTCGCCCTTGCGTTTTTGCTAGCAACATTGATGTTGCTGGATTCAAAGCAATGTAGCTAGCAACATTGGAGTTGCTGTATTTAAAGCAATGTAGCTCGCAACTGCTAGATCCAAACGCAATGTTGCTGAATTAAACTCAATTTTTAGCAACATGGATATTGGTGTACCGCGAGATGCAGCGCAACAACCTGGAGTGGGTCTGTGGTCTCAATAAATAAAGGGCGGCTGATGGATGGATAAGCATAAGATGGATAAGACTTTTATTAAATTTCGAGTACTGTTTATGTATGAAAATATATGCAGTTTTTGTTACAAAAAAGTGGTCATATCCATATTACGGATGTCGCTCGACATTAGCATCCGTCAGCCGCCCATTAGTAATAAACAAACCTCGAAGTCGCGGTGGCAATAACGTCAATTAACTAGGGACTTCCTTCCGATATAAAATTTATCGAATACTGACTAACTGAATGCTTATTTGGAAGTGAAACTTCATATTAGCTGTAAAGTTTACCTACAGAATAATTGAAAATTAACTAAAATGTGATGATTACTACCCGTCAATGTTACCAAGAATTTTGTTAATTCCATATAAAACGAACGATTTTTCATGTGGGTGCCTTTAATGTGTGTTTCACTATTCAAATGCTTCTTGACATTATATTTCTTAGCTACGAGGCTTATCTCACATTTAGTACAAAATATCTTAGATCCACGTATGCGTAAATCCGGAGAGTTTTTTAGCCAAGAACGTAATAATTTTTCACGACACTGTTTTCTAGGTGGCATTTTACGCATAAAATTAATTCTATCGATTCTCTGACAAGATTGTCATATTATGTCAACGCCACGTCTACCTATACCTACATCCATAAAGTATGAAAACCGTTATCTTCCTTAATCGACCTTTACGGACTTCAATCTTCATACTGTATAAATGATACAGTTTAATAGGTATTGCAAGTTGCATATTAATAACATACATCATCTCATAGCCATAACATAACTATTGTCATAAGAAAGTCCAATTTATCGATGAAATAATATCGCGTGGAAGTCCCTAGCAAAATTTTATTCGTGCCACCGCGACTTCGAGGTTTGGAATAAATAAATAAATGTTACTAGCAGTCAGTCAGTATCTAGTTTACATGTGTTGTCGCATTAACGGTACGAGTATCGACGTAATTGACGGTTTTTTTTTTCAGAATGCTTAGAGTGAAACGCATTGAGATCGCCCTGCAGGCCAACAAACTCAGAAACGGTTTGGGCAAAGTGGAGGAAACCACAAAGTTAGTCGGACTGATGTCGGAAGAACTCGCTGCGTCCACGGTGAGTTCATACATTATCATTTATAAGTTAAGAGAGGAATTTCTGTAAGTACCACGAACATTTATAAATTACACCATATCCTGAGGACTAAGATGGAATGTCTCTATGCTAGAAATTTCACCGGTTGCCTTAACAATACGAACACTGTTGCTTGTTGGTAAGTTAAAGAATGGTGGTTAGCGATGGTGGTAGGATCTTGTGCAAGGTCCTGCCACCATAACAGTTAGTCGTTTGTGGGCATTGCCACTTCCGGTCGGTAAGCCCCAAATAACTAACAAAAAATGGCAGGTAGCCTATTTTAGGGTCTGTTTCTGAAGTTTGATTTGCCAAAAAGTTGTTTTCCGTCGCAATTGACTATTTTTTAATGTAGCGATTTTCGATGCCCCGGATATAAAACAAAAATTATACATTATATTTTTTGGGAAATTATAAATTTGAGTAGTGAGTGAGTGTGTCTTCGCGGCAGTAAATCGGACACTCGCTCAGCATAAGCACATTTTCAGTCAGCTCCGAGTGTGACAGACGGACGGTACGCTAAACGAATAAATATTGTAATACAAAAATATGTACATAATGTATACATAAGTCAGCTCCCTCCATTTTGATTTTATGCTATTAATCTAAATGACTGTTAGGCGATGGGCTTGCAACCTGTCACTAATACACTGGTAAACATCTTCGCCTAAGTGTGCAAAATGTGGTTACGGAATTATCAAATAGTTTTTATAGTTGTTGGAAATTCTGTAGCTCTGCCTACCCCACTCTGGGAATAAAGGCGTGAGTTTATATGTATGTATGTAATCTAAATTAACCTTACAAGTTTCTCGTGACCAGATCCAAGTGGCTGAGTGCACGGAGCAGTGCATAGAGTACATGGGCGTGATCAACGTGCAACAGCGGAACGCCGACGAGCAACAGCGCAGCGTGGCCGCGCGCAGCAAGAAGACCGCTGAAGAGGAGGTGCAGTGCAAGAAGCTCGCTGAAGCCGCCATGAGGGACCTGGCCAGCGCCATGCCGGCGCTCGACGAAGCTGTTAAGGTACCTGATGCTTCAACTACCTCTTGACCGCCACAATCATCTAGTCATTAAGGGGCATTGGTGTGTTAGCCGGTGCGAGCCCCGGTAGTACAGTCAGCTGCAGAGAAAAGTGACCCCCCCCTGCATACAAGTTTCCTACCAAAGGTGGTTACATTTCTCTGCAGCTGACTGTACCTGGGCCCTCCATTCCCAGGTCTCCGGAAGGGAGTTTCACATCAGCCCCTTTCAAATGTAATTTTCAATATCCTGCTAACAAAAGCAAGGACTTTGGCACTTCAGGCGACAACCAAAAAAAAACCAACTAACATGATAACGTCATCTATGTATACATGACCGACATTCAACTCGTAATAGAACCTTCTACGATGGAATTTAAAGTTCCTATTTGTCTACAAGACGGTTTGTTACGTGGCGTGCAGAGCACGACACTTCATTCGTATGGTGACGGTTAAGAGGTTAATACAGAATATGCATGCAACTTACGTACATTAAATCACGCATGTTTTCCAGGGTAGGCAGATACCACTTTTTTCAACCTGCTACGATCCTGAGAAATCTCTTTCGCTTCTTCCACATTCAAACATCGAGTCATGCACGCACATCGGTTTCGAGTACTTAAGATTCAGCCCTTTTCCAGTATTTCTCCGATTTGATTCGAAAAACTACGCCTACGCGGCCCCTTCCAACCCTTCCACTTTCGCTCTATATATCTCTTTCGCTAATCTTCTTTCAACCATCCTTTCCGAATGACCGAACCGAAATTTGTCAATGGAATATTAGCCTATTGTTAATATCATAAAGTGAATTCTCTAATTCGATTTCTAACCCATTTTATTTCCTTTTTTGTACGCGGGACGTTACGATGATATGCGTTTCCTTTTCAGGCTCTGGACGCTCTCAACAAGAAGGACATCACTGAGGTGAAGTCCTACGCCAAACCCCCGTACAAGGTCGAGATGGTTATGGAGGCAGTGCTCATTTTACTGCAGGTAACGCTATCCTAATGTAACTATTAAAACCAGCATGGTGTCATTATATTATTAAAATATATATTATTAACGCAGTTACGGCTCACTCACGTGTAAAAAATATGTCCCAAAGCTCTTTATTTTGGTATAATAAATAATAAATAAGAACTTCGTAACATTATAAGAGGATTAAAAAAAAAAGTTTGCACTTGACTGTATTTATGCAACACGGGGTAAATGACCTCAAACATTATGCTAATATGGATATGTCTTGGGATTCCGGGACTAATTTTGTTGAAAGAGGGTAATGTTTCAAATTTTTCATGTGATAATTTCCTTAACATTTTAACGTTTGGGTTTGGAATAAATATTTTCACTGTACGTATACGTGTTTGTTTAAATTACTCTGTTTAAAACTGATCAGCCAATTATGCTTTGGTAAATATATATAAAAGATATAACACGGTACGCATAATCAATTTACAACACTAGGTACTCACAAGTATTATATTTTATTAGTTTGTATGAAATTGAATTGAAATATACCAACAATTGCATTTTGTTTGCGAACCAGATCCCGGGATTTTGGCCATATCCATGTTAAGATTTCTACTCTATATCCCGCAGTGTTGCACCGTGAAATCCGATCACTATATTATAAGCAGTGAACGTACTTTTTCTAGTATTTTCGGTGCAGTGCTAGGGTTGTCAGTAGTGACGAATATTAAATTGTTTGAACCAAAAATCGAATAAAATTAAAAATAAACTTGTTTAAAAAACTGTTTTAAACAAATCGGAAATACACTTAATATTCTCAGAACATCTAAAGCCCAACTGCATAATTAAATGAAGGGTCAATTTACTATATGAGAAAATGTAACACAGTTGCAATGAATGTTGCTGTTGTTCGACAGGGCAATCAAAATTACGAAAATAAACCGTCAGCATACACTCCGAAAAATTTGAGGAACTTTAGGTGCCTAATAAATGTTATACACAATTATAACGACTGATTAAGTAAAAGAAATAGTGTTAGATTTTCATCGACAACACAATATTACGTAATTTTAAACGTCAATCATATTATACACGTCGACAACCCTAGGTCGCTGTCGTGTGTCATTTGACGTCATCGCACCAAAAATGCTAGAAAAAGTACGATCACTGATTATAAGAAATATTTGCATTGGTACAATTGTACAGTACACTTGATTTAGTTAAGGGGGTGAGAATCTTTATCGGCCGGAATTGACGGCTAAGCGTCGGTCCACGATCCTCT
Source organism: Acleris laterana (assembly GCA_963966035.1). Lineage (NCBI taxonomy): Eukaryota > Metazoa > Arthropoda > Insecta > Lepidoptera > Tortricidae > Acleris > Acleris laterana. The sequence continues at coordinate 1,564,851 of OZ014447.1, read as the reverse complement.
TAGGGTCTCCCCAGACCTATCGACGCGGAATCAGCTTGATGTCCACGCAATAACATCGAAAACGACGTCGTTCCGTTCGCAACGCCGGCCGAGCCGAGTGATACCTTTGTCACTCTTACTGCACGGACATAAAACTTTTTCTTACCGGTTCAAGCTGATTCCGCGTCGATATGTCTGGGGAGACCCTTAGCCTATCGATTCCCGCAGAAAGAGCCGACGTGGGCAGAGGCGAAGCGGCAGCTCGGGGACCAGTACTTCCTGGACCGGCTGCGGGAGTTCGACAAGGACAACATCTCCGACAAGACGCTCAAGAAGATCGGCACGTACACCGTCAAGCCCGACTTCGATCCTGAGATCGTGAGCCCAACTTTGGAATTTTGGGGGCGGATTTTGACTAGTTGTAGGGAAAGAACACCTTGTCGATGTTATCGACAAAGTGGTAGATTTTTATTTTTTTTTGTTTTTATTAACCTTTTATAAGGCCCTAGTTATACAGTTATGCTACGTAAAATTCAAATATAATTTCATGCTTCACACTTTCTAGGGAATCATTTAAAAGTAAGTAATTTTTCGTGCAAAAAGTAAAGCATAAGGTTGAATTTCTAAATACTTATATGTGGTCGCTAAATCGCCTCTACCTTATAAAGGGTTAAATAAAACTTAAAACAAATCGATATTACGTACTCTTTTCAGCGGTCGGGCGGTCGGTATCGGTAAGTTATAAAATAATGTTTTGTAATCAAAGGGTACACAAACAAGCCTAATGATAAGTGGTCTCAGAGGGATCTATTCTCAAGTTATTAAATACTAGCGACCAGCCCTCGCTTCGCTTCGGTTTGTGTGAGTATGATATATAGCTTTCCTCGATAAATGGGCTATCTAACACTGAAATAATTTTTCAAATCGGACCAGTAGTTCCTGAGATTAACGCGTTCAAGCAAACATACAAACTCTTCAGCTTTATAATATAATTGTAGAAGCATAGATAAGGGTTTTCATAATTATTCTAACTTCAATAAAGCGACACTTTTTGTAAATTTCTATTTTTTCATCTATTTTTTAAAAGGTTTATTTAATAAAGTCAAAAAAAAAAACCACCGATTTGTCGAAAACATCGATAAACAGAGGTGTTCTCTCCCTAAAACTTGTGAAAAGCCACCTCCAAAATTCCGGCCCCTACTCATTCTCTCTGATTGCCCCTCTGATGTTTATTTATTATTATTACATTTAATTTTGTAATATCTAGGTGGGCACGGTGTCTGCGGCCGCCAAGTCGCTGTGCCTCTGGGTGCGCGCCATCGAGAAATACGGCAAAGTCTACAAGTGAGTGTGGGGCCAAATCATTGCTTATTTCGTTCATTGAATAACCGTTCGTTTCGTGTCCATCTTATCCATTAACCTACCGCCAAACAGCAGTGTTCACACTGTTGTGTTCCGGTTTGGGGATAAGACAGCCGGTGAAATCACTAGCATAGAGGCATTCCATCTTAGTCCTCAGGGTTGGCAACGCATTTGCAGTCTTAGGATTGCATTGCAGTCTTGTGAATGCGAATGTCTATGGGTCACAGTTTCCACATACCATCAGGTGGCCTGTGTGCTCGTTTGTCTTCTCTATGCCATAAAAATAAAGAAAAAGAGAAAAAAAAATGAATACAAAACGGACACAATCCGAAATGAGTCAGTATTGCATTTTAAAATTAGAAGCGGTTGGAATACGATTTTTAATGGAAGAGCAAATTATTTTGGAATGTGTCCGTTTTGTATTCAATGAGCGATTTATACACATCGCTAACTCGTGGCATTTAGGTAGCACTTGACAGTTTCTAACAGGCTAGTGATGTGACAATGTTCTTGCTGTACGAGTCGAGAATCGGAAACCAATTAGAAAAAAAGTATTTTCAATCATTTAATATATGACATTCGTGATAAACAATTAATATTTGTTATACATTTTTACAAGTCAGCCTACGTCTTCTACTTGAGAAAATCCACTTTGTGAAGAAAATTTTACCTTGTCACCTTGTAGTAGGAGTTCTGGATGTTCTCTAATGATTTCCTCCATTATTTGGAAAAAAACTGTTTCGCGACACGTCTCGTAATAATTATTACGAGTAGGTAAGTAAATAAATGACAATATCAGTGACATTGACATAGATGTTTTTAAACTAGTGATCAAACCTACTTCGTCATTATGTTAAAACCATGTAGGTAATATTAATTTATTGTTTTATCTTATCAGAAAAGACACTTAAAAAACTTGTCTCATCACTAATCTGTCAAGTGCTACCTAAATACCACGAGTTAGCGATGTGTACTTATTAATAATAATAAAAAACAGGTCAAGCACGAGTCGGACTTGCGCACCGAGGGTACCGTACCGACGCAGAGTACCCGGGTACTACTGTATTCCGATTTGAATTCGATTTCGAATCGAATCAGCTAGAGCCCAACTCACACTTGACCATTTTTAGGGTTCCGCACTTCAAAAGGTAAAAAGCGGAACCCTTATAGGATCACTTTGTCCGTCCGTCTGTCAAGACCATTTTCTCAAGAACGCGCGGAGGTATCAAGCTGAAATTTATATCAAATACTCAAGTCTACTTTCTCTTGGAGCTGTGAAAAAATCTAACTTCTAAGCCAACGCAATCAAAAGATACAGCCGTTTATGCCGCAAATTTTCTAAACTCGCAAGGGAATCAAAATCTACAAGGTACTTCCCGTGAACTCAGAATCTTGAAATTTGGTACGAAGCAATGTCTTATAGCACAGATGAAGAAAAAATTGCGAATACCGTAAATTTTTAGTTACATCATATTATTATAATAAAAATATTTTTAATAATTTTAAAGTTACTACCCCTTTCCTCATCAACGCGTAGAGGTAAAAAATAGTAATAAATATCAAGGTTCGGTCGGTGCGCGAGTTCGATACGCACTTGGCCGGTTTTTTTAATATGTTGTATATTTTTTCCTCCACTCGAAAAGTCATACGGGGGTAGGGTTCACTAGTATTAAGAGAAACCGCCCGATTATTTTCCCGCAATCGTGTAATAGCCGACGACACGTGGGTTATAAAGACATGAATTCGACATAATATAATATAATAATATAATATTATGCAATTTTATTTTTGGCCTTTTTTGTTACTATCCTTTCTACAAATCGTTGCTTAAATGCAAAAGGGTCACAAATAGGCAATAGGAGTGCGAAAAGTTGGAAATATATATTTTGTACTCTTCCCACTCATACAAAGTATATCCAGAGGTCAATTACAGGGGCCCGTTTCTTAAAAGGTTGGAACTTGTAATACAATTAAAAAATAATCAATAATTACTAATAATCAATAATAGTATTGTATTCAACTCGACCTGGCCACCAACGCAACGGGTTAAAACTGCGCCGAGCAAACGCCGAGCGTCCAGTGGCGCCCTCATTACTATTATTGTGTTTTCTAATTAACTAAAGTATTTCCTTGCAATCAGACGATACGTTTTTGTAGCGCAAGTAAAAACACAATTTATGGGATACGTAACAAACTTTAATAACAATTACCCTTTGAGTAGTCAGCTTAACGGGAAAAGGTGGCCACTTTTTTCCGTTAAGTTAATAACTCAAAGGTGAATTGTTATTAAACTATAATGATATATCCTATAAGTTGTGTTTTCATTTGTAGTACAAAAACCTACCCACCGATTTCAAGAAAATACTTTAGTCTATCAAAAAACACAATAATAGTAATGAGGGCGCCACTGTACATCCGCCGTACGCTCGGCGCAGTCTTAAAAGGTTTGCTTTTCGTCATGTTACGTACTGTATTTAAACCATTTGAAATGATCAAAAGTGCTCTGCTATTTGCAAAGGAGATTATATGCTAGAGTGAATATTCGGCCGTTTCAACCGCCGTCATTGTTGTCTTCAATATATTGACGAAAATAATGATAACTATTCGCAACTTTATCAAAAATGGCAGACCTGCGGGCCTAATATGGCTGCGTCTATAACGCGCGTCAAATGTAAAGCATCTGTCACTCTCGCATCTGGGTGTTTTTCAAAAAAAGTGTACATAAGGACGCTAATTAAATGTCACTTAAATGATGTCCAACTTACAATTTCATTACAATTGACGTATGTTTGACGTTAACCAACAGTTTCGTGACGGTGACAAAACTCTCTTTAACTGGACATTTATTTTGATTTTTACCCATCTCGTACTTATTTTCGTGTCAAAAGGTGACGGATACCATATCTAAACTTTATCTAAAATTATTAATTTTGTCTTGACTAATATGTGATGGCAATAATGACGGTGGTTAAAATGCGGCATAACCACCCGCTATGCTAGCGTATAGATTCATCTACGGTTTGTACATCCTTGGTCCTTACTATAGACGTACAAAAGGCTAATCGAAGTGTACCGACTAACAACAACAAATTTACAGTTTGGCCGTTCTAAGAGGGCCGATTTGACAGCTGTCATCTTAGTACAAAATGTGTTTGAGGTAATTTTTTGTACTAAGATGACAGCTGTCAAATCGGCCTTAGAACGGCCAAACTATACCTGTGAATTGAGTATTTCTTTAGATTATTGCGTTGCGTAACATCCACAATCAAGAATACATCAAACTGACCATTATTATTTTATATTTATGTTATCAATTAAGAACGCCGAATAACAACAGAAAAACTAGGAGAAACAATTGTTTTCACATGTCATTCAAAAATGGTCACAACTGTCGTAATATAATATTCACTTGCACGCATTTGACGTCTTAATCATCTAACCTCGTAGTTACACGATCAATACTGCGTCTAGATTGCATCGTTTATCAAGCTAAATAAGGAACGGTGCTCCATTTATTTTAAAAGTTCACAAAGACACCCGTTGAACTGACCTACATCATATTCACTGAATGTAACCTCCTGAGTGCCAACTGTTTCGTTTTATGCGTTCCTAGTACACGCGGAAGCAAAGTGAGGCTTTTGCTCGCTCTAACTGCCTGCCATCTTTGATGTTGTTTACTTACTCCATAGCATGTGCATCAGTTGCATTCCTTTTTCAAATTAGAATACAGATAAATCGCTAGAAGAAATAAAGTTTCATTTTTATTCAATAATTACTTAAATATTAGCAACAATAAAAGAATATAATACAAAATCCATGAGTTGGGTTTGTTGTAATGGATTCTGAAACGGAAGTGACGTCTCCACATTGCACTGATGGAAATGACGTAGCCGACGACGCTAGAAACAAGCTTCTCTTGCATTATGCTTGCCTAGTACACGCGGAAGAGAAACATTCAAGCTCTGGGTTGCCATATGGAAAAATTAAAAATCCTGACATCACCGTAAAAATACTGACATTTCTTGTAACAGTGTAGCTTGAACGACGCCCCGGCGGCGCGCTGCGCTCTGCGGACCTAGAATTTTAAGCAAACAAATTGATTGAGATCTATTTAGCTGTAATTTATCCTATTTTTAATTGTTTTGAAATAACAAATATTGTTTTTGTTCATTACTTACTACTTTTATGTATGATTCATTCATTAAAACCGTGTAAGCTTTGTAATATCACTACATAGTATAAAACAAAGTCGCTTCCCGCTGTCTGTCCCTATGTATGCTTAGATCTTTAAAACTACGCAACGGATTTTGATGCGGGTTTTTTTAATAGATAGAATGATTCAAGAGGAAGGTTTTTATGTATAATAAACTCTGTTTTATATACGGGTGTTACAGAAAACTCACATAAACCGAATCGAAGCGAGGGCGGGTCGCTAGTATATAATATATCACGTCAACATTTTTTAATATGAGGTTATTCCTAAAAATTCAATATTCCTGTAATGTCTGGACAAACCCTGACGTATGGCAACCCTATCTGTAGAACCCAGCCATCAAACGAATGGGAATGCAGCTGTAGTGTGGACGGACTAGTTGTTTGTGTGAGTAAATATCATACAGTGACGTATGACATGACGTTTACTCACACAGCTACAAAGTACAGATGCCAATAATTCTGATCGTTTTAATTTATGTGTTCCTAGTACTCGCGTTAGCTAAAATGACAGTTAAACGTCACCCTTCAAAGCAATATAACGCCATCTGTGTGATTCTTCCTGAACTTTCTCGTTCATGTTGGTTTTTTGTATCTGTTTTTATGCCTTTATGGCTTTTTAGCTTAACAATTTAGCAAAAATAGTGGCTTTAACTACTTAAATATCATTTCTATAAATTTACAACGTATAAGGATAGACTTATTTTAACTTATTAAATAATGTCGTTTTTTAATAAAACTGCCATCTATTGCGCTATCATTGAGTTAGCCGACGAACCTCCTTTCATTTATGCCACCCAAGTAAACGCGGAAGCGAGATTCTTAACCGCGGCCATGATTCTGTTTACCTATTGTGTTCCGGGTAACCTACTTTCTTAAAAATAAAGAATAAAGCCTTAGTTTATTTTTTCGACAAGTACTTATTTACATTTTACGGTGATAAAAAAATCCAAGAAATCTTTTTTTTTTGCTCAGTGCAAACGCGGCTGCACGAATTAAATGAACTTCCAATGGATAGAACTGTAAAAGTGGTCAGTCTTTCGGAACATAGAAGTGGTTTGACGGTCAGGGGTCAAACTAAGTGGTCACGTGGCGCAAAAATTTACAGAAAAGTAGCCTTGAATGTGTTCTTGATAAACCCTGACGAACGTATAAAATAATATAATAATAATTCAGCACTTATTGAGCTGTAGCTTTATATCTACGAAAATACCGCTACGGCGGGTTTCCGTAGCAAACTGGGCTGAAACCGCGCGTAGCGGATAATAATCCTAAATAAAAAGGACGCAAGTGCAATTTGATGATCAAAGCAAATTTAACCCTGTGTTGTATGAATTAAGGTTACTAATATATTCGAGATTTTATGAGACATACGCCCTTAATACTAATCTAATAAAACCAGACTTTATAATATAACAAATTATAGGATATAAAGTTAAAACTGACTAGTTAATAAAAAAAACCGTAGACTATACTCAAAAATCTAATTCAAGACCAACATCTACACCTGCAGCTGGCTGAATATCAGCGCTGCAGGTGTATAACACCGCGGCATTATGCTGAGCCAGTGTCCGATTCACTGCCGCGAAGACACACTCACTTTTATTGCTATTTCTGTTTTAACTCTTTTTGTTTTCTGTGTGTCATGCATGTATGTGTAGTGAATAAATGTATTTTTCTTTCTTTTTTCTTTTCATCTAACAGATTCCATCTTGGTTATTAAGTTATTTTAACACAAAAACATGAATGACAACAGTAATATTAGGTTAAGTTTTATTGATAAAAATACCTACAGTTAAACCTAAATGCAGTAACCGCAGCGAATCTGCACCCGTTGAGGTTAAGACTGCACCGAGCAAACGCCGAGCGTCCAGTGGCGCCCACATTACTATTATTGTGTTTTCTAATTAACTAAAGAATATCCTTGCAATCAAACGATACGTTTTTGTAGCGCAAGTAAAAATACAATTTATGGGATAAGTAACAAACTTTAATAACAATTACCATTTGAGTAGTCAGCTTAAGGGGAAAAGGTGGCCACTATTTTCCGTTAAGTTGATAACTCGAAGGTGAAATTGTTATTAAACTATGTGATATACCCTATAAGTTGTTTTCATTTGTAGTACCTACACCTACCGACCAATTTCAAGAAAATTCTTTAGTTTATTAGAAAACACAATAAAGGTAATGTAATGAGGGCGCTACTGTACATCCGGCGTACGCTCGGCGCAGTCTTAAGGTCTTGGTCTTCAATTAGATTTTCGAGTGTAGAACTCCTGGGTTCGGTTCTATGAGCAACTATTTGTATAATGAGCACGTTATTTGCACCTGAGTCTTGGGTGTTTTCTATGTATTTAAGTATGTATCTATACTAATATTATAAAGCTGAAGAGTTTGTTTGTTCGTTTGTTTGTTTTTTTGCTTGAACGAGCTAATCTCAGGAACAACTGTTCCGATTTGAAAAATTATTTCAGTGTTAGATAGCCCATTTATCGAGGAAGGCTATATATCATACTCGCATAAACCGAAGCTAAGCGAGGGCGGGTCGCCAGTTTCTCTATACCTATAAGTATGTTTATCGTTGTCCTAGTCTTCATACCACAAGCCTATTGCTTATTTAGGGACAAGCTAAAGTGTGAGAATCCTTTCTCAACAGAATAGTGAAACCTAAAAAGGAACGTCTAGAAGAAGCCTTGGAGTCCCTTCGAATGAAGCAGCAGATTCTAGCAGAGGCGCGTGCCAAGTTGAAGGAGCTGAGTGAGATGCTGGCGCGGCTCCAGGCGGAGTACGACGAGAAGATCAGGGAGAAGGAGGAGCTGGAGGCGAAGGCTCGTCTCTTGCAGCTGAAGCTCGAGAGGGCGGAAGCGTTGATCACTGGACTGTCAGGTTAGTTGACCATACAATGACATTTGGGTATAGAAGGTTTAGGTCCACATCTCGTTAGGATCTTTTATTTTTATTTTTATTAATGGCTTTCACTCCTGTTAAGGTGTATTTCGCCAATGTCAAGTTATTTATAGACACTCCCATGGACTTATTAGAGCAATAAGTCCGTGGATATCACACGCGAAGACAATTGTTCGGTAAAAGAGAATTTTCTCCAATGGACTAAACATCTCCTTTGCAATGGATCTTCATTGCAATCGCCGTATTATGTAAGAAAAGGAAATGTGGTTACTAAATAACAACAAGTTTTGAAAGTGGTTGGTAATTTTGTAACTCTGCCTACCCCACTCAGGGAATGAAGGCGTGAGTGTATACAGGGTGAAAGTTGAGATGGGGCATTAAGGGCAGCTACCAGAACCCTTGCTGCCAGGCGAAAATGATCTTAGGAGACCTCACCCATTTTTTTGAGTGATGACAATCGACATTCACAGATTTTGATAAAAGGTAGGTACAGGACAGTCAGCGAGAAAATCGTCAGAAAGTAGTAAGTGTTCTCAGTTATTACCCTAATAAATGTAAGGAAAACGTTTTCTTTGATTTGTGAGTGTTCTAGTACTCTAACCTCAGTTGGTCTCAAACAATCTTTTAATCCTTATGAGAAATGGGATCGATTGGCATTAAAAAAAATTACTCAGTTCTGACGATTTTCTCGCTGACTGTACCTTTAATCAAAAATCTGTGAATGTCGATTGTCATCACTCAAAATGTTGGGTGAGGTCTCCTAAGATCATTTTCGCCTGGCAGCAAGGGTTCTGGTAGCTGCCCTTAATGCCCCATCTCAACTTTCCATCCTGTATAACTAGGTAAATGTACGCAGGGCATAGACCACTTACCCTATAGACTCCGCTTCGGAACAGTTTGTCTAGTATCTCATTAAGCCAAAATGGCGGGGCGCGGGGGGCGGAAAGTGCACCGTGATTGGCTAGTTCAAAGTCAACGAATAATCAAGTGTGCGCGTCGTGGTGCGCGTCAATAGAACCATGGCAACCAATTAGTGTTCTGTGAGCATAAGCATGGCTTACGGGGGCGCCTTTGTATGCGGAGTCTATAGGGTAAGTGGTCTGTGGCAGGGTCTTACGAGGGTTGGGTTCCCGGTGTGGGCATACATTCTGTAGGTAACTCTGTGATCCAGGTGAGCGCGAGCGCTGGGAGTTGACCGTCCAGCGCCTGGACAAGGAGTTCGAGAACCTGCCAGGGGACTGCCTGATCGCGACCGGGTTCGTCGCCTACCTGGGACCCTTCGTGTCCGATTACCGCGAGGACCTTATGAGCGATTGGTTCAACGAGGTACCGTTCGTTCGTCCATTTATCTGCCGTCAAAGAACTGCAATGTAGGAGTATTACCAATTTCAGCAAACGATGTTAAAGGGTGATGGGCAAAGTAAAGAAGATAACATAGTATGATTCGTTCATTCATTAATACGTTGACGTCGTTTATCGATATTCCTTCAAAAACGGTCAAAGTCCCTAATTTCATTAAAATCTGTTCAGTAGTTTAGTTGTATGAAAAACAAGCAAACATTCACGTTTATAATAATCTATGGTCTCCACTTGGGAAGCGCTGGTAGATTTTTGACGCTTAAAAGTGCACGTGCGGCATGCTTACTGAATAAATGTATATATCTTATCTTATCTTATTTTATCTTATCTTATCTTACAGATGGGTCCTTTCGGTTACACTTCGACCCTTTAGAATATTTTGTGCAATTACCCTCTTACACACTCAGTTGTTCGAATTTGCAGGGTTTTCCTGTTCGAACTCGGTACCTTACGATTACAAGTCGACCCCCTAAGCCACTAGGCCACCGACGCTCTCTTTCTTCTTTGATTTAATACAGGTATTCCAAGAGGGTGTTCCAGTCACCATGGACCTTAGCATGCAGTACTTCTTACTGGATGATGCCACTTTGAGGGACTGGAACGGCATGGGGCTGCCAGGTAAGTTGTGATAGGGTAAGTTAAGATTTTGATGGCATTTCGGTTAGAGAACGCAATGGAGTTGCCATATATAGTCACATTTATATAACTAAAGTACTAGGCAGATAAGAAGTCAATCCTGACACATTGCACAACTGAATGTCCCCCAAATTTAATAATTTATATCTACATACACATAATGCATGTGATCTATGTGTGTATAAAAAAAACTTCAACTTTGTGTCTTTAATAGTTAGTGAAGAAAATGTTTTTTCGTTCACATTAGGATTTGCCGAAGTAAGCGGTAGCATTGTTTTTTGTAGTTTCTATGACTCACGCTACTTTTAATAGTATAATTGACGAAATGTTCTAATAATGAATATAGTTAGGATTTTGGTGGCATACCCTGGTTATAGAATCCACGGAGTGTTACGCTTTCACAGTGGAGAAATTCTCCATACCAAAATTCGTTCAAATTGTTTCAGCTGTTTAATGAACACCTGAATTTCGAAGTATGACAATTAATAAGGAAATAAGTACCTAGTAAAAAAAAGTAAAGTAAAATACCAACTCTATGGATTCTAGAACCACGGTATGCCACGTAAACTCCTAACCCTAAACGTCGTTATACGTCGTAGATGACAACTTCAGTGCTGAGAATGGTATCATAGTGGTGCGCGCCACGCGCTGGCCTCTCGCCGTCGACCCTCAGGGCCAGGCGCTCATCTGGATCTCGCGTCTCGAGGAGAAGAACGAGATACAGGTTTGGACGCTGGCTTCTAGAACAATCTCGACCCTTCTGGATGGTAAAATAAGGGGATAATGGGGCATTTGGTAGGCGGATTTGTAGCAAAATTCAAGGAGTACTTGTCTGTATTAGGTTGGATTCGACTAAACTGGAATAAGGTCTTATACGTCTAGATTAAACGCCGATATTGTATGGACTAATCTCGGATTAAGGCTTATTCCAGGTAGGTCGAATCCGCCTTAAACATTTAAAAGTTCGTTTATGTATATGAATAAGTTGATGATAATATTCATCAACTTATTCACATTCTACTAAGGTGCTAATATTGATTTGACTGTACATACATACACTAAATCACGCCTGTTCCCCAAAGGAGCAGGCAAAGACCACTTCTTTCCACCTGCTACGAACCTGACAAATCTCTTTCGCTTCTTTCACATTGAGTCATGCACGCACGTCGGTTTCGGGTACTTAAGATCCGGCCCTTTTCCCTGTTATTTCTTGTTTTCTTTGTTATTTACTTTTATATTTGAATGTTTATTATAAAAAATCCAATTAACAGATTTTTTTTATGTCATAGAGGAGACAAACGAGCACGCAGGCCACCTGATGGTAAGTGGAAACTGTGACCCATAGACATTCGCATTCACAGGACTGCGATGCAATCCTAAGACTGCAAATGCGTTGCCAACCCTGAGGACTAAGATGGAATGCCTCTATGCTAGTCATTTCACCGGCTGAAATTAAAGTAATAATAATGTTCTCGCCAGATCGTAGACTTTGGACAACCCAACTACTTGAAAATAATGGAAACCTGCCTGATCAGCGGCCAGCCAGTCATCGTCCAAGGTGTCGGGGAGATCCTGGACCCCTCGATCGCGCCCATCCTGGACAAGGCCATCGTGAAGATCGGCACGTCGATGGTCATCAAGTTTAACGAGAAGATGGTGCCGTACAATCAGGCATTTAAGATGTATTTGACTACTAAGTTAGGTGAGATATCTATACGACTATCGCAAAGCCAAGGGATGTGAATGATTTTGAAACCCTATGTATGTATGTATGTATGAATGTGTGTGTGTGTGTGTACTGGAAGAGATCCCATATGGGATAAGTTCGCCTATGTACATTATTTATATTGATGCAAACATGTCTTTGAATTGTTTATGTGCAATAAAGAGTTTACGTACATACATATATTAATATGTTTGGATGTTCAACTCTAGACTTGTTCCTAATTAACCGATTATGACAATGAGGTGTCTTTCGATTCGTCTTTATCGAGCGATGGTTTGTGGTCGGATTCCTTAGGCTTGATGTTTAAAAAAAAGTAGGAAACGAATCTGAAAACAACTTAACATTCAAAACACTGTACCTACGTGAATTAAATAAAAACTTATAGCAGTAAAACACAACCGATATGGATTACCGATGTGCTTACAGATGATTTTTTTTCGAAGCGCGGGAACCAATCAGCGTAGCGTGGTTGTATTCTGTGCTATTATTGGTTATGGTGCGTGGTGGTGGTGTCACTAACCACCACCACGCGCGCCCTCGTGTCATTAAGTCAGTTATCAAACGCGCGTGAGTGAGATGGAAAAAATAGATGCAATTTGATTTGCACCTTATAACCAGTGTTCGGAATTTTTACGGCAAAACAAAAGACTGTCGCAAATTTACTAGGGTAAGAAATAATTTTTCATCGATATCGAGAATTACTATGGAATATTTTATAATTTCAAATAATATGAAAAAAAAAACAGTACCTAGTTCACAGATTATTCAGTGTAAAAGTTATTATTTAAACCTTAACGACATCTTGTTTTTAATTTTTTTTTGTCGTCGAGTGTAGTGGTACGATCATTCAGTGTACATAAATGGCTTTATAGTGATAAACGGAACCGTTTACTCCCAGAGAACGTCGAAAAATTAATGACTATCTACTCTTATCACTATCAGAAACCAAATAAAATGGCATGTGCTGCTGTGTGTACTGATGTGGATTTTGAAGAAGAAATTGAATCTGTTTCGATATAACTTTACACAAACCTAATGTATTTTATAATATATTTATATTTATTTGGTGGACTATTATTTATTTTACTATCGATATCGATGAAAAAACATTTCTTACCCTAGTAAATTTGCGACAGTCTTTTGTTTTGCCGTAAAAATTCCGAACACTGCTTATAACTATTACGTACAAGTCTGATCGTGGGTTTTAATCGTGCTTTCGGAAATCATCGGAATCGTTGTTCGTGTCTGCGCGAACGAAGATTCACGACACGCCATATCGGTTGTGTTCTACTGTACTTAACTAGCTTCTGCCCGCGATTTCGCGTAGATTTGGATTATCGTTGTTACCGCGAGAGCTTTTAAATTTTCCGAGATGAAAAGTGCTTATGTGTTAATCCAGGGTATAAGCTATCTTCATTCCAAATATTATCTTAATTTTCACTCCTAAATGACTCCATTGTTGCTAGGCAACCCCACGTACACCCCCGAGGTCCTCACGAAGACTACCATGGTGAACTTCGCCGTGAAGGAGGAGGGTCTGACGTCACAGCTCCTCGGCATCGTGGTGCGCAAGGAGCGGCCGCAGCTGGAGATGATGAAAGACACCCTCGTCGTCACCATTGCAACCAACAAGAAGACTCTTGTGAGTACCTATCCAAGAGGAATAGGGATGTTGAGTTATGTTGAACTTTACTATACTGCCCTCCTATGCAAAAGAGGCACATCTACTATGTGAATTAATTGCACTTGTGCCTTTTCTCCGTAGGGTAGTATACAGGGTGTTTGACAGTCGGGTGCAGGAGTTTTAAGAGATGATAGTAAAGTAAGAGTCATTCTGATCATTATTGACACCATTTACAATAATGCAAAGTTACACGGTTCTTAAGATATGTTATTTTTTAATTCTTGAAAAAACGCTATATTTGTATATTATTATGTTTGTTTGTATGTTCATCTGTTCCCTTTTTAAGACTGCACCGAGTAAGCGTCCAGTGGCGCTCTCATTACTATTATTGTATTTTCTAATTAACTAAAGAATTTCCTTAAAATGAGACGATGTTTTTTTGTAGCGCAAGTAAAAACACAATTTATGGAATACGTAACACACTTTAATAACAATTACCCTCTGAGTAGTTAGCTTAACAGGAAAAGGTGGCCACTTTTTTCCGTTAAGTTGATAACTCAAAGGTGAACTGTTATTGAACTATGTGATATATCCTATCCGTACGTGCATGAAGAGATTGATGAATGTAGAGGAAGCGAAAATTGTGTGTTTAGATCGGTGCACCTGGCGTTCCATAATCTCTGCCTACCCCATTGGGAGACAGGCGTGAAGGTATGTATGTATGTATGTATGATATATCCTATAAGCTGTGTTTTCATTTGTAGTACAAAAACACAGCGTCCAATTCCAAGAAAATACTTTAGTTTATTGGAATGCACAATAAAAGTAATGAGGGCGCCACTGAACATCCGGCGTACGCTCGGCGCAGTCTTAACTCCTAATTTATCCATCACATTTTAACAAATGAGAAATCGTTTTGGCTTGGTCTTGGTGTTCCGCATGTCAGAACCTATGTGATGTCATATTAAATCCATCATGCCAGTTTTCACTTGCAAATATCGCTTAGCATAAAACCTTACTAATTTATCGAGTTTGGTATCGAATTAAAGGTAATGCATCGGTATGGAATAAGTTTGATTTTTAAATAAGAACGTAACATACATAACTTTGTAGCATAGTTATATTTTGTAGTCAGATTTTATTTATAACGTTACACTATTTACGTTTGATTGTTTTGACATGACATTTAAATGTAGGCCCAAGGGTCCGTTTCTCGAACGCTTGTAGCTTGTATTACAAGCGGAAATCCCTTTTCAACAATATGCATTAAAAAGATACTTCCACTTGTATTACAAGGTACATTAAATTTTATTTTATTTATCAGACTATACTAAATAATAGATTATCAAAGTAGATTAAAAACCTTTCAATTCGACTGTCCCTGTTCAACCAGATTGACCTGGAAAACGACCTGCTCCGCATCATGTACGAGTCCCAGGTGCCCCTCCTCGAGAACGAGGAGCTGTTCATCACGCTGCAGACCTCGCAGCGGACCTCGCTGGAGGTCAAGGAAGCGCTCATCACGTCGCAAGTCACTGAGAAGGAAATCGATACTGCTAGAGCGGTACGTATTTCTATAGATGAATTAGCGAGAGCGTGGAATTGCATATATACTTAGTGGTATTGTGTGTTTATAGGCATTATATATTTGAAATTTCCCTTTTCCCGTACTATCAGCATAAAAAGAGGTTTAAAGGGGTAATAAAATAATTATATTTAAGAAGAAAATTCATCACCTCCTGCTGATATCTCTAGCGCGGTAGTTTTAGTGTCTGTCTGTACTGCCGTGAATTGCGTGATACCAAAAAAGGCGGCTGGCTACATAATAATCACACAGGGGTTTTCGGTACGGGGAAGATTTAAGAAATTGTAAAGATAAATAGATAGATTAATCTGAGACAATATCATTTTATGCCTAATGATTGACTACCTCTCTGCGAGAACTTTTCACTCATGTAGTACTTAAGCTTTACTACCAAGGCTATAATTCTATGAGATAATAATAAAATATACGTTAATTAAGTCATCATCATCATCATCATCATCATCCTATTTTAGTCCACTAGTACTGGACATACGCCCCCCGGCTAGATGGACCGATGACCTGAAGAAGGCAGCTGGCAGTGACTGGATGCAAAGGGCGGGAGATCGTGCGCGGTGGCGCTCCTTGGGGGAGGCCTATGTCCAGCAGTGGACTGCAACAGGCTGATATGATGATGATGATGATGACTGGACATAGGCCTCTCCCATTGCACGCCAACGAGCACGATTCGTGGCCACTCTCATCCAGCTCTTGCCAGCCACCTTGCGAAGATCGTCACTCCACCTAGTCTGAGGGCGTCCTACACTACGTTTGCCGATTCGCGGTCTCCACTCAAGAATACGATAACTGACGTTAATTAAGTACCTACAGTAAATTTATGGTCCGACTTTTAATTCACTGCAGTAAAATGACACAGCCAAATGTCATTCTGAGAAATAAGGATACCACATTTATTTAAATAGTGCTTGACACGTTCACCTAACGAATGATTTGATCAAAGAATGAACTAAATATTTTATGAGCATTATATAGGTACTTAGCTAAGTAGATTATTTTATTACGCTGATCAAATTGCTTGCAACAGATTGTTAATAAAAAAATATGAGACACGAGTAAGCCACAGACTAAACAAAAAAATATCGCATTTAAGTAACATTAAAAAAACAAACCTGCTCAATTCATAAAGACAGTGCCATACTTAAATCAAGGGAGCTGTAATAATTATATAAACCAAAAACGTCAGATCACTTATTCATGCAATAGTAATTAGTTGGTTTAGGCGTTTTGTTTATTTGTCAAATTGACATCCTTAGCAATATCACGCCACATAACATACCATTGACGTGTGGCATTCGGTACGCACGGCTTCCCTGAGAGTTTTCGTTTGCTTACTGCTACTTAAACCCTCCTAAATATTAATAGTATTAATGTAGTGCAAATAACTCGAATGAACTACAATACATTGTTCATTTTTTCATTCATTCATTAGGCAACATCACTATTTTTTATACACCAAAAACTGACAACACTGAAGCTGTCATTCTACTGCACTGAATTAAAAGTCGGACCATAGTAGACGACACGATTTTCAAAATATGTGACCTGCCGACGTGGATAAAACACCTGTCACTTTCTGACCAGTTAGTAAGTGCGAGAGTGACGGAAGCTTTATCAACCGCAAAATAGGCGACCATAATAGGGGCCCTGGTATTGTCTAACCCTAGGGCTACGTGCCGGTGGCTGTGCGCGCGTCGGTCCTCTTCTTCGCCCTGAACGACCTTTCCCGGATCGACCCCATGTACCAGTTCTCGCTCGAGGCCTACATCGACCTGTTCAACTACTCGATCGACCGCTCCCAGAAGAGTCAGGAGCTGGAAGACCGCATCAACAACATGAACGAGTTCCACACGTTTGCTGTTTACAAGTTAGTACCTTTAAGGATCTATTTCGTGATACATTGCATCGCTGCAATAGATCCTGGCTCGATAATGTCAAGACAACTCGTCAATGGATTGCTACAAGGATGCGGGCTCAATCCTAATAGGATTGCGTTGTTCTAGTGCTGCCACATGAATACAAAAGGATACGTACATACATGGGTGAGGACCAAAAAGTTGGACCACAGTTAAGCGCAGTTAACCATACAAACGGCGAAGACAAAAAAAGTTCCGTTGTGCGACGAGAAGTATCCCTACATGTATGTCTAATTTTCGTGTCACAACGGAAAAGTTTCATAGAAAATTTAATTGATTGAGTTAGCATGGCAACTTTTTGGTCCTTACCCACTTACCTTCACGTCTGTAATCACAGAGTAAGCAGAGCTACAAATTAACAACTTTAAAAACTTGTTGATAATTCTGTATACACATTTTGCACAAATGAAAAAGGAAAAAGAAAAAAACTACGGTTACAAGTAAAGGCAAGTAAGGGTGACCACTTACTATCGATTGTCGCTGATGCTTGTCATCCCTTTTTGTTTTGTTTTGTTTTTCCTTTCTCCAACCCTCATTTATCCAACCCTCATTTATCCACCTCAAAATCAAAATCAAAATCAAAATTTCTTTATTTGCCAGAATATGGTAACATGAGAGGATCTTAGGGCTTAGTTTGTTTCTGCATATTCAACCTGCATGCAGGTGTGCAAATTATTACGCTTATTCTCCATAAACGTTAAAGTCGACAACCTGTATCAAACACAATATTAAGCTAACATTCTCCGAGTCGTCAATTTGTAACATGTCAATATATATCAAGTCCCTATATTTATAAAAATATCAAATAATGAATTAATTGCCTATGTCAACTGCCAAATATTCTTTTACACTATAAAAACATTTATCCTCTAGCCATTATGTCAACTTATTTTTAAACGAGTTCTTATTTTCTAATTTAAGGTCATCAGGCAAAGTGTTATAAAGGGTTATACACATGTTGTAGCAATTGTTTTTATAAATAACTTTTCGGCAGGGAGGCTGGTATAACAAATTTCGGTATTGAGCCCTTGTATGTCTAGCACTTGTATCGTATCGATTGGTGAAGTGACTAGGATTGTCCTTAACAAAGAGACATGCTTCTCTTATATAGAGGCATGGAAACGGGAGTATACGAAATTTTTTAAATATGGGTTTACAGCTTTGCAGAAACCACGCGTTGTCCAAGGCTCTGATGCACCTTTTTTGGAGTCGAAGTGCTCTATCCGACTCTACGGAATTTCCCCATAGTAGTATTCCATAGTTTAGGACAGAGGAGACGTAGCCATGGTACGCTGCTAGAGCTGCATCTAGTGACACTGTTTGTCTCAATCTTCTGAGTGCAAAGACAAATCGATCGAGTTTTTTGCAAACATTGTCTACATGAAGTTTCCAATTCAAATGGATATCAATATCAAAACCCAGAAATTTTACAAAGTCAACTGATTCTACATTTAAATTGTCATAATTAATTTGTACAGGCAATTTGTTTGAAGTATATGAGCAGAATTGCACCGCTTACGTTTTTGTGATGTTAATTTTCAATTTGTTACTTTCGAACCATTTAATCGCTTCTGCTAATGTAATGTTGACTTTTGATTCAAAGCTAGCGTGACAATTACCGTCGCCTTGAATTATGAGTGTAGTGTCATCCGCAAAAATAATGCAATCCTGTTTTTGTTTTAAACAATTTGGAAAATCGTTAATTGCTATTAAAAATAGCAATGGTCCAAGTATGCTCCCTTGTGGAACACCGGTTTTATTAATTAATAGATCAGATCTAAACTTTTCTTTGAAGACGGTGCTATTATGTTTACGAACAATTTTTTCAATTTCTGTATATTGCGTTCTTTCCGTTAAATAACTTTGTATCCAGTCGTACGCTTTACCCCTTATTCCATACATCTCTAATTTTTTCAAAAGGATTGAATGGTCGATAAAATCAAAGGCTTTACTCAAGTCTAAATAAATGGCCATGATTGGATTTTTTCTATTTAAACATTCCGTGACTGTTTTTACTAAGTGAAACCCGGCTAGTGCAGTGGATTTCCCTTTGCGGAACCCAAATTGTTTTGAAGTTAAGATGTCATATTTATCCAGGAATCCATTAATTCTACATAATATAGACTTCTCAAATACTTTTGACAAAATTGGGATTATTGTTATGGGTCTGTAATTATCTGGATTTGTTTTTTCCCCTTTCTTAAAGAGTGGTTTGACTATAGAGAGCTTCAATTCAGTTGGAAAAACTCCGTCCATAAAGGATAAGTTGATTATGTGCGATAGGGGGCGGCAGATAATATGAGCACATAATTTAAGAACCATTGTTGTGATGTCGTCGTGTCCAGCTGTTCTGGTATTATTTAAAGACATGAGTATTTTGTAGATTTCGTGTTCATCTGTGGGTTTCAAAAATATCGATTGAATGTTGTATAACGATCGCTCCAGTTTTTTAGTTTGTGGTTTGGATATATTATTGTCACCTGTAAGACTTATTAGATACTTGTTAAAAAAGTTACATATTTCGTTAGGGTCTGTATAAGATTTATTTTCAAAAATTAAATTGTCAATATCATGTTTGCAAAAATCGTTTGATAAAGTTGTTGAAATGGTTTTCCAGGTGGCTCTACAAATATTTTTATTACTTTTTATGAACTTATTGTTGTATATTTGCTGCGCTTTTAGTAAGCACGATTTAAATACCCGGTTATACTGCTTATATTCAGTATTACTACCAGATGTCCTATATTTAAAATACAAATAACGTTTCGTTTTACTAGACTTTTTTAGACCACGGGATAGCCATTTGATTTTCTTAGGGCGATTATTTATTTTAACTTTAATAATGGGAAAGCATAATTTATAGAATAAATAGAAAGTGTCATAAAACATTTTGAACGCTTCTGAAGCCGTGCAAGATGCAGAAACATCACTAAAAGATAACATGGAGATATAATAGCAAAATTTTTGTAAGTTATCCTTACCATAGTCCCTTTTATATTCAAACCAAGTGGTAATAGCCCTGAGTTTACATGCTTTCACGTCTAATATTTGAGCTGTTTCATGATCTGAAAGTCCTAAATGTACTATCTCTGACTCTGTCTCCTTGATGTTACTCGCTATTTGGTCTATGCATGAGTTCTGTCTGGTTGGTGTATTGATATGAATATTGAAATTATAGTTGCGTAATATACACAATAAGTCTTTAGTAGTTAAATTATCTTTCATGGTGTCAATATTCCAGTCCCCACAAATTATATTTTTTTTTCGCTTGAATTTTTCTGTAGAAAAGTGAAGTAAATTTTCCAAACTACGCATAAATAATCCTATTTGGAATTTGCCTTTGTGTGGTATTCTGTAGATGCAAAAGACTAATGTATTCAGACCAGTTACCTCAATGCCACAACACTCAAAATTCAATTTCATTGCTATCCCTGTTGGAATATTTACAGATCTGACTTCAATTAATTTATGAACAAGGATACATGTGCCACCTCTACTCTTTTCTCGACAGAATGAAGCCGCTAATTTATAGTTGTTCAATTTAATATTACTCTCTGATCCCTGTTTTACAAATGTTTCACTGAAACATATTATATCAACCTCGTTTCCATTGTTTGACATATCACTTAAAGCTATTTCAATTAAATCCAATTTATTACAAAGTCCTGCTATGTTTTGATGGAGAGTTCTAATTCTACTTACAATAAGGTTTGGTTTCATATAGGAGCCACTTAAATTACAATCCTTGGTCACGAAAAAATTTTGTCAATAATGCCTTATCTACAACTTTCGAGTTACGTTGGGACCCATCTTTAATATGGTGGCCGGTAGAAAATGAATTTAATAATTTCATTAAATCGTTGAATATAGTTATAAATCCTTTTCGGTTTACATTCCCAAGCCAAGAAAACATTTCATTGTCATACGACAAGTTTAAGTTTGAGTCTAAAATATAGTTATACTCATTTTTTTACATTTTGTTCATGTAACAGATTGTTGAAGACTTCTACACGCTTGTTAAACAGGTTTGAATAATTGTTTATCTTAAATGTTGGTGAACATATGATAACATTAGTATGTTGAACACATCTTAGCTGTTCTTGAACAAAGTCAACTAAATTATTATAGTTAACACTTTTCTTAAAATCTATATCACCAATACAGATAACACAGAAGTCATTGAGGGTAAAGTCTTTTAGTTTAGTTTGAAGTCCATAAAATAGCTCTCGTGTACCTGCACCGGGTGATAAATAGAGACATGTGTTTTCACTGGGAAATGTCTGTTTCATCAGCTGTATCATGTAGTTGGAATGGTTACTGATAATGCATAAATTGGATTGTAGTAGTGTTGACTTTGCTTGCTCTTGAGTAGTTGTTAGGTGATATAAGGGCGATTTTACACTGAAAGCGGTCTCGCCATTACAGTGAAGTAAATCCCGCGACAGGGATTCAATAAGTACGTTAAGGGTTGACATTTGATTTTTGTAATCAATTAACTTCTCTTCCAAGTCCTTAATTATTATTTTTAAGCTCAGTAGGTCTCCCTCATAGACCGACACTGATGTGTAGGCTCTTTTTCCAGCGCTATCTGGTGAGGAAGACCTTGATGATGAGTTTAACGGAGTAAAAATTGGACGTTTCCCTGTGCTGTGTAAGGAGTACCTTTTTTTTTTACACGTTCGTGAAGCTGAACTGGAGTTCGATGACTGGCATAGTTTTTTTAAGGTTCCGTTTTCTGTTTGTAGACGGTCAATTTTTCTTTGTAGGCCGTTGTTTTCGATACTTATCTCTTCAAGTTGGTTTTGAGTAGAGGCGAGTGCCGAGGTCAGTTGGTTTATTTCCTCCTTCATTTCAAGTAATGTTTGGACCTCATTTACAGAGTAGTCTAGACTTTTTGACAATTTTTCTTGTGGCAAAGTGGCGTTTACAGATAACTGGAGTTCGGCGGTTATCTCTGAGTCCGAATCGGAAAGTGAGGCTGTATTCGACTGAGAAAAATCTTCACTGACGATTTGATTCGTGATGCCTTGTGTGTAGGTTTCAGCCGGTAGTGTCTTTATTTCCTCTGTATGTAAGACAGAGTTTGTCAACGCCTCGGATTCATCAATTTTGTGTGTTTTCGAAATACATACGGAGCTTGCTTTTGAACAGCCTCCAGAGGATTCAGGAGCTTCTGTAGCTTGCGGAGCAGGGGGCTGACGTTTGTTTGTATAAATAGATGGTAAAGATGATACAGAATTAATTGTAGGCTCGTGGGGCGGTTTATTGATTTCTCTGTTTTTTCTCATTGTGATGTTGGCTGATGGCGAAATCGATTTGTTCGATATGTAGTGTCCTTCCCGTATACATATTTTACATCTCCAATTTTCCCTTTTTTGGGGTTCCATCATCCTATAAACTTTTTCTGGGTATCCATCACAATCAAAATGGTAAATAAAGTTACACGCTGAACATAAGGCATATGTTTTTGGATCTGCTGATCGTTTACATTTACAGCAAGTCACGCCAGACGGACGGCTGCCAGGGTTTGGTGTCGATTTGTTTGTCTTGTCCATTTTTTAAATTTACATTCACGCCCTCTAGCGGTGAGTAGCGGAGTTGTTTAGCACCACTCGATAGTCTAGATCATCGAGTTTAGTCCGTTCGCTTGGATCAGTTGCTGCAGCCACTGCTCTCTAGATGGCGCTGTAGTTAATATTCCTTACGTCGTAGTGATAATGATAAGGCTAATTAATTTTAGGTTATAATAAGTCCATTGTTTTTTAAATGTACACTTGATGCACGACTAGAATCGTATACTGCACTGTATTATATTCGTTTCACTGTTTATTACACTCGATTTCGTCCAATAAAAGTCACAACACTATTAATTGTCACTGGCGGTTACATTTTTATTTTTAAAAATACACTTTTTTCGTCTTATATCCACTGTAGTTTTTACTTGTCATCGGTTCATCATTGACAAAAATTGATATATTTGCACTTTTCACTGGTATCTATGCACTGTGCTATTTTAAATGGTTATTTTACTACGGACTCGATGTAAACAATTGCACGGTGGCGCCACCTTCCTCACCTCCCATCCTTACCAGCCCCAATCCTTGTAGAAACACGTGTCGCGCGCTGTTCGAGCGCCACAAGCTCCTGCTCTCCTTCCACATCGTCTCCCGGATCCTGTTCCAGATGAACAAGATGAACATGAACGAGTACCTGTTCCTCCTGAAGGGAGGAGTAGTGTTGGATAGGTCTGAACAGCCGGATAATCCTACAAGTAAGTACTTATCTTAACCGCGAGTGCGGTGCTTCTTCATGAGTTGGGCATGTCTGTTGCATACCAGAGGAAATGTGCCCAAAAATGTGCCCACACAGTAGAATCCGCGTCGCGGCAGACCCAGGGGATGTTGGCGAGATGAGATTGATGCCTTTCGTCAAGACTGGTGGGAGACTGTCCAAGATAGGGCGTGAAAGGAAGGAAGAGAGGCCTTTGCCCCAGCACTGGTACATTACAGACTGTAAAAAATACATGCTTTACCAGTGTTTTCTTCTTGGAAAGAACTGGCAGATTTTTGACGTGTGTAAGTGCTCGTGTTACTTTTGAATCTTTTATCTTTCATCAGATCTTTTGAATACTTTGCTGTAGAATCCCCTGGTCATCATTGGACTTTACATGGTCCATCAGTCCGTCCGGATCGCTAAGCAGCATTCGCATTGTTGTGTTCCGGTATGGGGATAAAACAACCGGTGAAATTACTAACAGAGGCATTCCATCTTAGACATCAGGGTTGGTTACCCATTTGGTGTCTTCAGACTGTAGTCTCGACAATGCATATGTTTATGGGTCTCAGAACTCACTTAGCATCGTCTGGCCTGTGTGCTCGTTTGCCTCTGCGATAAGATATGATGGTGATGATGACCTTCACCGATTTCCTTACAGATTGGTTGCCAGATGATTGCTGGGACAACGTCACTGAGCTGGACAAGTTGCCGGGCTTCCATGGTGTCACCGATGGGTTTGAGGTGTTCACCAAGGAGTGGAAGGAGTGGTACCTGCACCCGGAGCCGGAGTTGCAGCCGCTGATAGGTATATTGACCTCCAAAATAAATAGGTATAAGAGTATGAAGTCCTTATGCGAGTACTGAATTAGAAGAAGGCTTTGGACTCACAGGGTATAAGAGTACCTACCTATAGTACGAGTATAATAGCGAATAGGACTGTGTTTGTAAATAGGGTTTGAGGCAAAATTGGGACTTAGTACGAGTAATTCGATATCTTTTTGATTTTGACTGGAACAAAAGCTAGCACTCATCACACGAATGTTAGCCCATACCGGTTATCAAACCCTGGAACGCTAGCCAGCCACCGCATATTTTAGTAGTTTATTTTATTCGCAGGCGACTGGAACGACGCGTGCAACGACTTCCAGCGCATTCTGTTCGTGCGCTCGCTGCGAGTGGACCGCGTCACGTCCTGCATCACGACCTTCATCGTGAATCTGCTCGGGCCGCGGTACGTCGAGCCGCCCGTGCTCGACATCAAGGTGAGGTGGTCTTCATTCACTGCAGGTTAGCTCTTTGAATCTTAAGTCGACTTTTATTATCCGGCCATCGTGCAGGCGGTCGTCATATGCTCCGCTTGCCAGGTCGTGGTCTTTACTTAATAACCTTTCTGCCCCAACAGTCGTCGGTTTTTTGACTAATATGCCCTGCCCGATCTTCAGCCAACAAATATTGATTCTGACGTATAAAATCAAAATAAATGTACATAAGGACGCTATTTAAATGTCACTTAAATGATGTCTAACTTACGATTTCATTACAATTGACGTATGTTTGACGTTAACCAACAGTTTCGTGACGGTGACAAAACTCTCTTTAACTGGACATTTATTTTGATTTTTACCCAGTTGGTTATTGTATATTGAGTTTCCTTCAGGCGTCCTGGGAAGAGTCTACCTTCAAGACGTCCTTGCTATTCGTGCTGTCGCCCGGAGTGGACCCGACGGCCGCGCTCATCCAGCTCGCCCAAGACGTGAAGATGTTCGACAAGTTCCAGTCGCTGAGTCTTGGACAGGGCCAGGCTCCGGCTGCCAACAGGTTCGCTTCTATTTTACCAGTTAAAAATAGGCCGAGTGACGAACTAGCACAAAATCTGATTTATTGTAATGAAATATTGACACAAGTCGTGTAAATGCAGTTGAAATGCGCTCTTTGCGTAGTATGTGTGGTGTGAAACTGATTGATAGAGTAAGGAATGAAAAAGTCAGAGAGAAATGTGGAATAAAAGAAGATGTATTGACTATGATTGAAAAGGGCACGCTTCGATGGTTCGGTCATTTGGAAAGGATGGACGAAAGAAGATTGACGAAAGAGATATACAGATCGAAAGTCAGTGGACGGGTCGGAAGGGGCCGCCCTAGGCGTACTTTTTTGAGTCAAATCGGAGAAATACAGGAAAAGGGCCGAATCTTAAGTACCCGAAACCGACGTGCGTGCATGGCTCGATGTATGAATGTGGAAGAAGTGAAAGAAATTTGTCAAGATCGTAGCAAGTGGAAAAAAGTGGTCTCTGCCTACCCCTCTGGGAAACAGGCGTGATTTAATGTATGTATGTATGTAAATATTGACACTTATACAGGATGCTGGTTCATGGCATGCGCGAGGGAGGCTGGGTGTTTCTGGCGAACTGCCACCTCGCGTGCGTCTGGCTGGGCAGCCTGCGCGGCCTGGACAACCCCAAGATACACCCGCGCTTCAGGCTCTGGCTCTCCTCTATGCCTGATGATCAGTTCCCGCTCCACGTGCTGCAGAGGAGCATCAAGATGACCACGGAACCGCCGCAGGTATGAACAAAAATTTAAATTCAAATTCAATTATTTGTTTAGGCAAATTGGCCACATGATCTTTTACACGTCAGTAATATAAAGTGAATCTACCAGCGCTTTGGACAAGACCATCATTGCGGAGAAGCGCCGCAATAAGCTCCAGCAGAAAGTCATTTTTTAAATCATAAAATCATAATAATACTTAAAAGAGATATATCTTTTTAATTGTATTTGGCAGACGCAATAACAAAATAAATAAGAAATACTCGTAGATCGGTGTATTAAGTATGTTACGTCTTATCATTTAGTACGCCGAAGGAAATTGATTCCTACGCCACTTTGAACTATGTCAAAGTATCACCGTAAATAAAAGATAAAAAAAGATAAAAGATAAAAGACATTTATTCAGTAAGTAGGCCGTACGGGCACTTTTACACGTCAAGAATCTACCAGCGCTTCCCAAGAGGAGACACTGCTGAGAAGAAACGCCGCAAGAAACTCAGCAGTCAGTCATTTTTTAAACATATTAATAAAACCATAAGAAGTCTCTTACATTTTGATTGATTACGTCAATGTCGTTAACTGTACCTAGTGTCGCATTAATGTCTTCTGAAACCACAATTCATATGAACAGGGTCTGAAAGGCAATATGGTCCGTATCTTCGCGAACATAAACGAAGACAAGTTCGACGAAGCCACGCCCAAGTACCGGCGGCTGTTGTTCTGTGTGTCGTTCTTCCACTGCACCCTTATCGCCCGCAAGCGGTTTCGACAGCTCGGTTACAACGCGGTGTACAGTTTTAATGACGCTGACTTTGAGGTAAGTGATTGGCAGACGTTGGAATTTTCATAGCATTTTTGAGCTGTCATAGTGACTTATGAGTTTTCGACTTTCAATTAGGTACAGTTGGGCAAAAATGTGGTCTACCACCCTACGGTTGAAGTTCGTTTGCATGTTATACAACAAGTTCGATTTTCACTTGATATTATGACAGTGACAAGTTTAAATCTTAGTGATTATTAGGTCTCACAGAAACTTTTGTCAAAATTTTCTTGGCCGACCGTACATACACTACCGTTCATAAATATTTAGGCACTCGTTATTATTTCTACAAAAACTACTTTCAGAATTATACTGCTAAGTCGGAGTCACTTGATAATTTTGCGCGCACTTTGAATTTTTTATTTAGCTGACTTATCAACATACACCGGAATGAAGGGGGCAAAAATAATTATTGTAAGAAGTGTTAAACTTTAATATACATTTAAGCATAAAAACCTGCCCTTGCCGACAACACAATCTGTCGGATTTTATCACTCGAAAAACTAAAATTATAAAACGGTCTCTATCATGGCGAACACAAGTTGTATTTTCTTACTTATCGCTCAGTGCGTCAATATCGTTTAGACTAGTTGTAGCACTCCTCAATGGTACAGTTCACAATTTTACGATTAAATAATTAAAGTTGTTACCTTAAATTTCATGCACGTTTTATCTTAACGTATAGAATTACAGTAGTTTTACGGTGAATAGGGACACAACCTAAAATGAAGCATAATGTAACTATTTTATGTAACAACATATGACTTATTTTAGATTGTGTCCATTCTCACCCCTTAATCCCTGCTCACCCCGTTTTACGGTATTCCCCTGCCAGGTGTCAGACAACCTCCTGGCCAACTACCTCGAGGAGTACGAGGAGGTCCCGTGGGACGCGCTGCGCTACCTGTTCGCGATCATCAACTACGGCGGGCACATCACCGACGACTGGGACAAGCGCGTGCTCATCGCGTACATCAACCAGTTCTTCTGCGAGGAGGCGCACGACATACCCTTCTACAGGTACCGTGGATTCAGAACAAACTGGGAACAGTCATAGGGTTCACGGCTCCACTGAGGCGGAGATGAGCGGAGCTGTGCCAATATTAACCAATAGAAGGCGCATGCGGTCACGTCGAGCGCGCCTTGCGCACGTTAGTTTAGATTCTATTGGTTAATATTGGCACAGCTCCGCTCTGCTCCGCCTCAGTGGAGCCGCAGCCATAGTTTCGCCATATCCGTCCGTCTAACCACGCAATTGCAATCTTGCAGTCTTACCATGTTGTTGTCTTCACGTCTTACTGTATTGCCATCTCGTTATCATATTAAATTTAAAACAAACCACTTCATGAAAGCGTTCAAAGATGACTCTTTGAGTATGATTCCCGTCGTGTGGCAGGTTGTCCCCGATCCCGGCGTACCACATCCCGCGCGACGGCAGCTGGGAGTCGTACCGCGACTTCCTGGACCTGCTGCCGGGCTACGAGCGCGCCGAGTCCGTCGGCCAGCACGCCTCGGCCGACGTGGCCACGCTCGCGCAGGTAACAGGACCTGCTGCCGGGGTATCATAACTTTTCCAGTCGCATATTTTCCGGTTCTGTTTTCTCCCAGTCGCTAATTTTCCCATTTATAACTAGGTAGGTAGTTAGGTTTAGCTCATGTTAGTTTAACAGCAGGCTCGAAGAGACAAAGCACCCAGAAAAACAGCACGATAAAAATCATTTCTGGAATGGGAAAGAATGCGACTGGAAAAAACACGTTGGAAAAAAGTGACTGAAAATTTTATTAGGCCTCTACATCTGAGTTGAGACAATTTTGAGGATTTTTCTGACTGAATAAGAATCTTTAAAACAAAAAATAAACAGCTGATTGTTAGTTATTTAAATTCTGTAGATAACGAATTAAGAAGATATGTACATTACTTGAAGATGTACACAGAGTTTTAGTGTTTTTGTATTGCATTGTGGTTATTTCAGGACGCGTTGATAATGTGCTCGACGCTGTTCGCGCTGGCGTCCGGGGGCGGCGGCGGCGGCGGCGGCGGCGAGGACCAGAAGGTGCGCGAGCGGCCAGGGACGAGCCCAGTACAGGCCCAGGGAGGCCTAATCTGAAACTCAAGCCGGGGCCCCAGCCCTGGATTTGCTTTGCATATAAACAAAACTAAAAGCACACAAAATCCAGGGAGAGGCTTGTCCCCCTTACCTACGGCAAACTTTAATTAGCGCTTGCTTTCGTTTGTGTACCTTAGTACAAATACACGACCGTGATGTGTGTGAAATTCTTTGTTCTGAATCTGAATGAATTTTGATGTTGTCGTTACTACAAACGACCTGACTGCATCCTTCACATGTAATGTTAAAGAAATGATTGGGAATGTGCTCATACGAAGTTATCTTTGCGAATATTTACTAGACCTACAGACAGACTAACACTTAAGTGTTCCTTTTTTTTTAAATTGTACAGATCCTTAAGCATTGTTACATTTTCAGGTGGATGAATTAGCAGCAGAGATGCTGGTTAAACTACCGAACAAGATTGACGTGGAGACTACGGAGCGCATGATGGGCCCCGAGATAGTGATGCCCATGTGCGTGTCGCTGCTGCAGGAGCTCGGCTACTACAACACGCTCATCGCCTCCATCGTGGCGGGGCTCAAGGTGAGAGCACTGAGGAACATGGAGACTAGATAGGGAACGATAGCTTCAGCACTTACCAACCGTAATTTACTTAACTTTTCTATATAGAGACTAGATGAAGTATACCGTGGTAGACCCCAAAAATCCTCGTTTATTTGTGTAAACGACCTTGTACCGACTTCATTCGCCATGCTTTTTGGGGGTCCATATTGACTCTCATAATTATTTTTATTTATAGTGTTTTAAGTCCTAATCATCGGGATTCATTAAATATTTTTATCAGTAACTGTTACTTTTGCAGGATTTTTATAAATCTAACCTTACCTAACCTAGTCTCATCTACACGTTTAATATTTAATACTGCGCCGAGCGTACGCCGGATGTACAGTGGCGCCCTCATTACTATTATTGTGTTTTCTAATAAACTAAGGTATTTTATTGAAATTGGTCTGTAGGTTTTTGTCCTAGAAATGAAAACACAACTTATAGCGTATATCACATAGTTTAATAACAATTCGCCTTCGAGTTATCAACTTAACGGAAAAAAGCGGCCACCTTTTTCCGTTAAGCTGACTACTCAAAGGGTACTTGTTATTAAAGTTTGTCACATATGCCATAAATTGTGTTTTTACTTGCGGTACAAAAATGCATCGTTTGATTGCAAGGAAATTCTTTAGTTAATTACAAAACACAATAATAGTATGAGGGCGCCACTGGACGCTCGACGTTTGCTCGGTGCAGTCTTAAGAACTTCTGAAAAGTTTACGGTTTTAGTGATGATAAACAATATGAATAACAATTTTGTGAAAACAAAATGATTATGAAGAAAAACGTTGGTTCCATAGTATCTACATGGTAAGACAGGCAGCATGGTAAATAACCTCCCCCTTCGAGTGAGTAACTTAACGAAGAATGTGGCCTAGTCTTAATGTAATTAACCGTTAGTTTAAACAATTAATGACGAGTGTGACAGTGGTTCTAATAACGATGACGGTGACAGGAGCTGCGGCGCGCTATCGAAGGTCTCGTGGTGATGTCGGATATGCTCGAGATCATGTACTCTTGTATCTACGAAGGACGGGTCCCGACATTCTGGCAGAAGGGTGAGTGTTTCCTATTACAATTACGTATAACATACAAATCCCGCGAATTTTATTCATAACCAGACAGGAATCCAGGGGACAAAATTTTATGACAGGTAGGGAGTTCCTATATTTATTTTTTTAAATACCAGCTGTTTCACCCAACCCCGAAAAGAAAAAGTCTAACGAGGTCAAATCCGGAGAACGAGTTGGCCACCATGGCCGGTCGGCGCTGCAAAGCGCTCAATCCACTGATTCTCGAACATTTAATTTAACATGAAAAATTATCACAAAATTGAAAAAGAATACACAGGTCCGGTCTTTCTAGTAAGCATAGGAATATATTTGTGTCAGAAGGCCTCGCTCTTCCAGTAACAATAAGAGGTTTAACCAATTAAGTTAAGTTTAAGATTAAATTCAAATTCAAAATATTTATTTGACAAAAAACACTACAACGCAGCAGACCTGGTAGAAAAAGTAGAAACAAGAGTAGGGTAGCGATAAAGCCATTGCGGTAGTGTAAAGTCAAATAGGACTCACTTCAGCTCAGTACATATTAAGTGGGTGGTATTTGATTACAGAGTAGGTATGATAACATATAAAATAGATATTCTAAATTAGCTTAAATTTGGAGTGTGTGTGTAGTTCGTAACTTTCAAATCGTGTTATATTAAAAAGTGACTAAGATGACTAGTTAGTTTCCGTGTATGGTAAGAACTTTTTAAACTGGCCCTTTCTGTTAAGCACATCTCTTTGCTAATCGGGCCACTTCATGAAATTAGTACTACGAGTATACTCTTGATATTGTTATGGTTTGGTTGTGGGCAGCGCGGCCGTCGATGAAGCCGCTGGGCGCGTGGTGCCGCGAGCTGTTCCTGCGCGGCGCGCACCTGTCCATGTGGGCCGGCGCGCCGCGCTCGCCGCCCACGCTGTGCTGGCTGCCCGCGCTCGTCGCGCCCACCGGCTTCCTCACCGCCGTCATGCAGGTACCAGGGTCCTCGGGGCATCATGTTACAACTCCGTGTTATTCATCGTGTTACACTTCAGATTACAAGTCGTGTTACACCACGCTCGAGTATGTGGGTGGTCGATACTTGATCTTTATACAGGCTTTTATTTAACTTGCAATGTATGTATGTAAGGGTCAAAATTAAATGTTTCAAGTTAAATTTGACCCACTTACCGGTTTCCGATGAAGTTGAAAATTTGCATACGCCTTTAGTTTGGATGGCAATGCAATAATAATAGTACCATTGACCTGGTCTGATGATGGAGACTCAGGGTGGCCATAGGAACTCCTAAATTACACATGATAAACCCATCGTATTAGGGATTGTTAGAATTATCTTAACGAGTATATGACGACTGTGTAATAAAAAGTAAAGTCGGCAACAAAAGCTTGTCCCAAACATGGAATTGTTGACAGAAACTTTTGTCGCAGCCAAGCATGAGAACGACGCAAACCCGATAGTCTCCGCCATTTGCTTGTACCTTTGTATGAGGATGATCTAAAGTTATATTTATACTGTGCCTTAGGAAATAACAGATAGGCTGAAATTCAGGCACGGGCTATAAATACACTCCTCTTTTCGAGTAGGTATAAAATATCGGTGTATGTCATGTCATAAATTTGCGCCGTGTTTTCCAGACCACCGCGCGCGGAGAGGGATGGCCGATCGACACTCTCACGTGGGAGTTCACAGTGATGCCTCTTGAGGAGTCTTCCTTCGTGAGACCTCCTAGAGACGGGGGTGTCTACGTCAGGTAAGACTTAATTAATACTCTAAGGCCCGTATTAATAAACTCATCTTGGCTGAGATGCACGTCACAAGTCACAAGATACGTCAAAGTAAACGTCAAACCATAGAACACTGTCAATTTTGACACATCTCGAGACGAGCATTAGAGTTGAGATTAGTTTATTAATACGGGCCTTAAGGCTGCCACAGACGATCAGTTGAACTGAAAGGCCGAGAGGGACGCGCCTATCTGTTAGAATGAGAGACGTATTTAACTTTCTCGTTTTATCAAATAGCCGCGTCCCTCTCGGCCTGTCAATTCGACTGATGGTCTATGGCGGCCCTAATATCATGTTCACATAATAATAATAATAATAATAATTTATTTGCTTAAACATGGTAGGTACATTTCAGATGTCAAATAGTAGTTTTTAAGTATCACATGATTAACCTGTTGTCTGTTGGGACTTGCGACGTAGTTTGACAGAAATTCGAAAGATGGCGCTTTTCTTGCTTGGCCAAACATATGAGACATTTCTATCTAGTGATAGAAATGATTAATTATTGTGTCTGTGTAGGGGACAGTACTTGGAGGGTGCTTCGTGGTTCCGTAAGGACTCTTATCTTGCGGAGCCACTTCCGATGCAGCTAGTGTACCCGCTCACTCCCATACACTTCAAGCCCATCCGCCAAACGGGTCGTAAGCTAAAGAGTGAGTAAACTATACTATTAAAGGTTCATCTTTATACTTGAATACTGGCTATGTACGATTAAGGTTGTGTAGAATTGGTATTCCATTAGTTCGTTTTATAAGTGTTCGTTGCAACATCGCATATTATCATACTTCTTTAGCATTAAAATTACTGTAAAAATACGCCTTAGAGTACGGGAGCTGTTGAACAAGTTGATTGATTTATTTGAAAACCAGTTTAGGGCAAATGAAAATTCGGACAAACGATGTACTAGGACAAACGTTGTTAGGGATTCTGAGAGACATCCAGCGCAATCTACCCCATAATTAAATCATCCCGTAAGTAGTATTTTTTTCATTAATGCACGCATGCTTGCATAGAACAAGGTTTAAAGTTTGTATTTGCTGCATAAGCAACATTATATTTGTACACCTAAGGGTATTTACATTACAATTTTATTTTTTTCTACTCGCTTACTATAAACCACTAATAGTGATATCGCTATCGGTAATCCAGTAAGGTAGGTCGGTAGGTACAGTGTGTAATCTCAACGTTGACATTTTATTGTGAAACGTTTCATTTCACAATGTTCTTTTTCGCACTGCAAATGGAGGAAATTAAAATTTTAAAAAAAAGTTTACCGGTATAATATCTTGGTAATGGCCAACGGCCATTCTATTTTATTTACTTAATTATTGTTAAATCCATTTCATTTGATTTAGTAGTAGTGGTTATTAATCAGACGTTTTCCTTTTCCCGCGCCAGACCGTTACATCTGCCCGTGTTACTACTACCCGCTGCGGAAAGGTGCGTTCGTGGTGGCGGTGGACCTGCCCTCCGGCAAGGAGAGCGCCGACTTCTGGGTGAAGCGCGGCACGGCGCTGCTCTGCACGCTCTCCACCTAGCTCATGGTTGCCGCGTACGAATAAACATCGATTAGTCTAACCATTCCGCTGTTTCATTTACATATTCCTGCTTTACTTAAGACTCCAGTGGCGCCCTCATTACTATTATTGTGTTTTCTAATTAACTGAATTTCCTTGGAATCAGACGAAAAAAATTATGACATTCTGCTGCCTATGACTTTACGGTGAAATAAAAAGGTTGTGAATGGTTATGAATTTAATATTTATTATATGCGTTACATTTATTTATTTATTTATTACATGCTTACAGTGCATACTAAATCACCTATTATAATTTTAAACCATAAAACACTACTAAACTCGCCGTCAATAGAACTTGCAAACCAAACGCACTAATTCACCATGATTACTCGAAAATCACGGACGCTTAAAGATCACGTGAGGTCTCTGCAATGATTTATAAACTAGATAATTATTTTCATATTAAGTTTAAGATGACATAAATAACTACACGCTTGGTGAATATTTGAGGTTATGTGTCAATCAGTACTAATTTGTTTACATCGTTCACAAGTTCTATTGACGGTGACCTTGGCAACAAAATAACCTATCAATATGAATTGATGTCTTATAAAAAAACATTATGAAATGTTACTGTTTACATGGCCTTTTTCTCGTGGTCCTACTATATTTGTCCTACTCACTTTCAGCGTAAGGCCACCCTAGGGCGGGGATCCTGTTTCTGGGTAGTTTTCCCTTCGGGCATCTGAATCCGGGCGATAACGTTTCTCACCCCCTAAATCAAGCCCGATTTTCACGATATTTGAATACGTTGTAGTTATTACTACGTTTAGTTCTGTTCTTTGTTATGCATGTCACGAATAAATGATTTTCTTTCTTTCTTTTTTTTTTTTTAGTTTTGTTTTTTAAATTTGTTTTAGTCTAAGAAATATTTTCTTGGAACGAAAAACGTAGACTTAGTTTTGTATGACATCTAAAACATTTAAAAGTCGAACTAAATTATAAAAGAGAGAAACGTTATCGCATTCTGTATGGAAATTCTTAACTTCACAATCCTCATAACATGTTTTACTTCTGCTTCCTTAGTTGTAACATGATGTTACCGAGTTCTAACGGAAAATGATACCTACATTATAATATGGAAATAACTGCGCACGAAGAGTTTTTATGTCTTAATACATAGTACTTAAAACTAAAAAAAAGAATAAATTGAAGTACTAGTAAACATAGCTGTTTTGCCGTAGCTTAAGTATATAAGAGGTGTGGTCGTTCTGGGTTTAACTTGGGGTTAGTTCACTCGTTTAGGGTCCACGCTGATGAAGAAGGGTTTCTCGTTGTTATCGCAGGAGCAGTAGCATCGTCCTGGCTTGTTGCCGCGGCGTGGGACGATCAGGGTTTTTAGGTTCAGATCCGTCTCGATCGCTTCATCTGAAATAATACTGTTCTGTAAATCACTTTAAACTATGTTTAAATGCAATCTTACCGTTTTCGTGCGTTTTAATCGTACAAAAAGGTAGGTAGTGTGTCTTGGCTTTTACTAAGTAACTTTCTACTAACTACCAATGTTGTTTTGTTGTACTATTTACTTAGATAAATGGCTAATTACCTTCCCGACGTCTCTAGTCGTATCGCCCCCTGTGTCTGGTCTTCCTGCTCCCCTTCCCATCGTGACCATATTAGTCGTCTTCGGCACCATGATGACTTCGATGAGGCCTGGACTTATTTGGCCCGCCTGGTTTCCTGGGGTTCCTGGTTTACTTGAAGTTCCTGGTATGCCTGGAGTTCGTCGGGTTCCTGGTTGACGTGATATTTCTGGGGCTCCTCGTGTTCCTAGAGGTCCGGGGTCTCCTGGGGTTCCTGGAGTCCCTGGGGTTCCTGGTGTCCCTGGGGTTCCTGGCGTTCCTGGTGTTCCTGGTGCTCCTGCTTTTCCTGAACTTCCTGTGGTTCCTGGAGTTCCTGGGGTTCCTGGTGTTCCTGGATTTCCTGGTGTTCCTGGGGTTCCTGGTGTTCCAGGGGTTCCCGGTGAGCTTGAAGTTCCTGGGGTTCCTGGCGTTCCTGGTATTCCTGGCTGCCCTGGTGTTCCTTGATTTCCTGGAGTTCCTGGTACTCCTGGAGTTCCTAGGGTTCCTGGTTTACCTGGGATTCCCGGAATTATTGGTCCTTCTGGGGTTAACACTGTGCTTCTTGGCTTTTCTGCGGTTCCTGGGGCTCCTAGCTTTCCTGGCGTTTCTGGGGTGTCTGGAGTTTCGAGTGTTCCTGGGGTTCCTGGTGTTCCTGGAATTCCTGGTGTTCCCGGAGTTCCTGGTTCTCCTGGAGTTCCTGGGAGTCCTGGCGTTCCTGGCGTTCCTGGTGCTCCTAGAGTACCTGGGTCACCTCGGGTTCTTGGACCTTCCGGGGTTCCGGTTCCTACAGTTCCTATTGTTCCTACAGTTCCTACTGTTCCAACTGTCCCTACTGTTCCTATTTCCCCTGCGGTTCCTGCGGTTCCCGGTGTGCTTGGAGTTCCTGGCTTCCCTGGGATACCTGGGGTGCCTGGTGTTCCTGCCATTCCTGGTAATCCTTTCTCTCCTGGGGTTCCTGGAGTTCCTGGGGTTCCTGGAGTTCCTAGAGTTCCTAGTTTACCGGGTGTTCCAAGAGTTTCTGGCCCTTCTGGAGTTCCTGATGGCTTTCCTGGGGTTCCTGGCTTTTCTAGCGTTCCTGGGGTGGTAAGTGTTTCTATTGTTACTGGGGTTCCTGGCTTTCCTGGTGTTCCTGGGGTTCCTGAGGATCTCGATGTGCTTGGAGTTCCTGGCTTTCCTGGGATTTCTGGTTTACTTGGAGTTCCTGATGCTCCTGGTATTGCTAGGGTTCCTGGATTTCCTGGGTTTCCTGGCTCTCCCGGGTTTCCTGGATTTCCTGGCTTTCCTGGTGTTTCACGTGTTCCTGGGGCACTTGGGGTTCCTGGAGTTCCTGGCTTCCCTGGTTTTCCAGGTGTTCCTGGCGTCCCTGGTTTTCCTGCTGTTCCTGGACTTCCTGGAGTTCCTCGGGCTCCTGGTGTTCCTGGGGTTCCTGGCGTTCCTGAGGTGCTAAGTGTTTCTATTGTTACTGGGGTTCCTGGCTTTCCTGGGCTTTCTGGTTTACTTGGAGTTCCTGGTGTTCCGGGTATTGCTGGTGTTCCTGGAGATACAAAATGTATGAAGTTTATACTTGGTTTTACTTGAATATGCTCTAATCAGCGTATCGTTACATTACTGCGGTCCAGACGTCGTGTCGTCCCACTGAACACCGAAAATGTTGACAATTAATACCTAATAGAAATAGAAACATTTATTCAATGACCACAATCCTACCCGCGCAAATTAAGAAGCGTGATTTATATTTATGCTCAATGTTTTATTCTTAAAAATGGTTTTGGATTGAGTTAGAATATAGTGCTACAGTTTTATCACTGATCAACGTCCGCGACGGTTCGACACGTACTAACACTGCGCGAAAGTCACGGACGAGGGATGTTCACGGAAAAGATGCCTTTTAATTGTCGGTGGTGCAACGTAGACATAAAGAATCGACGAGTCACCAGACCTGTGTAAATTATAAGGGCACTCAAATTTGCCCGCTGCCATGGTCGCGGCTGGCTGGTTTTGTCCAGAGTGCATTTCTAAGTGTCGTCGGAGAGGGAAAAACTCTAGCACCCCTATTCTGTTTTTTTCGAGATTTAGAAATTGGTATTAATGTAGCTGTCCACCGGATCTAGCAAA
Organism: Acleris laterana; assembly: GCA_963966035.1. Taxonomy (NCBI): domain Eukaryota; kingdom Metazoa; phylum Arthropoda; class Insecta; order Lepidoptera; family Tortricidae; genus Acleris; species Acleris laterana. Next base: position 1,527,115 of record OZ014447.1, on the reverse strand, counting down.
ATTTTGAAAGTGGTCTATGCAACAGGAGTTTGGGAACCTCTGGTATAGTGTTTTAATGCGAATAAAAATGAATACTCACTCTCGTTGAAATCGCGGGGTTCCTCATACGTTAGCTGTACCTGTAAATAAATAGGGATTTTAAGTAAAAGATTTAAAAAACGAAACGAAACGTTTCGAGAAAATATCCTTTTGGGAAATGCTTGTACATTTTGACCTACGTGTCCGTGCGACATAGGAACTTACAGAATAAAAATCTTTATACCTAGGTACTTATAATGCAAGAAATTTTGCAGCTGTGTGTTCTAAAAAGCCGTTGTACAGTCGAAGTCATAAATATGGTAACACTCTAGTACCTTGTCACTTTAACGTCCTGTTTAAACTGTCACATGAATTTGTCACAGTGATTAAAATGGCAAGGTACTACAGTGTAAACATATTTCTGACTGTACTACGTTTAATTCGGAACCATGTTCTCCAACATTTCCTAGACCACTTTGGACTATGTTAAAGTGACGTAATCAATGAAAACGTAAGGTACTTTTAATAATTTTATTCACAGTGTCACTTTGACATAGTCTACAGCGGTCTAGGAATCGATTTCCTCGACTGTACCCAGAAGTACGAGTTTTGACGAGTACGGTAAAAGAGTGTGGACGCGTGCATTGCCGGCATCTTAAATAGGTTTTCATGTCAACTAATAAGTAAACTTGAAAATGCAATATGTAAAGAGGTAAAGAACATGCCTAAACGATATTTAGTTAATAAAAAAAGAAAAACATAATGTCATAAACATAATGTTAATAAATAAAACGTATTAAAATTATAGAACTCATGTAAATAATCTTATACTCTAACTAATAAAAACTTCGATAAATTTAAGATAATAAGTTATAAGTTATTATAATAAATAAATAATGTAGGTATTGGTTTTGCTGTGTAAGAAATAAAGAGATAAAATAATAAATAACAATAATACTTGAATTTTGTATATTTATAAATTTAAATTTATGCATGCAAGTTGACAGACAGTGGACATACCCGAAGTTATCGTTTTTAAGGCCTAATGTTCTCGTTGAACTCACATCCGCATAAACAGCGTCAGGTCTACTTTAGTCCTATTAAATAAAAACATAAGTTATATGCATATAAGCCTTTAACTTTTGTTTTTTAGAGCACGACTCTAAAACAGCCAGTTACAAGACTTAAGTATTTAAAATGTAAGACTCACGAATACAACTAAGCCGAGGAGGGCTATATGTCCCAGGATCTTCATGATTTTAGGCCCAAGACAGTGTCTCTATGGCCCCACGATTATCAATCGATGGTGGTCGGGCGGCACCACTCTTTATACCTGTGCCGAGACAATGCCTGCGGGGGGAGCAAAGAAGACATTAAGAGACTGAGTATAGTTTGTCCTTGATATAAGAATCACCAGATCTGTGCCCTTCCTGCCACCAAGGACGCAGTTGGTTGGCTGACCTGAATGCAAGGCTGGCACGTGACGCGGGGGTTACCACAGTACCACTCTAGTATGGTCGGCTAAGAAAGTGATGTATCAGTTTTGACAAAAGTTTCTGTCAAAGACTCTATAAAAATAATTGAGTAAGAACATAGTAGAGGTTTAATCAAAGTGTGACAAAACTCTTCCTTCACTGCTAACTTTAGAGGATCGCGTCAATGAGTTAGAGCAGCAACTACGGGAGAATAACTTAGGGCGGATTCGACTAAACCAGTGATGAATCCACGTGTTAACTTTTCAATGTATAGCGAATTGTCACCTGTCGCGTGTCATTGTCAAGATGGTAAAATAGGGGGCGCTACTTAAATCAATTACTATTACAAAGCCACAGACAGTTATTATATTGTGCTATATTTTAAACTACTGAAATAATAAATAAAATAAAAAAAATAGCATCAATTATTAGGTCAGTCTGTGGGGAACTGTAAAAGCCTTTGCTCTACAAAAGGTGGCGTAGAAAATGTTTTGACACAATATTGTTTAGGTATGGCAGGTTAATAAAAATCCAAGTTCTCGACCTTGAAGGACCCAGGCGTTAGCCGCCATCTTGAATTAAAGGTGCCAAAATTAGGTATATTTTAATTAACTTCTCAATTGTTTACTAAATCACAAAAGTGTCTATAAAGGGTTCAAAGAAGACAAAATTGCCTACATATTTTGCATACATGATTATTCTGTAAGTCTTATAGGTAAAAAGTTACAAGCGACAGATACAATAATATTTACAAAAAATAATTTAATTACACTATAGTACATTACTTAACAAGGGCTGTAAAAGAAAGAAAGCCCGAATACGCAGGTATTTGAGACCCGAGCCGTAGGCGAGGGTTGTAAATATGCGATAGAGGGCTTTCTTTTTTACTGCCCGTGATGAGTACAATTTTACGTCAGCACTGTCTCCACCCCAAAGCAACATATACCTGCTAAAACCCGGTAGAGGCAAAACTGCTGAAAGACAATACTCCACTAATAGTTTTAAATACAAGAAAGCTAGTAACAACATTCTTTTTCTCCATGCGTTTAGTGGCTGCGATACCACATCGTCTCTCTTCAATCAAGAAAAAATGAAACTTTGTTCCCTTGTTGAAAAAAACGCGCAACTGGATGCCATCATTGGCGTCTACAAAGATAAAGAAGCAAGACCAGAAGAAATCGAAGACGCTGGAGCACGCTTTCTAGTAACTTTGTACGGAGGGGACATGGATAAGGAATCCTTAGAAGATATCCGATATAAACGATTCGTAAAGTCATCAAAAAAAGTAAATTTAATCTTGCTTCTTTGCCGCCGACAAAGTACGCTGCACGGTATCATGCGTTTAGGACATACCACCAAGTCCAAAAATGGTACGGAATAAAAAAAAAACCAGAAGACTGGGGCTGGAGATATGACACCAATAGGCTCACTCCAATAACAACGACAGAGAAAGCAGCACCCCAGACGCTTTTAAGTGTAATTTCTTGCCACTGTAAAAAAGGATGCAGCAAAACATGTAGTTGCAGAAAAGCTGGATTAAAATGCTCTTTGTTTGTGGATTCTGTAGTGGTCAGCTGTGTGAAAATGCAGTAGAGATTCAGATAGATAAGGAAGACTGTGATGACGACGAAATGTCATGGTTGGAAACTAAAAATACAGACAATGAAACAGAAAATTTCAGCGACGATAATGAAGAAGGCACCATTAACCAGCCCGGGCCATCAAAAATAATTAAAAAATGATAGCTATACAATTTTTAAACAAAATTAAAATTATATTAATGATTTTTGTAAATATTATTATTTCCGTCGCTTGTAACTTCTTACCTTTAAGACTTACAGAATAAACATGTATGCAAAAAATGTAAACAATTTTGTCTTCTTTATACCTCTCATAGACACTTTTGTGATTTAGTAAACAATTGAGAAGTTATTTAAAATATACCTAATTTTGGCACCTTTAATTCAAGATGGCGGCTAACGCCTGGGTCCTTCAAGGTCGAGAACTTGGATTTTTATTAACCTGTCATACCTAAACAATATTGTTTCAAAACATTTTCTACGCCACCTTTTGTAGAGCATAAATACCTACTGACTGGACTATATGAGATACAAATGGCACACAACCTTGACTCCTCTTTCGAAATTCTGTATCATCCATATCCGATTTGTAAAACACAACAATACGTTTTCTATTAAGCAAAGTAGTCAAATTAAATACGTACTTTATTAGTAAATGATCACGGTTCTCAAATATCATCCATTACCAAAAAAATAACACTCATTCACAATACCACGTCTTGTTCAGTTTCTTCTCGTCACTAGGTCACCGAGAGTAGTGATTCTCTGAATAACGACGGTCGGACGGACGGACGAGTGAATGTCCAAGCAAAGGTATAGGTATAATAAAATCTGTAGAAAAAATCTAGTCATACATAGGTAGTATGAAAAGTTATCATAGCCCCTCAACCGCAATAGCCCCATAACTTTATTATAATTATGTATGTATAACCGTTACCAGCTTTTTTTTGGTAAATCGGGATTTTGAACCTTTTTTAATGAAAAAAGCGGGTTCTTTCTTCGTCGATAGCGGGACATAGTGGAAAACGTATAACTATAATGAGAAGTTTTATTGGTTACAGATAGGTATAGGTATAGGTATAGGTATATGTGATTACAGAATGAACATACAAGTTTTTAGAGTTCTAGGTAATTCTGTAACTCTGCCTACCCCCACTCTGGGAATGAGGGCGTGACGGTATGTATGTATGTATAATTTTATTTGAGTTTTAAATTACGTTTACGTGCATTGGCACAGCACAGCAAAAATAGCCAAAGAAAAAGTATTTTATTTTAAGAATTTGATATTGCGCTGCACGTACGGTCGAGTTACACCCGAAAAGCGGGACAGACTGTCCCGCGCGGGACACCATTTTCATTTAAAAATCGGAATGTCCCACCAAAATTGGGACGTCGTGCAATGCTTCGATTCTTTATTCCACCATAACTTCTAAACGTCTAAGGCGACTTAGACGTGTGTGGTATCGTAAGAATCCTTTCACCATCCCATTATATTATACTAGCTGTTCCCGTGTCCACTTCGTTGGGCAAAACATTTTTTTGACATACATACATACATACATAAGCTCACGCCTTTATTCCCAGAGTGGGGTAGGCAGAGCTACAGAATTACTAACAACTCTAAAAACTTTTTGAGTTAATAATTTTCCCGCTAATTTCCGTTCCCGTGGGAATTTCGGGAATTCCTTTCTTAGTGCACCTCTACGGTACCTAAGCTACGTCCCTTCCAAATTTCAAGTGCCTACGTTTAGCCGTTTAGGCTGTGCGTTGATATGTCAGTCACTTAGTCAGTTTCTCCTTTTATATATTTAGAAGATAAGGGGACAATTTCACACCAATTGACCTAGTCCCAAACTAAGCACTAGGCTTGTACTATTGGGTACTAGACAACGATTTAAATACTTATGTAGAGAAATATATACTTAAATACATAGTAAACATCCAAGACTCAGGAATAAATATTTGCGCTCATCACACAAATATCTGCCCTTACCGGGATTCGAACCCTGGACCACTAGCTTCGTAGGCAGGGTCACTACCCACTAGGCCAGTGCGTCGTCAAAACACAACACAAGAGCAATCAATGCTTTGGGGTTTTAAAACGTTGCTATTCAATTAGTTATTCCTTTAAGTGGTCTAATTGGGGCATTTATCGTGAAAAATTAGAACTGGTAAACATCTTCGCCTGTGTGCAAAATGTGGTTACAGAATTATCAAAAAGTTTTTATAGTTGTTGGTAATTCTGTAGCTCTGCCTACCCCACTCTGGGAATAAAGGCGTGAGTTTATGTATGTATGTAATTAGAACTGTACTCTAACCCCTTGACTTATAAACGTGGAATAAGCTTGGAAAAGTTTATGCCATGCTTTGTCCTTGTCTGTAATTGTGGCATTTGCATCTGACAGAAAGTGACAAAGCATGCCTTCTACGTTAAATAAGTAAGGGGGTAAAAACATGCGTTTTATTAAATACTAGCGACCCGCCCTCGCTTCGCTTCGGTTTATGTGAGTTTTCTGTAATACCCGTACGTAAAACTAAGTTTATTATACATAAAAACCTTCCTCTTGAATCACTCTATCTATTAAAAAAAACCGCATTAAAATCCGTTGCGTAGTTTTAAAGATCTAAGCATACATAGGGACAGACAGCAGGAAGCGACTTTGTTTTATAATATGTAGTGATTATTATTGATTGAATGCACTCATGCACGTTTATAATACATACTTACATATCGTTACTTGGTATCTAGTTCGTCATCTATCACAAACGTACATTATTCACATATTATTGACATAATCTTGTTTACAGGCTTGGTTTTATTATAGAATAACATTGCATTTACACATAACGTATTAATTTTGCGGATTTTTAGTGGTATTCATCAACAAACAACTGTACTTACCTAACTCTCAAAAGGGTATTGACAATTTCATAATCAATCGTGATATCACACAGAAATAGCATTCTCACAGAAGGATTTTATTGAGTAGCACATTCGAAAAGTATATCTATCGCATAAATTTCAACGCAGATTGATAATGAGTTAGACAAAGAAGTATAAAGCAGCGCATTTCTAATTAAATCGGGCTATCATACCGGGGTCATATTTGGATGCAGATTGGTCTCAAAACCCGACTATTAATAGAAGATTGTTTACCAAGAGATGAAAGGTACCTATAATAATAATCATACGAGATACTTTGCCGTTCGAGCACAGCGAAATTGACCATTGGATATAGGGTAAAGACACCAGCAGTAAGCCAGAGACCTGTTGTCGGCCTCTGCCTATAGTTTGTACGTAGAGAAGAGTACGAAATATATACTTCTCACTCTTCGCACTCATATAAGGTCAACTAATTGGTCTTGACTTGTGACTTTACCCTAATAGTACTGAATTTTTTTGCGGGTGGTAGGACCTTGTGCAGGGTCCGTCCGGATCACTACCACCATCTTATCCATTATCCTACCGCCAAACAGCAGTGTTCGCATTGTTGTGTTCCGGTTTGGGGATAAGACAGCCGGTGAAATGACTAGCATAGACCTCGCAGTATTCTTTATAGTGTGCGAGGGACAGAGCATTCGACTCGCTAGCGAGTACGGTAATTGTATCTCATGGTAGGGGTACAGTGCCCCTGGTCTAGGGCCACAAAACTGTGACACAACTTCGCCACTCTTACAACTAGGACCTTTTAAAGTTACACTTTATTTATCCTTAGGATGTCATGAACTCATGACCCATGATCTGACTAAATAATACGACCAGCCTTATTAACAGCAAAAACGAATCAGCTGTATCTTTCTTATCTTCTTAAAATTAAGAGCTAGTTAGTACTCTTATCGGTTGAGCAATTCCCATGAGACTCTCTGTCTAGAGCCTTTTCTTTTAGGGCCTCAGGCACTTGCTTTGCACTACGCTAACTAGCGTCACTGGTAGATAACGTGGTACAAAATGAAACGTGATCTACCAGTGAAGCGATTAGTTTAAAAACGAAACGAATAGAAAAGCTAGTTAGCGTAGTGCATCTTACGAAGGGCCTACTCGTCGTCCATACGGTGAAATATAGAGGTTGCGGCTATCTCGTAATGTAAATTAAAAATACATGATTAATTAATTAATTATTTATTATCCGCATTGATACCTTATAGTAAACCAAATTATACTGTTTAGTATAAACAGGCAAATGCATTTGAACCAAAGTAAATAGAACTTATGAGCATTATGTTGTGGTATTTCAAAAAGCAATGCTCAATTACAGGTAAAAACATGAGCAAAGATTGAATAAGCGAGCTCTTTTGGTCTAAAAGCATCTTTATTGCGGAAGGTGAATTTGTTAACATGTTTCTTTTGGCTTCCTTATTCTTAGTTGCATTGAAAACACTTTGCTAGATGACGTAACCGAGTTCTAACGGAAAATGATACATTATAATATGGAAATAACTGCGCACGAGAAGAAACTTACATATGTCTTAATACATAAAGGTTGAACACGCCAAAACGTGGGCATATATATGTACTTATATATTTTTTATTTGCGACTATACAAACTATTTAGTAATACATTTATAAACTCCATAGTATAATGAACAAAAAATATTATGACAGCTTGTCACTTCGTTCATTCGTTTTCACGATGGAGAGCCCTGAACTTCAGCAGCGTGAAATGATTTTGCTCAAGCACACAGAAAATCCCCTTCTAAGCTACAGAGGACTAGCAAAGTTATTGAAATGTCCACAATCCACTGTTTGTTCTGTTTTAAAAAAGTTCCGGGAACGGTTGACTGTAGAACGGAAGCCAGGTACTGGCGGAAAGCAAGGCGTAAGACACAAAAAAAAGAAGCCAGAGTTTTACAGCTTTTTAACACAACTCCGAAGATCTCGTCACGCGACGTCGCTAAAAAGGTACAAATGTCACAATCTTATGTACAAAAAGTAAAGACAAGAGCTGGGTTAAGGTCGTACAAGGCTCAAGCTGCACCTGACCGCAACGCTCAGCAGAATTTGACGGCCAAACAAAGGGCAAGAAAGTTATACGACAATTTCTTAACAAAATTTAAATGCATCGTGTTGGACGACGAAACGTACATAAAAGCTGACTTTAAACAGATACCAGGCCAGGAGTTTTATACTAGTACGAGTCGCAAAAATGCTCCTGAGGACTGTAAGTTAAAAAAGAGGTCCAAGTTTCCGAAAAAGTACTTGCTTTGGCAAGCTATTTGCAGCTGCGGTAAAAAAAGTCGATCATTTATAAGTACAGGCACTGTAAACAGCGAAATTTACAAAAAAGAATGTTTGGAGAAGCGACTTTTACCCTTTCTGAGAAATCATATTTTGCAACCATTGTTTTGGCCTGATCTTGCAAGCTGCCACTATTCCAAAGCTGTGTCAGACTGGTGCGAACAGAATGGTGCTGCTGTGGTACCTAAAAACTGCAATCCTCCGAATTGCCCTGAACTCAGGCCTATTGAGGAATATTGGTCCATAATGAAAGGAATATTAAAAAAGAAGGGCAAATCAATTCCGTGGCTGATTTGCAAAAAACATGGACTTGGGCTGGTGAAAAGTACCCTGAAAATGCCGTGCAGGCCTTGATGAGCCGCATCCGACGTAAAGTGAGGGCAATGGCGTATTCAAAGCAAAATTAAAACACATTTGTATGTTTGTACATGTACGATAGTAGTGTAAGCCAATGTAATATATATTTTTATTTTATTGTACTTGACTATGTTTTTATTGACTATTTTATATGCCCACGTTTTGGCGTGTTCAACCTTTAGTACTTAAAAATACAAAAAAAGATAAGTTTTGCCGTAGCTTAAGTAACTAAGAGGTGTGGTCGTTACTGAGTTTAACTTGGGGTTAGTTCACTCGTTTAGGGTCCACGCTGATGAAGAAGGGTTTCTCGTTGTTATCGCAGGAGCAGTAGCATCGTCCTGGCTTGTTGCCGCGGCGTGGGACGATCAGGGTTTTTAGGTTCAGATCCGTCTCGATCGCTTCATCTGAAATAAATAATACTGTTCTGTAAATCACTTTAAATTTAGAACTAGAAAATGCCACCTTGCCGTTTTCGAGAGCAGCGCTTTAGTCGTAAAAATTGGAAGATAATCAGATCTGTCTTGGCTTACACAAACTAATATTTTTGCTTTAGGAAATGGTATTTACATAGGTAAATGACTAATTACCTTCCCGACGTCTCAAGTCGTAACGACCCCTGTGTCTGGTCCTCCTGTCGTCATCGTCATCATATAAGTCGTCTTCGTCATCATGATGCCTTCGGTGAGGTCTGTTCTTTCTTGGCCCGCCTGGTTGTCCTGGTGTTCCTGGTGTTCCTGGTGTTCCTGGTGTTCCTGGTGTTCCTGGGGTTCCTGGGGTTCCTGGGGTTCCTGGGGTTCCTGGGGTTCCTGGGGTTCCTGGGGTTCCTGGAGTTCCCGGTGCGCTTGGAGTTCCTGGCTTTCCTGGGGTACCTGGGGTGCCTGGTGTTCCTGGGGTTCCGGGCGTGCCTAGTGTTCCTGGGGTTCCTGGAGTTCCTGGTGTTCCTGGGGTTCCTGGTGTGCCTGGAGTTCCTGGAGTTCCTGGTTTACCCGGGGTACTTGGGGTACCTGGGGTGCTTGGAGTTCCTGGGGTTCCTGGTGTTCCTGGGGTTCCTGGAGTTCCTGGGGTTCCTGGAGTTCCTGGAGTTCCTGGTGTGCCTGGAGTGCCTGGGGTACCTAGCCCTCCTGGGGTACCTGGGGTGCTTGGAGTGTCTGGGGTTCCTGGTGTTCCTGGGGTTCCTGGAGTTCCTGGGGTTCCTGGGGTTCCTGGGGTTCCTGGAGTTCCTGGGGTTCCTGGGGTTCCTGGGGTTCCTGGTGTGCCTGGGGTTCCTGGTTTACCCGGGGTACCTGGGATACCTGGTCCTCCTGGGGTACCTGGGGTGCTTGGAGTTCCTGGGGTTCCTGGAGTTCCTGGTGTTCCTGGGGTTCCTGGGGTTCCTGGCTTGCCTGGGGTTCCTGGAGTTCCTGGGGTTCCTGGTTTCCCCGGGGTACCTGGGATACCTGGTCCTCCTGGGGTACCTGGGGTGCTTGGAGTTCCTGGGGTTCCTGGAGTTCCTGGAGTTCCTGGGGTTCCTGGGGTTCCTGGGGTTCCTGGTGTTCCTGGGGTTCCTGGCGTGCCTGGAGTTCCTGGGGTTCCTGGGGTTCCTGGTTTACCCGGGGTACCTGGGATACCTGGTCCTCCTGGGGTACCTGGGGTGCTTGGAGTTCCTGGGGTTCCTGGAGTTCCTGGAGTTCCTGGGGTTCCTGGGGTTCCTGGTGTTCCTGGGGTTCCTGGCGTGCCTGGGGTTCCTGGGGTTCCTGGCTTGCCTGGGGTTCCTGGTTTACCCGGGGTACCTGGGATACCTGGTCCTCCTGGGGTACCTGGGGTGCTTGGAGTTCCTGGGGTTCCTGGAGTTCCTGGAGTTCCTGGGGTTCCTGGTGTTCCTGGGGTTCCTGGTGTTCCTGGGGTTCCTGGCGTGCCTGGAGTTCCTGGGGTTCCTGGGGTTCCTGGTTTACCCGGGGTACCTGGGGTACCTGGTCTACCTGGGGTGCTTGGAGTTCCTGGGGTTCCTGGAGTTCCTGGGGTTCCTGGGGTTCCTGGTGTTCCTGGGGTTCCTGGCGTGCCTGGAGTTCCCGGGGTTCCTGGGGTTCCTGGTTTACCTGGGGTTCCTGGTTTACCCGGGGTACCTGGGATACCTGGTCCTCCTGGGGTTCCTGGGGTTCCTGGGGTTCCTGGTGTTCCTGGGGTTCCTGGGGTTCCTGGCTTGCCTGGGGTTCCTGGAGTTCCTGGGGTTCCTGGTTTACCCGGGGTACCTGGGATACCTGGTCCTCCTGGGGTACCTGGGGTGCTTGGAGTTCCTGGGGTTCCTGGAGTTCCTGGAGTTCCTGGGGTTCCTGGGGTTCCTGGTGTTCCTGGGGTTCCTGGCGTGCCTGGGGTTCCTGGGGTTCCTGGCTTGCCTGGGGTTCCTGGTTTACCCGGGGTACCTGGGATACCTGGTCCTCCTGGGGTACCTGGGGTGCTTGGAGTTCCTGGGGTTCCTGGAGTTCCTGGAGTTCCTGGGGTTCCTGGGGTTCCTGGGGTTCCTGGTGTTCCTGGGGTTCCTGGCGTGCCTGGAGTTCCTGGGGTTCCTGGGGTTCCTGGTTTACCCGGGGTACCTGGGGTACCTGGTCTACCTGGGGTGCTTGGAGTTCCTGGGGTTCCTGGAGTTCCTGGGGTTCCTGGGGTTCCTGGTGTTCCTGGGGTTCCTGGCGTGCCTGGAGTTCCCGGGGTTCCTGGGGTTCCTGGTTTACCCGGGGTACCTGGGATACCTGGTCCTCCTGGGGTACCTGGGGTGCTTGGAGTTCCTGGGGTTCCTGGAGTTCCTGGAGTTCCTGGGGTTCCTGGGGTTCCTGGGGTTCCTGGTGTTCCTGGGGTTCCTGGAGTTCCTGGGGTTCCTGGGGTTCCTGGTGTTCCTGGGGTTCCTGGCGTGCCTGGAGTTCCCGGGGTTCCTGGGGTTCCTGGTTTACCCGGGGTACCTGGGGTACCTGGTCTACCTGGGGTGCTTGGAGTTCCTGGGGTTCCTGGAGTTCCTGGTGTTCCTGGGGTTCCTGGGGTTCCTGGCTTGCCTGGGGTTCCTGGTGTTCCTGGGGTTCCTGGGGTCCCTGGCTTGCCTGGGGTTCCTGGAGTTCCTGGGGTTCCTGGTTTACCCGGGGTACCTGGGATACCTGGTCCTCCTGGGGTACCTGGGGTGCTTGGAGTTCCTGGGGTTCCCGGAGTTCCTGGGGTTCCTGGTGTTCCTGGGGTTCCTGGCGTGCCTGGAGTTCCTGGGGTTCCTGGTGTTCCTGGGGTTCCTGGGGTTCCTGGCTTGCCTGGGGTTCCTGGTTTACCCGGGGTACCTGGGATACCTGGTCCTCCTGGGGTACCTGGGGTGCTTGGAGTTCCTGGGGTTCCTGGGGTTCCTGGTGTTCCTGGGGTTCCTGGTGTCCCTGGAGTTCCTGGGGTTCCTGGTTTACCCGGGGTACCTGGGGTACCTGGTCTACCTGGGGTGCTTGGAGTTCCTGGGGTTCCTGGAGTCCCTGGAGTTCCAGGTGTTCCTGGGGTTCCTGGGGTTCCTGGCTTGCCTGGGGTTCCTGGTGTTCCTGGGGTTCCTGGAGTTCCTGGCTTGCCTGGGGTTCCTGGAGTTCCTGGGGTTCCTGGTTTACCCGGGGTACCTGGGATACCTGGTCCTCCTGGGGTACCTGGGGTGCTTGGAGTTCCTGGGGTTCCCGGAGTTCCTGGGGTTCCTGGTGTTCCTGGGGTTCCTGGCGTGCCTGGAGTTCCTGGGGTTCCTGGTGTTCCTGGGGTTCCTGGGGTTCCTGGCTTGCCTGGGGTTCCTGGTTTACCCGGGGTACCTGGGATACCTGGTCCTCCTGGGGTACCTGGGGTGCTTGGAGTTCCTGGGGTTCCTGGAGTTCCTGGAGTTCCTGGGGTTCCTGGGGTTCCAGGTGTTCCTGGGGTTCCTGGCGTGCCTGGAGTTCCTGGGGTTCCTGGTGGTTCTGGGGTTCCTGGGGTTCCTGGGGTTCCTGGCTTGCCTGGGGTTCCTGGTTTACCCGGGGTACCTGGGATACCTGGTCCTCCTGGGGTACCTGGGGTGCTTGGAGTTCCTGGGGTTCCTGGAGTTCCTGGTGTTCCTGGGGTTCCTGGAGTTCCTGGTGTTCCTGGGGTTCCTGGGGTGCCTGGTGTTCCTGGTTTACCTGGGGTACCTGGGGTGCCTGGTGTTCCTGGTTTACCCGGGGTTCCTGGTGTTCCTGGAGTTCCTGGGGTTCCTGGAGATACAAAAGGTTTTACGTTTACACTTGGTTTTTCTTGAATATACTCTTATCAGTGTATCGTTAAATGACCAGCGCTGACTTTAAAGCCAGCATTACGCTGAGTTGGGACCATTTCGTGGCTTTTTTCGGGTAGGGCTTATCGCACCTAATTTTCATAATACCTTTATTCACTAATTTTGCTAAATTTCAAATTACCAAGGGTTCATAATACCTAAAAATTAAACTGCCTCAGTCCTAAGATACACAAATGTCATAATGACATCGACCTAAAACATCTCATGTCTGAAATGTCTACATTTTTAAATGTATATTTCCTTAAAATACCGAACCATAGATACGACAAAATTTCTAAATAACTTAAACTGAAAACTCCAGAATGTCAAATGTCACAGGTTCAAAATGCCTAATTTTTTGTACCAAGAATCATGAGCTTTTTTTTGAACCTGATATGTTAAAAAGTGCCCCTAAAATGTCCTATATTTTTGGGAACCTTGTCCGTTTTGTTACGGCCATATGGTGTAATGAATATGTAACCAAATGGGTCAAATATATTTGGCACATTTATTTATTTAAAAAAATGGAATGATCTAGTGATTCTAACCAGTGTTTAAAAAAAAAATAACCTTTGCACTTCACTAACAACGACGATTGCCTGACGTATCACTTCATACATAATCTTAATATTGGTAAGTACTTCAATGTAAGTGGCCAGCACGAAAGAAGATAATAAAGCAAATTCTTCGTAATTTTAATTATCAATAGAAATTCAGGTATTCTGACACTTGGTTGTATTGAATATACGGTATACTGCGATAAAGGTGTTGTGAATTTTGAGTCTTATGAGAATTAGACATTTTAAAATTCAGTCATATTGGGTATATATGTATGGTGTAATGAAGAAAAATTTTAGGCATTCTGGAATTTAGGTATTTTGACACTAAGTCCTTTTGAGTTGTAGGAGTATTGGTAAAAGGGTAAACTGAAATTTCGACGGAATGAACCTAAAACCTTTTTTCTCCTTGTACGTTTTTATCTGTTCTTGTTTATGTTTGTCACGAATAAATGATTTTATTTCTTTTATTTTCTTTTAATTGTGGTCCAGTCGTTCAACTGATCACCGAAAATGTTGACGATTAGAAATATTCAATGACTACGACAAAAAACCGAATAAAGGTTGATGTTCCAACCATTCATACTATCCTTCCATAGTATTAGTTAGATATAGAAATATAAATATTTACTCAACGGCATAGTAATGAAAATTATTTGCATAGCAAACAGAAACCATTACGTTGAACAGGTAGAAACCATTACGGCGCCGGCGCCGCAGTAAAACAACGAAGCTGTTTTTTAGAGAGACCCTGACTTTAAAAAACACAACTATAAACATCATTATATTCCTATACAATATGTATAAAATCAATTAAACAGAATACAGATAAGTACGTTGTAACAGCTGTGCAGCGAAAAAAATCACGCATATAGAGGTTTGTCGGGTAACTAAGAAGTAAAACTTTGAATTAAGCGACAATAGACAAAATGAGTACTCCTATCACTATCAGAAACCAAATAAAATGTCAAGTGCTGCTGTGTGCACTGACGTGGATTTCGAAAAAGTTTGCATCTGTTTCTATATAATTTTATAAAAAGCACACGTAAAATATTTTATTAACTTTTTATTTTATTTCGTGGCCCGTTACTTTTTTTCTATTATACAATTTATCGATATATCGATTTAAAAAAAACTTACACTAGCTAGATTGCGACAGTCTTTTGTTTTGCCGCGAAAAATCCGGGCTCTGGTAATAAGGTATGAAACGATTGGATAGGCACTGCTACTTGCGGTGTTATATTATAACAGCTTAATTCGTGAATCAAATAACCTATTAAATATACAAGCCCTGAGGCGGCCATTAAAGAGATGAAGAAGTTAACAAACGTCACCGTATAGCTATTAAAATAAATGCAACGTGAAACACAATTATATTTTTTTATTAAAGTTTTTTTTTTTATGGCATAGAGAAGACAAACGAGCACACAGGCCGCCTGATGGTAAGTGGAAACTGTGACCCATAGACATTCACATTCACAAGACTGAAATGCAATCCTAAGACTGCAAATGCGTTGCCAACCCTGAGGACTAAGATGGAATGCCTCTATGCTAGTCATTTCACCGGCTGTCTTATCCCCAAACCGGAACACAACAATGCGAACACTGCTGTTTGGTGGTAGGTTAATGGATAAGTTAGGCGATTATACGATTTTTTCTGTCTCAATATATGTAACCCAAACCGTTTTTTATACATTTTGATATGTATTAGCATCGTAACTACCCTGCTGCCGTATCACGCACGATTCTTCTATCTTAAGTTAGTTGTGTTTCGCTTAACCACTGTGACACGGTGTTATATTGTAAGTACTTCGTAAAGCGACACGATCAGACGTGTAAAATTTATTATTCGTTTTTGAAATATTTGATTTGGCAAATTCATTTAAGTATTTGTCATGCACATCACATCTACATTTGTCTTTTAATTTTTAAACGAAATGTTGATATTTAGTTTTCTATGTAATTTTAACAAAAAATAAAAATAAACGTCTCTAAATAAACATGTAGTGTATTTTTATTAACTATTAAATTATCTACATACAGTTTCATAGTTTTGTCCATGTAGCTAGCTCTATTATTTTTAAAGTGACTCATTTTTTTGGTACTGACCCTAGATTTTAAGTTCTTATAGCTGCGCATGCGGAATTTCGCGACGTGCTGCCTCGTATACCCATATAACGTGGAGTTAAGAGAGATACGCGTGACCACTAGGTAAGTTTCTAACTAGAGTATATTCTTAAACTAGCGACCCGCCCTCGCTTCGCTTCGGTTCATGTGAGTACATAAAAGACACCCAACCCTTTTACTAGTAGGTGACACCTAAGACGTAATACAAAATGTTATTTTCCGAATCTACTCATGAATACGATCAACTATTAATATGGGGCCAACTTCGAAAACGTAAACACAAAATCGACATCTCCATACAAATTGTGAAACCAGCTGATTGCTTTTAGTATGGGAGATTCAATTTTTTTCTACCGATTTCGATATTAGTCCCATAGTTAAAGTTGATCGTACTCATGAGTGGATCTAGATAATAAAATTTTGTATTACGTCTTAGGTGTCACCCTGTATAATGACATAAGTCTGTCCTTTACGCTCACCGTAAAATTAACTGCATAGCCATGTAATAATGACCCGTCTGATCTAACTTGTAATAGTATTTATTTATCCCTACATCCTAGTAACATAATTGAATATCCCCCCATTTATTACTGTCACAAATAGACGTCGCTTAGGCAAAACTCTCTTAAAAGTTAAATTAAAAAAATACGCGTAACCATCTTTGTATGGAGCAGTGGTAATGGCCAACTCGTTTAACTGAATTTAAAATGTAAATTAATAATAAAATTTAAATGAAGCTAGAATTGATGTGCCGATGATTTTTTCCGTGGAACAAGTTCTAAAAAAACGTAAAAAAGGGTTGGGTGCATGTGACGATCAGAAGCAAAACGCGTGGTAGCACTAGTATAATTGTGTAAGCGATTAGAGCTACCTACTCTGAGTGCACCGAGGCAGACCACTATGGGAGTTTTAGTGGGCTAGTCCCTCACAGCTCCAATTCCTATTTAATGAAACCGAGTATCATTTGCCGATTTCAAATTTGAGAAAAAGGTTAGTTTAATTTAAAAAACAATAACAAGTGACAAGCTATATTTACCTGGTTTTCCTGGTCCACCTGGGTGTCCTGGGTGTCCTGGTTGCCCTGGGTGTCCTGGTTGCCCTGGGTGTCCTGGTTGTCCTGGGTGTCCTGGTTGTCCTGGGTGTCCTGGTTGCCCTGGGTGTCCTGGTTGCCCTGGGTGTCCTGGTTGTCCTGGGTGTCCTGGTTGCCCTGGGTGTCCTGGTTGCCCTGGGTGTCCTGGTTGTCCTGGGTGTCCTGGTTGTCCTGGGTGTCCTGGTTGTCCTGGGTGTCCTGGTTGCCCTGGGTGTCCTGGTTGTCCTGGGTGTCCTGGTTGTCCTGGGTGTCCTGGTTGTCCTGGGTGTCCTGGTTGTCCTGGGTGTCCTGGTTGTCCTGGGTGTCCTGGTTGTCCTGGGTGTCCTGGTTGCCCTGGGTGTCCTGGTTGCCCTGGGTGTCCTGGTTGTCCTGGGTGTCCTGGTTGTCCTGGGTGTCCTGGTTGTCCTGGGTGTCCTGGTTGTCCTGGGTGTCCTGGTTGTCCTGGGTGTCCTGGTTGTCCTGGGTGTCCTGGTTGCCCTGGGTGTCCTGGTTGTCCTGGGTGTCCTGGTTGCCCTGGGTGTCCTGGTTGTCCTGGTTGTCCTGGGTGTCCTGGTTGCCCTGGGTGTCCTGGTTGGCCTGGGTGGCCAGGTTGTCCTGGGTGTCCTGGTTGTCCTGGATGGCCTGGTTGTCCTGGGTGTCCTGGTTGCCCTGGGTGTCCTGGTTGTCCTGGGTGTCCTGGTTGTCCTGGGTGTCCTGGCTGTCCTGGTTTACCAGGGGTTCCTGGTGTTCCGGGAGTGCCTGGGCCTCCCGGGGTTCCTGGTGTTCCTGGAGTGCCTGGCTTTCCTGGGGTTCCTGGTGTGCTTGGAGTTCCTGGAGTTCCTGGGGTTCCTGGGGTTCCTGGAGTTCCTGGAGTTCCTGGAGTTCCTGGAGTTCCTGGAGTTCCTGGGGTTCCTGGGGATCCTGGGGTTCCTGGGGTTCCTGGGGTTCCTGGGGTTCCTGGTGTTCCCGAAGTGCCTGGGCCTCCTGGCGTTCCTGGTGTTCCTGGAGTGCCTGGCTTTCCTGGAGTACCTGGGGTGCCTGGTGTTCCGGGTTTGCCTGGGGTTCGTGGTATTCCTGGAGTACCTGGTTTTCCTGGTCCACCTGGGTGTCCTGGGTGTCCTGGTTGCCCTGGGTGTCCTGGTTGCCCTGGGTGTCCTGGTTGCCCTGGGTGTCCTGGTTGTCCTGGGTGACCTGGTTGTCCTGGGTGTCCTGGTTGTCCTGGATGGCCTGGTTGTCCTGGGTGTCCTGGTTGCCCTGGCTGTCCTGGTTGTCCTGGGTGTCCTGGTTGTCCTGGGTGTCCTGGCTGTCCTGGTTTACCAGGGGTTCCTGGTGTTCCCGGAGTGCCTGGGCCTCCCGGGGTTCCTGGTGTTCCTGGAGTGCCTGGCTTTCCTGGGGTACCTGGTGTGCTTGGAGTTCCTGGGGTTCCTGGAGTTCCTGGGGTTCCTGGGGTTCCTGGTGTTCCCGGAGTGCCTGGGCCTCCTGGGGTTCCTGGTGTTCCTGGAGTGCCTGGCTTTCCTGGAGTACCTGGGGTGCCTGGTGTTCCGGGTTTGCCTGGGGTTCCTGGTATTCCTGGAGTACCTGGTTTTCCTGGTCCACCTGGGTGTCCTGGGTGTCCTGGTTGCCCTGGGTGTCCTGGTTGTCCTGGGTGTCCTGGTTGTCCTGGGTGTCCTGGTTGTCCTGGGTGACCTGGTTGCCCTGGGTGTCCTGGTTGCCCTGGGTGTCCTGGTTGTCCTGGGTGTCCTGGTTGCCCTGGGTGTCCTGGTTGTCCTGGGTGTCCTGGTTGTCCTGGTTGTCCTGGGTGACCTGGTTGTCCTGGGTGGCCTGGTTGCCCTGGGTGTCCTGGTTGTCCTGGCTGTCCTGGTTTACCAGGGGTTCCTGGTGTTCCCGGAGTGCCTGGGACTCCCGGGGTTCCTGGTGTTCCTGGAGTTCCTGGTGTTCCTGGAGTTCCTGGCTTGCCCGGGGTACCTGGGGTACCTGGGGTGCCTGGTGTGCCAGGTTTGCCTGGGGTTCCTGGTGTGCTTGGAGTTCCAGGCTTTCCTGGGGTTCCTGGGGTCCCTGGAGTTCCTGGGGTTCCTGGAGTTCCTGGGGTTCCTGGGGTTCCTGGGGTTCCTGGTGTTCCTGGTGTTCCTGGAGTTCCTGGCTTGCCCGGGGTACCTGGGGTGCCTGGTGTGCCAGGTTTGCCTGGGGTTCCTGGTGTGCTTGGAGTTCCAGGCTTTCCTGGGGTTCCTGGGGTCCCTGGAGTTCCTGGGGTTCCTGGTGTTCCTGGAGTTCCTGGCTTTCCTGGGGTTCCTGGTGTTCCTGGTGTTCCTGGTGTTCCTGGAGTTCCTGGCTTGCCCGGGGTACCTGGGGTGCCTGGTGTGCCAGGTTTGCCTGGGGTCCCTGGTGTTCCTGGAGTGCCTGGCTTTCCTGGGGTACCTGGCCCGCCTGGGGTACCTGGTGTGCTTGGAGTTCCAGGCTTTCCTGGGGTTCCTGGGGTCCCTGGAGTTCCTGGAGTTCCTGGAGTTCCTGGAGTTCCGGGGGTTCCTGGGGTTCCTGGGGTTCCTGGAGTTCCTGGGGTTCCTGGTGTTCCCGGAGTGCCTGGCCCTCCTGGGGTTCCTGGCGATACAAAAATATTGAGCTAAAACTCGATTTTACTTGTATATGCTGTAATTAGCGTATCGTTACTGCGGTCCCAATTTTGTGTCGTCCCACTGATCACGGATTAGAAATAGAAATAGAAATCTCAACATTTATTCAGCATTACAATAATTAAAAATTATAGTATAGCAAACAGAAAATGTTACGTAGGACAGGATCCCTGTCACCATTGTGCCGCAGTGAAACCACGACACTGATTTTCAGAGAGACCCTGCCTGACTCGTAAAATCTCACCTAAAATGATAATTTATTATTATCTTTAAAAAACTAAAGTATAACTTTATTTATTCAGAACATATCTTTCTAAATATAAAAGGAGAAATTGACTGACTGACTGACATATCAACGCACAGCCTAAACGGCTAAACGTAGGCACTTGAAATTTGGAAGGGACGTAGCTTAGGTACCGTAGAGGTGCACTAAGAAAGAAATTCCCGAAATTCCCACGGGAACGGGAATTAGCGGGAAAATTATTTACTCAAAAAAAATGTTTTGCCCAACGAAGTGGACACGGGAACAGCTAGTATATTATAATTTTGAAAGTGAAACTAACTGTTAATAAAAGTTGTGCCGAAAAAAATCATGCTTACAGAAAAAAACAATAAACAAATTTCTGCTAATGGCTTAAAAGCTTACGCCGTATGGCATTCTCTACATCACTGCCCGTGGTCCGTAATGCGGTTTCAAATAAGACGGCACCATCCCGACCATTACTCTAAAGCACAGACCACTTACCCTATAGACTCCGCTTCGGAACAGTTTGTCTAGTATCTCATTAAGCCAAAATGGCGGGGCGCGGGGTCGGAAAGTGCACCGTGATTGGCTAGTTCAAAGTCAACGAATAATCAAGTGTGCGCGTCGTGGTGCGCGCCAATAGAACCATGGCAACCAATTCTGCCCTTCTAAGCCTATAAGCAGTATCTTAAATTCAATCACTAAAGCAGATTCAATTCTATGTAGTTTTTAATAAGGTTGATATTACTACAAGAGGTTTATCTTAGTTACTGCGTTTTTGCTTAGGACGGCAGAATTAGTGTTCTGTGAGCATAAGCATGGCTTACGGGGGCGCCTTTGTATGCGGAGTCTATAGGGTAAGTGGTCTGTGCTCCAAAGCGAGTGTAGCAAACACTGATAATTATTCTTTTCATGTCACAGCTCGGAAATATGGCGAAAGTTGTACATTAAATGAGCAGGCCTTTTATGAATTTAAACTTGACAACAAATACATTATTGGTCTGTTCCATTGAGCAAGTCGACCAATCACATCGGTCCGCTGATCACTGATTCGAGCAATCAGAACTCGACTTGCTTGCTTGATATGCAGCATATGAAATTAAATTGGTCAATGAGAAGTCGTTTTATTTATTATAATAATATTCATCCCTTCACGGATAGGCAAAGGAATCACGTTCCATACAGCCATATGTCTGTTTTTAATTATCTGAAATGTAGCTATGTCACGGTCAGAATCGTCGGGTTTAAAAAATGCCTTTGAATTACTGGCGGTATCATTGTCGAAAACGGTTATAAGAAATTTGCGGATATGTCTCAATAACTAAAAACTGTTTTTATATAGTCAACATTTTGTTATGCGTTGGGATCGTACCTAACTACCGAAATGCCGTCACACACCACAACTCTTGAATCGCGAGTTCGTCGAGTGTCGCTTGGTGAAACGGTGAAACAGTGTTATGTTATCAACTATATATTTTAGTTTTACTACACTATTGACAAACCAATTTATTCCCATAAAACACATATAAAATTACAAAACAAACTAATTACTAACTATAAATAAAATAACCTATATTGCGGATGCTTTTGGATAGCAAAACCAACGTAAAAATTATCGTTAGTTTTTGAGATATTTCATGTGGCAAATTCGTTCAAGTGATTTTTTTTATTACCTATTCTAACCTAATTTGTCATGAATATAATTATCATCAATTTTAAGTTCTTATAGTTTTGCGTGGCCGCTCAATTTCGCGACGTGTTGCCTCGTTTTGCTTCACGAGGAGTTGGGAGAGCTGATACGCGCGACCACTAGATGAGTTTGTAACTAGAGTATATTTTTAAAATACGGATTATTTCTATAAATACCGATTACTACGTCCTAAATTGTAGTTTTTAGGATTTCGTATATACCTGCATGTGTTTGCCAAAAAACATTTATTTTTACCAGTTTAAACTGACCGATCTCGTTCATTCATTGTTTTTATTTACCCGGTATCCCAAGCCTTTCCCGTAGTATTATTTATTTAATCGTATGGCGATCTGTAGAATAGGCGATTACATTAAAGATTATAAGTCAACATTCAGCGTTCTCAGCCAATTCCCGTAGTTTCAGCCATTTATTTAAAGCCCATATCGCGTTAGCATTCACATTAAATTAATATGAGAATATGATGGGTGGTAATTAGCGCGTGGTAATTTGAGTCAAGTGTCAGGGAGAACTCTCACGACTAGAAGAAAAAGGCTTTACAAGTAAAAAAAAAATATTACCTGGATGTCCTGGTGTTCCTGGAGTTCCAGGCTTTCCTGGTGTTCCTGGGGTTCCTGGCGTTCCTGGTGTTCCTGGGGTTCCGGGGGTTCCTGGTGTTCCTGGTTTACCAGGGGTTCCTGGTGTTCCTGGAGTGCCTGGAGTGCCTGGCTTTCCTGGGGTACCTGGTTTGCTTGGAGTTCCAGGCTTTCCTGGGGTTCCTGGGGTTCCTGGAGTTCCTGGGGTTCCTGGGGTTCCTGGGGTTCCTGGGGTTCCTGGGGTTCCTGGGGTTCCTGGGGTTCCTGGGGTTCCTGGGGTTCCTGGTTTACCAGGGGTTCCTGGTGTTCCTGGAGTGCCTGGCTTTCCTGGAGTTCCTGGAGTTCCTGGTGTACCAGGGGTTCCTGGTGTTCCTGGAGTGCCTGGCTTTCCTGGGGTTTCTGGGGTTCCTGGGGTTCCTGGGGTTCCTGGGGTTCCTGGGGTTCCTGGTGTTCCTGGTTTACCAGGGGTTCCTGGTGTTCCTGGAGTGCCTGGAGTGCCTGGCTTTCCTGGGGTACCTGGTGTGCTTGGAGTTCCAGGCTTTCCTGGGGTTCCTGGGGTTCCTGGAGTTCCTGGGGTTCCTGGGGTTCCTGGGGTTCCTGGTGTTCCTGGGGTTCCTGGGGTTCCTGGGGTTCCTGGGGTTCCTGGGGTTCCTGGTGTTCCTGGTGTTCCTGGTTTACCAGGGGTTCCTGGTGTTCCTGGGGTACCTGGAGTGCCTGGCTTTCCTGGGGTACCTGGCCCGCCTGGGGTACCTGGTTTGCTTGGAGTTCCAGGCTTTCCTGGAGTTCCTGGGGTTCCTGGAGTTCCTGGGGTTCCTGGGGTTCCTGGGGTTCCTGGGGTTCCTGGTGTTCCTGGTGTTCCTGGTTTACCAGGGGTTCCTGGTGTTCCTGGGGTACCTGGAGTGCCTGGCTTTCCTGGGGTACCTGGCCCGCCTGGGGTACCTGGTTTGCTTGGAGTTCCAGGCTTTCCTGGGGTTCCTGGGGTTCCTGGAGTTCCTGGGGTTCCTGGAGTACCTGGGGTTCCTGGGGTTCCTGGGGTTCCTGGAGTTCCTGGAGTTCCTGGAGTTCCTGGAGTTCCTGGTGTACCAGGGGTTCCTGGTGTTCCTGGAGTGCCTGGCTTTCCTGGGGTACCTGGTGTGCTTGGAGTTCCAGGCTTTCCTGGGGTTCCTGGGGTTCCTGGGGTTCCTGGGGTTCCTGGTGTTCCTGGTTTACCAGGGGTTCCTGGTGTTCCTGGAGTGCCTGGCTTTCCTGGGGTACCTGGCCCGCCTGGGGTACCTGGTTTGCTTGGAGTTCCAGGCTTTCCTGGGGTTCCTGGGGTTCCTGGAGTTCCTGGGGTTCCTGGAGTTCCTGGGGTTCCTGGGGTTCCTGGGGTTCCTGGGGTACCTGGAGTTCCTGGAGTTCCTGGAGTTCCTGGTGTTCCTGGAGTGCCTGGCTTTCCTGGGGTACCTGGTGTGCTTGGAGTTCCAGGCTTTCCTGGGGTTCCTGGGGTTCCTGGGGTTCCAGGGGTTCCTGGGGTTCCTGGTGTTCCTGGTTTACCAGGGGTTCCTGGTGTTCCTGGAGTGCCTGGCTTTCCTGGGGTACCTGGCCCGCCTGGGGTACCTGGTTTGCTTGGAGTTCCAGGCTTTCCTGGGGTTCCTGGGGTTCCTGGAGTTCCTGGGGTTCCTGGAGTTCCTGGGGTTTCTGGTGTTCCTGGGGTTCCTGGGGTACCTGGAGTTCCTGGAGTTCCTGGAGTTCCTGGTGTTCCTGGAGTGCCTGGCTTTCCTGGGGTACCTGGTGTGCTTGGAGTTCCAGGCTTTCCTGGGGTTCCTGGGGTTCCTGGGGTTCCAGGGGTTCCTGGGGTTCCTTGTGTTCCTGGTTTACCAGGGGTTCCTGGTGTTCCTGGGGTACCTGGAGTGCCTGGCTTTCCTGGGGTACCTGGCCCGCCTGGGGTACCTGGCTTGCTTGGAGTTCCAGGCTTTCCTGGGGTTCCTGGGGTTCCTGGAGTTCCTGGGGTTCCTGGAGTTCCTGGGGTTCCTGGAGTTCCTGGAGTTCCTGGAGTTCCTGGTGTCCCTGGAGTTCCTGGTGTTCCTGGAGTGCCTGGCTTTCCTGGGGTACCTGGCCCGCCTGGGGTACCTGGTGTGCTTGGAGTTCCAGGCTTTCCTGGGGTTCCAGGGGTTCCTGGAGTTCCTGGAGCTCCTGGGGTTCCTGGAGTTCCTGGTGTTCCTGGGGTTCCTGGTGTTCCTGGTTTACCAGGGGTTCCTGGTGTTCCTGGAGTGCCTGGAGTGCCTGGCTTTCCTGGGGTACCTGGTTTGCTTGGAGTTCCAGGCTTTCCTGGGGTTCCTGGAGTTCCTGGGGTTCCTGGGGTTCCTGGGGTTCCTGGAGTTCCTGGGGTTCCTGGAGTTCCTGGAGTTCCTGGTGTTCCTGGAGATCCTGGTTTACCAGGGGTACCTGGGGTACCTGGCCCGCCTGGGGTACCTGGTGTGCTTGGAGTTCCTGGGGATCCTGGGGTTCCTGGAGTTCCTGGGGTTCCTGGGGTTCCTGGGGTTCCTGGGGTTCCTGGGGTTCCTGGGGTTCCTGGAGTTCCTGGAGCTCCTGGAGTTCCTGGAGTTCCTGGAGTTCCTGGGGTTCCTGGTGTTCCTGGAGTTCCTGGTTGACCTGGTTTGCCTGGAACAATTATATGGTGCTTCTTTTTATGTTTCCTTATAGAATTAATATCTTCTTCGTTCTCATCTTCCTCTTCGCTCCGTGTAACGATCTTTTTCTTATGGCTTCTTTTTTTTCCTTTAGTAATAACTTCATCATCTTCTTCATCTTCCGTGTCATCTTCCTGATTCGAATCGTCAATTACTTGGGATTCTGCTGAGCCTGGTGTCCCTGGAGTTCCTGGTGTTCCTGGTGTTCCTGGTGTTCCTGGTGTACCTGGTGTTCCTGGTGTTCCTGGTGTTCCTGGTGTTCCTGGAGTTCCTGGTGTTCCTGGTGTTCCTGGTGTTCCTGGTGTTCCTGGTATTCCTGAGGTTCCTGGTGTTCCTGGCTTTCCTGGAGTGCTTGGAGTTCCTGGGGTTCCTGGAGTTCCTGGGGTTCCTGGTTTTCCTGGGGTTCCTGGGGTGCCTGGCGTTCCTGGAGCTCCTGGTTGCCCTGGAGTTCCTGGTGTCCCTGGTTGCCCTGGAGTTCCGGGTGTTCCTGGTTGCCCAGGAGTTCCGGGTTGTCCTGGTTTTCGTGGGTGTATTTGGTGACTGTTACTTTGCCTAAACTCATCTTCCTCAAATGAAGAAGCTGATGCACTGGAAGCACTTTTATGCACGACCTTCTTTTTCGCGGAGTGGACTTCTCCTTGTGTTTGTTTGGCAGATTCCTCGCTCTCGCTTTCAGATACCTGCTCTTGTTTGCTGTGAGACTTCTTGACAGATTTGTGTTGGCTTATGTTTGATTGGCTGTCAGATTCCTCTTCAAATGAGGAACTGTTTTGCTCTTTGAAACTCTTTGAAGATTTTTCTTGCTTGCTGAAAGAAGACTCTTGCTGGCTGTCCTCCTCATTTTGGAATTCACTGTGCTTTTTGTTTATAGCATGAGCGGAAGTTGATTTTGAAGTAATTTGGGAATCTTCTTCGAATGCTTTAGACGATGTAAATGAGGAAGACTTTTTCGCGCTGTGTTTTTCTCCCGCGAAGGCGTCAAATTCACTCTCATTTTCACTCTCGCTCGCACTAAAACTCGAACTCGAGCTAGATTTGCTAGAGCGTGAACTCGACCTACTTTCGCTCAAACTCGATTCGATATCACTCGAGCTTGATGTATTCGATTCGATCTCACTGGAGCTTGAGCTTGACTCAAAGGATGCGGATGAGCTTGAACTTGACTTTGAGCTCGAGCTTCTGATCGACTCTTCCTGTACATCTGTGAAGTCTGTAAAAGAACATAATGTTGTAAATTTATATACTCTTAAACGATACGGTTTTTTGATAACCATCCATCGATTGCGGTGTATTCATGAATGTATTAGTCTTTTATGTATCTTTGTAGGCATTACAGTCTGCTAAAGTCCATTAATAGATCTGAGTATAATTAAGCGTTTCCTAGAATCTATTGATAGATCTGTGTAATAATTAGTTTCTCATAATCTACTGACAAATTCAAATGTACAAAAAAAACAGTTTAATCCTTCATGGATTATATAGGTGTACACCATGACCTTTATTTTGCACATGTTTTCACCCTTAGCATGATTAGAAATTAAAAACAGTTTGGGATACCCAAAAAAATAACTGCTTGCTTTTACATTTTTATTCGAAATAATAATCTTTTCTAAGGATCAAATTTGAAGCATTTCATGATTAAAAGTGTTATTGTTATTTAAGACAATTTATCAAATAATATCACCTCGCCTACTTACTGTGTAAAAATGGTGGAGCTAGTTCGAAAAATGGGTATATTTTGTCACAGATCAAAGAATACAAGTACAGATATCCAATCTCATAGAGGAAAAGCGTGCCATCCTAATGTAGGCAATTCTGTAGGCAATTTTAGTCCCGTAGTTAGACCAGTAGATGCCGTATCTGAGCATCACTGCTATGACGCCGGCAGTCTACCGAATAGTTTAGTAACATGTTAGATATTACCACATGGCATTGACTTCAAGAAAATTGTTGACCTTAAAAAAGAGACTTAGGAAATTCATGATTTTAAAAATGTATATGTAGTCGCTTTAAATTAAACCTACGTATCACATTGTGGCAGCGTTTTAGTAAATTCAAATGATATGCCCTGATTAATGATTGATTCCATGGCGCCATCTACTGACAGTACCCAATAAGACGTAGCAAGCTTGAAAGCTCACAAGTATTGTATGAGAATTATGGAGTAAACATATTTTTTATTGCATTTATTAAACTTATAAAATGTACCCTTATTTTATGTAGAGAAGGATGTTTTTAATATAATTAAGACACGTTGAATTTATTAAGGTATAAAAATCATTCAATCTTCACAATTAGGTACTGATTCAAATGTTTCGCTCGATACCTGTGACGCCATCTATGAGTTTATTAAAGTAAATAATAATACGTTGTTCGAGTTGGGAGGCCATGACTTCGTCTAAGATTCAGAAAGACGTTTTTTTACTATCTGTGATCTGTTTTTGTTGTTGTTGTTTATATTTATTTATTGTTATTAAGGGGGCAAATGAAGGTCATTTCTTAGTTTAATTATAGGTAATTCATTGTAACATATTTTTTAATCTAACTACAGGGATCGCTTTGAGAAACCTATTCCTCGAAACGGTTTTAAAATTTTCATACATTGTTAAAAACTGGTGTATCCCAATTGCCTCTCCTTTAAGTAATTAATAACAAGACTCAGATGTTTTTTTTTAGTATAATGTACGAACTTTATTAAAAAAACACTTGTTGAGGTTTAAGTAAAAAAAAAGTACCATGTTGTAATCCTACTTTAAACAGGAATAAAGTGTTTAAATGCAAATAAAGACGAATACTCACTATCGTCGAAATTGCTTGGTTCTCCATGCGTTAGTTGTGCCTGTAAATAAAAAGGGATTTTTAATTATTAATTATTAATTATTTATGCATTAACTGTTATCAATTTACGAAGGCACGCGAAAAATTGACGCAGCATCAGTAACCGCAATGTACATAAAATTATAATGCAAAAATATATTTATTTATTTATTTAATATTTATTGCACATAAATAAGTACAAATGGCGGACTTAATGCCTAGTGGCATTCTCTACCAGTCGACCAAATAATCAAACAGAAATTTACATAGAGATAAAACTAAAAAATTCAAACATAATTATCCTAATTATTGCTAATACTTACTACAAAAAATATATATGTGATATCGCTCATTGAATACAAAACGGACACATTCCAAAATAATTTGCTCTTCCATTAAAAATCGTATTCCAACAGCTTCTAATTTTAAAATGCAACACTGACTCATTTTGGATTGTGTCCGTTTTGTATTCAATGAACGATATGTAATACTCATACATATAGTAGTTATATAATACATCATTATCTGTAATAAATATTAAGATTTAATATACCTATATAAACATAAACAGAGACGAAATGAACACGATGTTATGAGACAAACGATACATCGTTCATTGAATACAAAACGGACACAATCCGAAATGAATCAGTGTTGCACTTCAAAATTAGAAGCGGTCGGAATACGATTTTTAAAGGAAGAGAAAATTATTTTGGATTGTGTCCGTTTTGTATTCAATGAGCGAAATGTGCATACGACCTACGCTACCTCTTGTTCAAGATAATGCTTCCGGAGCATTCGCTTGAAAGAAAGCTGGTTAGGGGCGCGTCTTATATGAATTGGGAGCGCATTCCAGAGACGGATTGCCTGAAGGGCGAAAGAATTCGACAAGAAGCTAGTACGGTGAAAAGGAATAGCGACTTTGAGAGAATATATCGTATCATAATTATTTTTCACAAAAAAATATTGAATTACAATTAAATAAAGAATGCTATCATCTAGAACAACGGACGTAAATCTTGATGTTGGTTAATAAATTGATTTGCGTGTTGTTGGATTGAAAGTACCTAAATCATTTTGTTTTATGACGTCGCAAATGTAAATACTGAAGACACATGTGGTTAATTAAATATTTGATCAAGTAATTAAACTGCTCACTGACGCGATTAATTTTAAAAATTACGTTTAGTACCTACGGTAAGGTGATGTTAAGGAAATTTTATGAACTAAGACAAAAACTAAAAATAACCTCTATTTCTATTTAACTAACGGACATTTTTTCAATAACACGTGACCGTGATCCTTACGTTTTGGCGGTAAATGGATGCGATAGTCTATTATATAAAGTTTGAGTGGTAATTAACTATTTTTCTTTAATTCAATTAGTGTTTAAAAATTAAATTGTATAAAAAGAAAAAACTGTTCAGTTGATTTCCAATGATAATTTAAGTGCCTCTAAAATCTTTGCTTTTGTATCGGACCTTACACATAAGTAGCTAAAATTTCCTAATCCAAAATATTTTTATAAATTAAGTTACATAAACTTCTGTGTAAATAATTACTTATTAACCACAAAACATCTGTTCGATAATAAAATAAATTATGCAAGTTTTTAGCACTGAAACTGCTGTATTTTTGAATAGCCACGATGTGAAAACGTCGTGGCAATAAACCCTCGTGCTTCTGTCAAACCAGCAAGAGAAAATAATCGTAAACAGTGCAGCTTACGTGATTATGTGGACACAATGGACAAAGTGATCTTTCTTTTTCAGGTACACTAAGTTAAGTTTGTGATAGGAACCAACTCCTTCAGTAATTATAAATTTAGATAACGGTAACATACTAGTTACTTATATTTTATAATGGCCGCTATGCAATCCAAGATGGCGTTGGTTACTATCAAAGACTGAAAACATCTGGTAAAAATTGGGGCTTTAGTCCAGTTTGTCCACATTTACGACAGTTGTTTCCAGCAATCTGAGACAATATTAACCAAACAAATTGTCCTAGCGTGTGATATCCATGGACCTATATCTCTAAAATCCATGATTGTCTATAACTCGACATTTGCAATACTGATACTGATAGGAGTGAAAGCCATTAATTAAGAACACAAGAGAAATTGTTAAAATAAAATTTAAGAAGAATTAATCAATCACTTGGTAAGTGGGGCTAATGATTTGGTAAAATTCTTTGCGTAGCAGTACTTTTTCAGCGAGATCACAGTTGTTCATTTATCAAAGAAAAGAAAGCAACTTTAGCCCTTCGAGGGAACTTTTGCCAGCTTGATTCTACCAGAGCTTCCCAAAAAGAAACCACTGTTGAAAGCCGCGCAAGAAACTCAACAGCAGATCGTCATGTTAAAGCTCCTTTTGCTATGACATAGTTGCAAATTATCATAAATAGGGTTAGTACTTTTGGCGGCATGTCGTGGTTCTAGAAACCATGGAGTCGCTTTTTCTAAATTATTATAACGCATATCACCTTAATTTTGACCTATAATATTGTCACAATAATATTACGAAATGCATTCATTCGTTAAATCGCTAAACCAGCTTAAAATATTTTTGATAAAAATTACATCTCCGCTGTGAAAGCGTTACAGCCAAACAAATAGTAGTAAATAGGTATAGATAAACCGAAATAAAAAAATATTAGGGTCAAAATCAAAGTGGTATCTATCTATTATAATATAACTAGCAACCCGCCCTCGCTTCGCTTCGGTTTATTTGAGTTTTCGATAACACACGTACATAAAACAAAATTTATTATACATAAAAACCTTCCTCTTGAATTACTCTATCTAATACTAAAAAAACCGCATCAAAATCTGTTGCGTACTTTTAAAGATCTAAGCATACATAGGGACAGACAGCGGGAAGCGACTTTGTTTTATACTATGTAGTGATTAGGAAATAGTGACTCCATGGATTCTAGAACAACTGCTATCAAAAATTCCAAACCCTAGTCATAACAGCCAGTTACAAGACTTTTAAAAATTTAAAAATGTACTCACGAATACAACTAAGCCGAGGAGGGCTATATGTCCCAGGATCTTCATGATTCAAGGCCCAAGACAGTGTCTCTATGGCCCCACGATTATCAATCGATGGTGGTCGGGCGGCACCACTCTTTATACCTCTGCCGAGACAATGCCACGATAATGCCATAATAGCCAATTTACACTGAAACAATATTAAGTTTGAACAACCTTCAAGTAAAGGCGTCAATTCACAGCTACTGTGCAAATATGTTACGGTGTAGCTTTTTTTATTGGTGCTGCTTGTTAATAATTTTAGGGTATGGTTATCGCAAAATGGCTGCCGTGTGTGACGCGCGAATAAATCAATAAAGCTTATTTGTTTTAGAAATCATTTGTTAACTTTGGTGGGTAACTTAACTCTCCACTATATTACCGCCGTTCTTAGAAACAATTATAACCTCCTTCAAGAAATAGGGGTGGTTTGCGGCATTGTAGCTTCCAAATGGATGAACCGATATGGACGTGATTTTTTAAAAGAAAGTTAATGAATGATTGTTAGCTAGATTTAATTTAAATCCATTGGGGCGTTTGATAGATATCAGCTCAGTGGCCTTAGCCAAAATGCATTACGCTAAGTACCGTTACTATTCGTTTCGTTTTTAAACCAATCGCATCACTGGTAGATCACGTGACTTCGTATCACGGCTTATAAGCCGTCGCGACGTCGATAGAAAACTCAAATGTTATTTTTTTGTTTCACTGCGGCATAATGCTAGAGGGATCCTTTTTGACGTAATCTCTTCTTGTCACTTTATGTTTTTCTAGTGATTTTTCTTCTCTGTGCGTTGAATAAATATTTTCTATTCTATCTATTCTCAAAACATAGTTGACATAGGCGATCGAGAAATCTGTCAACAGCTCAATCCTATCGTAATAATCATTTTGTCTATCATAGGATGTCATAATAATCCCCCAGTGGGCCTAGTATGATTTTGATAAAATGAGGAAAAAGCATTCGTGTGGTATCCGGATTAGAATAGTGCCACTCCGTATCTTTCCGTGGATGTCGTAAAAGCCAACTAAGGTAATAAAGGCGGGTAGTACTGTTAGGCGATGGGCTTGCAACCTGTCACTAATACACTGGTAAACATCTTCGCCTAAGTGTGCAAAATGTGGTTACAGAATTATCAAAAAGTTTTTATAGTTGTTGGAAATTCTGTAGCTCTGCCTACCCCACTCTGGGAATAAAGGTGTGAGTTTATGTATGTGTATGTATGTACTCTCGTACATGTCAAAAAGTGGTGGATGTTTTATCCACATTTTATCACGCGATACACGCAGCTAAATTAGGCCCCCAGATCAGGGTTATAAGTTTCCCGTGAGTATAGGTGGTATATCTGTGTAGGTGAGACCGGCAGATGTCTGTGGGATTGAAGCTCCTAAACGGAATAAAAGATTTCGGTTTTTTTTCATTTAGATAGGTAGACAGATAAAAGATAAAAGATATTTATTCAGTAACTGCACGGGCACTTTTACACGTCAAGAATCTACCAGCGCTTCCCAAGAGAGGAGACCACTGCCGAGAAGAAACGACAGATATGTCCGGCCTATTGCCACTTCAGTCTGCTAATCCTGAGAGCTATGTCGGTGACCTTGCTTCTATGTCGGATAACTTCGTTACGAATTTTATCCTTCAGAGAAACTCCGAGCATAGCCCTTTCCATAGCTCGCTGAGCAACTTTAAATTGATGGACCAGCCGTACCGTGAGCCGTACTTTCTCCACTGTTTCAAAAATGCAGCAGTGGTTTTTCTTACACAGAAATTGATGATCTTCCAGATTTTTTTTTGGTTTTTTCAGGAGGTTGATCATACTACAGTACATACTTAAATTAAATACGAGGCGTCACTTAGTAAGCAGCGTGCTGCTGCCACTAAAGGCCAATCAAGTGGTTTACAGACAACATTGCCGTATAGCCCTACCCCTCCCTTGTTCCCAAGATCAGACGAAACTTGGGAGTCTTAACATACTAGAAATTGGCCTTATACTTAATAAAAAAAAATCTTTGCCAGCTTTTTAGCATTGCAGCATTGCCATTTCGTGTCCTCCATTAATGTCGTGACTAATTACATGTATCATCTGGTAGTCTTATCGAACTAGGTTTAGTCAGGTTTAGAAAGTTCAATACAATAATGCGTTTAGAATGCTGTTGGGCTTGTCCAGGAGATGCAGTGCCTCTGGTATGTTCTGCTGTTCTGGATTTCCTTAACATAAATAAATAAATGAATAAATAACTGTGTTCGTTTTTGAAAACCTATTACTTTAGGGCAATTCTATTCCATTTTGTGAGGCTATACAAGTGGCTTAACGATAACGAATTGACGTAGGCACTCGAGGCGATCGTCTGACAGCTTACGTCAATCCTATATATTTTGGACTAGCGACCCGCTATCGCTTCGCTTCGGTTTATCTGAGTATGATATATCATCTACTCCTATCACTATCACAAGCCAAATAAAATGTGCCGCCGTGTGTACTGACGTGGATTCCGAAGAAGAAATTACATCTGCATAGCCTATAGCCTTCCTCGATAAATGGGCTATCTAACACTGAAATAATTTTTCAAATCGGACCAGTAGTTCATGAGATTAGCGCGTTGAAGCAAACAAACAAACTCTTCAACTTTATAATATTAGTATAGATTCACCTATTATCGATACATGTTAATAGTTTGACAAAAGTACGGTTCGATTTTATTAGGTAAGTACTTACTAGAAATTTTTAATTGACCACATAACCAAAAATGTACGAAAGGTTGCCAGATAAGTAACATTTTACTAGATATACATGGCAAACTTCGAACAAAGGGTGATGGGCTTTATAATATTAGTAAAGCGACCCGCCCTCGCTTCGCTTCGGTTTATATGAGTTTTCTGTAACACCAGTACATAAAATAAAAAAAATATATACATATAAACCTTCCTCTTGAATCTGTCTATCTTTAAAAAAAAACCGCATCAAAATCCGTTGCGTAGTTTCAAAGATCTAAGCATACATAGGGACAGACAGCGGGAAGCGACTTTGTTTTATACTATGTAGTGATATAGATAACGATAGCGAACGTCGAATGCACCTTTTCCAGGGCCTCTGTAACGTTACCAATATGATTAAAAACAAATTGGAATTAATTCCCCGAGTCTAAGCAAAATTTTGACAACATGTTTTCACATTTTATTTAATTACGCTTTATTGACTTTGATCGTAAAGTAGGCGCAAAATTAAAAAGTACCAAAAGAATAACGACAGAAGATTTATAATTGCGTAAACGCAACATTGTTGGAAGACAATTAAATTGATAATGGAATGTAGAATTGAGTTTCAGACGTAGGCATTTTACTAACAACCTGCGTAAATTTCCCCCACCATGCTTCCTATTCATGAATATTATTTATTGTGTTTTCTTAACAAACTGAATCGAGCGTTTCACGCGCGTTTTTTTTTTCAGACAAACACGCGAATGGGCTCAGATATTGTTTTAAGGCTGCGCCGAGCGTACGCCGGATGTACAGTGGCGCCCTCATTACTATTATTGTGTTTTCTAATAAACTAAAGTATTTTCTTGAAATTGGTCGTTCGGTTTTTGTACTACAAATGAAAACCCAACTTATAGGGTATATCACATAGTTTAATAACAATTCACCTTCGAGTAATCAACTTAAACGGAAAAAAGTGGCCACCTTTTCCCGTTAAGCTGACTACTCAAAGGGTAATTGTTATTAAAGTTTGTTACGTATCCCATAAATTGTGTTTTTACTTGCGCTACAAAAACGTATCGTTTGATTGCAAGGAAATTCTTTAGTTAATTAGAAAACACAATAATAGTAATCAGGGCGCCACTGGACGCTCGACGTTTGCTCGGTGCAGTCTTAAATGGCCTATTTACAAGTCTGGAAGTCACTTAGAATATGTAAATTATAGACCCATCGCCATTTTGTCTGTGATAGATAAGATAATAGAGAAAATTATTGTTGGTCAAGTGAATAGTTTTTTAGAGACACACAGTATACTTTCAGACACACAACACGGTTTCCGCAAAGGACGTAGCACGGTATCAGCCCTAACAGGGTTCGCGGAGTATGTAAACG
This sequence comes from Acleris laterana, assembly GCA_963966035.1. NCBI lineage: Eukaryota > Metazoa > Arthropoda > Insecta > Lepidoptera > Tortricidae > Acleris > Acleris laterana. Next base: position 1,492,671 of record OZ014447.1, on the reverse strand, counting down.
ATTGCTTAGATAAGGGGAAACAGCTGATTGCACTATACATAGACTATAAAAAAGCGTTTGATACACTGGATCACGACATTTTATTGCAGGTGATGGACGAATGTGGTATACGCGGACCTACGAATAACTGGTTTAAAGCCTTCTTGACTGGTAGGAAAATAAGCACAAGCATTGCGGGGATCACGGGGGAGGAGGCGGACGTGGACCTCGGAGTACCGACCGGGTCTGTGTATGGTCCAGTGGGATACATAATGCACGTGAACAGTGTATCGAATGTTGTTAGATATTGTCGAGTGTTTATGTACGCAGATGATATGTGCATGGTATATGCATCAAAAGATGTCACAGAAATTCAAAATTGTGTGCAACAAGACTTTGAAGGTATCTCAAAATGGGCACACGACAACGGTATTATCATAAATTTCACAAAAACTAAATGCATGCATATACACTCGCCATATAACTCACAAACAAAAGATATTGCAAGGGAACGCTTGGATATAGTAGGACATACATACGAGTGCTTGCATATAAACAAGATTAACTGTACATGTGCCAAGTTAGAGTATGTCGAGACTTTTAAATATCTAGGCCTGGTTGTTGACACCAAATTTAGTTGGAAACCCCATGTAAGCGATGTATGTAACAAGTTAAGGTCGGTGCTAGGAAAGTTCTACCAACTAAAGGGAGTTTTAAATAGGAAAACATTACGGGTTGTCTATTTTGCACTTGCTGATTCACTGCTTAGTTACGGGCTCGTTGTGTACGGACGAACGTTCATAACCTACATCAAAGATATTAAAAATCTGCAAAAAAGGTTGATAAAATACCTAATAAGCAAAAAAGTTAAAGATAGCTGTAAGGGAGAATATGAAAAATTATTTCCTTTGTGTAAAATACTGCCAGTAGACAAAAAAGTTCATTATTTAATAGGATTAGAATACTATCACAGAGACGATTGCAAATTAACCAAGACTAGCAAAATTAGTACTAGAAGTGTTACCCAGAGAAAACTAATACAACCGAGAGCACAAAACTACTATGGTGAAAGGACATCAAAATATTTAGTGCCTAAAATTTTTAATAAGTACGACCTACTTAGACAAGAGACTAAAATAAGCAAAACATTGTTAAAATCAAAACTAAAGGATTTGCTTCTCGAACACTAGCCAGCGTCAATAGAAGAAAAAGGATAATATGTAGGTATATAAAAACCGCTGACGCTTGTGGTCGTCGGGAAGCGAACACCTACATACCTACCTATGAATGTTGCTGTGTCTATATGTGTGTATAGCTTAACATAACATTAGTAGTCGATTAGATATTAGGATAAGTTAATTAGTGTTAAACTGAGCGCATCTCGCCGATAAACGTAACAGTTTGGCGAGTAATATTAGAATATGCTACTGTAGTCTTTATAATATTCAATAAATTAAAAAAAAAAAAAAATAAGTGCCAGCATTATTTTATGTTCTAGACTTATTTTATTTACTTCATATTTTAAAAAATGACGCTGTAGTTTCTTGCGGCGTTTCTTCTCCGCAACGATGGTTTTTTTCCGAAGCGCTAGTAGATTCACTCTATATTACTGATGTGTAGAAGAGCCCTCACTTGGCCAATTTACTAAATAAATATTACGATTTTGATTTTGATTTTGACTTGGAAGGCAACGTTAGTCACCATTACCCGGGTAGTGATTCTCTAAACAACGACCGTCGAACGGACGGACGAGTGATGTCCAAGCGGCGAGTTTAAGTAGTCCCGTCAGAGCGAACAAAACACATTTTAACGCGTGCATTTTCAATTAAGCAGCCTTATACGTTCGACCCATCGGCAGGAAAGGAACCATGCTGCTAAATTGAAAATGCACGCGCTACAATGTGTTTTATTCGCACTGACGGCACTACTTAATCTCGCCGCTTGGACATCACTCGTTCATTCGTTCACCTTTGCTTCTTGAGAGAATCACACTCCAGGGCCGAGGTTTTAGGTGGTAAAACCATATTATATCGTCTCGATCTATTATCGTACCTACTGTCAACGTTCTCAACGCTCTTATTTACTTGACAGTAATGGTAGCCGAGTTAAATCATCAAACACGTCAAAGAATTGAAGAATTCATCGAGTGCCGGAATAGGGAGCCCGTTCTTTTCTCATGATTTGTTTGGTCATTAAGTTGTTGGGCCATTCTACTTTTCAGTGTACAGTCAACCAATTTGATTCCTAGGCCACTATGGACTTTGTCAACGTGACGTTGTAAACCAAATCATAGGAAGTCTCTTACGTTTTGGTTGACAACGTCACTTTAACATAGGCCAAAGTGGCCTAGAAATCAAATTGGTTAACTGTACACTTTTGCTATCGTCCGATAAAATGTATACTAAATTATGAATCCGCTAATAAATAAATAACATGAACTACCTAAGAATGTTTAAGTTTAACGGTTTTCAAAAAAAAACTTCTTAAATTACTCAATTATCGCTGAAGAATCTTGGTAACTCAGTGGTATATTACACTTTTTCCATAGAAAAGGCGTGGACATCAACGTCCACTGCGTTACAGTACCTCACTTTATAGTGATTACAAATAACTTTTTATGAATTAAGTTAATTCTATATATAAGCTTATTGACGTCCCTTTTCTACTTTCAAGTTAGAAAAAGCAGCACTTTACCGCTTGTTGAAATAAAAATAGTTTAGTGAGAACGTGGCTAAAAGTTATGTACAACGTAAAGTAAAATCGCCCTATTACGTATACGAGGGTCATGCCAAAAGAAATTAGATACTCCATGCTCATTTGTTTGATACTGGCCAGTTAAACACCATAGTGAAGGCTGATTATATAGCTATAAATTTAAAAATGGAATACTCCGAAAATCTGCGTAATTATTTTTTAAATATTTTTTTTCTGATTGAATCTGACGGGAATTTGCGGTTACAATGGAACTTAGTCGACGAGATTTTCGTGTTATGATTTACTATGACTTTAAAAAAGGTTTAAAGCCCCAAGAATATTTTGAACTTTTAACCACGAATTTTGGTGAGTCTGCTTGTTCTCGTGCAACTGTTTTTAACTGGTTTGCTGAATTCAAAAGAGGGCGGGAGAGCTTTGAAGATGAGGCGAAGTCGGGGCGACCGCCAACCGCAGTTATTCAAGAAAATGTGCAAGCCGTGGAAAAAAATATCCGTGAGAACCGACGAATTACATACGTAGAGCTTGAACGAGATCTAGGCATTGGATCAGCAGCACTGCAAACCATAATTCATGGACAACTGTCCCTCCATAAGCGTTGTTCGAGATGGGTGCCGCATAAACTCAACGATTTGCAGAAAGAACGCCGCGTGGATTGGTGTAAATTTATGATAAATAAATTTGACGCTGGCGAGAAGAAAACTGTGTATGATATACTGACAGGTGACGAAACATGGCTGTATAACTACGATCCTGAAACAAAGCGGCAGTCAACGGTATGGTGCTTCGAAGATGAACCGACTCCAACAAAATGTCGCCGAGCACGAAGCACACAGAAACAAATGGTTGCCTCATTTTTCTGCAAGACAGGGCATATTGCGACTGTGGTGCTAGAGGATGAAAGAACTGTCAACTCAGAATGGTATGTGACAGTTTGTGCTCCACAAGTGTTGTCAGCTTGGTGTGACAAGCGGCCAAAGTCAGGAACCCAGCACCTGCTCTGGCACCACGACAACGCCGCCCCGCACACTTCTGCCCGAACACTCGACTATTTTAGTTCGAAAAATATCACTATACTCCCTCACCCACCATATTCTCCTGACCTGGCACCCTGTGACTTTTACCTGTTTCCGAAAATTAAAGAAAAATTAAAAGGAAGGCGATTTGAAACCAAAGAAGATGCCCTGGCTGCCTATAATTATGAAGTTTCTGAGGTACCCAAAGAAGAATGGTCATTGACATTTTCCAAGTGGTTTAGCCGAATGAAAAAGTGTATACGTGCTCACGGTGAATACTTCGAGAAAAGTAGTTTTTGAATATCTAATTTCTTTTGGCGTGACCCTCGTATTTGTAAAGAATGGAGCCCCGTGTGATTTCCGGGTTAGAATAGTGCCACTCCATGTCTTCCTGTGGATGTCGTAAGAGGCGATGGGCTTGCAACCTGTCACTGATACGCTGGTAAACATCTTATCCTAATTGTGCAAAATATGGTTACAGAATTATATAGACTGGTCCTGACCACTGGTGACTTTACCTTACATATCTTCACGCCTGTAATGCCAGAGTGGGGTCCTACAACTCTAAAAACTTTTTGAAAATTCTTGAACCATGCACATTTAGGCTAAGATGGGTACGTATAGATATGTACGTACCTACATTATGTGTAATGCAAGGAGGATATGCAAATCAGCCTGTGTGACCAATAACGACAAGAGATATGCAGTGATCGGAATAGGTAGAGCTAATTTGCCTAAACTTGATGCACCTTCATTCAATAATGTATTCCTATTTCGCTCACGCATGAATGAACATGCGTCAAGTTTAGTCAAATTAGCTCACCCTGCCGTGATATAGGTATCTATAATGCCGTTATCTGACATCTTTTTTTTTTTACTTATAATGCTATATTAATGAGAAAAAAATCTCTATCAATCTGTGTTTGCGATTTTTAAAACAAGAATTTGTTAGATAACGGCATTATAGATATATCACGGCAGCACCTATTTCCGATCACTGGAGATAAGTCAGCGGATAGGTTATTTCAAGTTGTAAAACTTTTACTATGGCAAGTTAGTCCCCAAATATTTGTAATAAAAAAAAATCGCCACATAAAGACAGTGAGAGTTCAGACAAAGCCACATGTTTTTGTGACAATTTAGTCGTCGGCCATTGACATTTTTCACAGCGCATAGTCGCGGCATAAGAAATGTAGAGTACTGGTATAAAAATGTCTGGGTTCCAAGATATGTACAGTCAGCATAAAAAAAAACTAAGCAGAATACCATGCTCAAAATGATCTAGACACGACGTATTCTCTTCACAATATACTCGTAGTCGAATGCAGATCATTTTGACCTCTTCGGTTGCGTAGCTCAGGACTCCGTTTTAATGTCCTCACTTCGCTAAACAATTAACTCGTAATACCCTCGCCATGCTCGGGAGTTAAATCTGGACTCCCTTATTTGCTCAGGATTCAATATTGCACCCGTGACATAAAACAGTGCTTTATCCCCTCAGTGTATAATAGTAGAGGTCCTCTTAACGGTCATAAGAATATTTATAATCTGTGGCCGCTAGAAAAAAAGTCAATAAGGCTGCGTTTCCACCAGAGCTGTGCAAGGCAGCGAAGCGGTGTTGCGAGGAAAAATCCACCAATAGGATTCTTTTGTTTTACCAGCCTCACTATCCTATTGGAGGATTTTTCCTCGCAACACCTCTTCGCTGCCTCGCACAGCTCTGGTGGAAACGCAGCCTAATGTAAATACAAACTTACCCTTATCCTTTGATGAAAATCAGTCGGGTTGTTCAAATCATGTCAGCTCTGAAAGTAGCGGTCGCAATTCAGCCCTAAGTCAGTAAACGGTATCTTAAATTCAATTGCCAAAGTATGTAGACTCAAACCTTTAGGCTCTGATTGCCTCAACATTGTCTGAGTTGTTTTGTTTGGTATAGGAGGCAAATGAGCTGACGAATCGCCTGATGGTAAACGATCACCGTCACCCATAGACACCTGCAGCACCAGAGGAGTCACAGGTGTGTTGCCGGCCTTTCAAATGAGAGTACGCTCATTTCTTGGAGGTTTGAAGGTGGTAACGGTCCGGAAATACCGCGCGCGACAGACCATTCCACGATCGTTGTAGCAGAGGCCCTAGACAAGATTCTGAACGCTATCGCAAATGATTTTCGAAAACTGAAAAAGTGTATGGTATTGACGTAAGCGTTTGACTCGACCCTGTACATTTTCGATAACGTTAACGATTTCGCAATTAACCTTGTCTAGGGCCGCAAGGCAGAATTATGTCGGGTGTTTTTTTTTAAATGTTATACAACACGTTATAAGTCTTTTAATCACCCCAGAGTGGGGTAGGCGGAGCTACAGAATTACCAACAACTTTAACAACGAGTTGTTAAATACATTGCGGGGATGTGATAACAATTTTTCGATAGATACTGATCCCCGTTTGTAAATCAGTCGCTAAAAAAATGTCTAAAAAGTATAAAATAATAAGTATTGGCCCTATAAGTTTAAGCCACGTCGGGATCGAACCGCTAAGTAGCTGGGGTATTTTATATTATTTCATTTACTTAACGGTCCCCCAACGTTTTGTACCGACTGTTAAGAGTCGGGGGTTTTTTAATTTTCAATTTATGTTTTTATTTCACGCTTTTTAAACTTTACAGTTCAATATCTCAAAAACGGCTAAACTGATTTTGATAAAACATGTCTAAGAACACTCCTGACTAATTCACCTTTCAAACAACACACAGACACACAGACACTCAGACACGTCAAACTTATAACACCCCGTCCTTTTCGCGTCGGGGGTCAAAAATATACAGCTTTAAAGTGCAAATTTGTCCAGTGTCGAAACGTTCTGCCAATACTATAAAATACTGAAAATCTGTAAAATGTTTATCCTAAATTAAAGCACATGTAACGAATTTTAAATGATACCTATCCCGACTGAGTACACTTGATTAACTAGTTCCCGAGATACAGACGACTTTTTTTTCTTTATTGCATTGAGAAGGCAAACGAACACACAGGCCACCTGATGGTAAGTGGAAACTGTGATCCATAGACATTCGCACTCACAAGACTGTAATGCAATCCTAAAACTGCAAATGCGCTGCCAACCCTGAGGACTAAGATAGAATGCCTCTATGCTAGTTATTTCACCGGCTGTCTTACCCCCAAACCGGAACACAACAATGCGAACACTGCTGTTTGGCGGTAGGTTAATGGATAAGATGGTGGTAGCGATCCGGACGGACCCTGCACTAGGTCCTACCACCCGCATTTATACCTACTAAAATCATCTAGCACCACCAAATAACTTTAAATAGACAACTAGTTCATATTTGTTGTTTTTGTACTAGTTTTTATATAGTAAGGATTCGGAACCCTACAATGAGCATGGTCAGATTAGCTCTTGCTCGGTTTTTATGTACAGTCAAGGGCAAAAATATGTATACACTTTAGTACCTGGTCTAATGGTCGTCATATTTGAACTGCCATATATGAACTGTCACAGTGGTTAAAGTGACAAGGTACTAAAGTGTATACATATTATTGCCCTTGACTGTACTCTTTTTAAATGTAGGTTATTTTATGACTTCAATTTTTTTTATAGATTTTATTATGATTTATTTTATGAATTACTAAGTTTCATAAGTTAGTAATATAAATTATCGTGGAGTTAATGTTTACTTCGGTTAGTAAGTGTTCTTTAGCAGTGCAATGTCTCCATATCTCATCGTCAACGCGCACTTGATTAAATACTGAATAACTACTTGATTAAATACAGAATTAATTAATTATTAAACCAATAACATGTTTGTTGACTGCGAGGAATATGCTAATGGTCTAGTTTTACTGAAAAATTACGCATTTGTCGCGAATTTTACACATTATTTTACAAAGATAGTTTTTTTTTTGTTTTTGAACGTTTGTTTCCCAACTGTTTCGTGTGTCCAAATACTCGCGAGGCAGGTTTCTAATCTACTCGGTAAAGCATATTGCTTTTGAGTTTATAATGAGGTCAAGTAAATAAGAGCCATCAAAACATTGATGGCTCTTGAGGTTAACTGGAAGAAATCCCTTAAAGGGATAAATTCGCCTTTGTACATCCCTGGTATATAAAAAATCAAAATCAAAATCAGTGGACAATGTCACACCAATTGACCTAGTCCCAAACTAAGCTCAAGGCTTGTTTTATGGGTACTAGACAACAATATAAATACTTACATAGATAAATATATAAAAAAACATCCATGGTCTGATAGTACCAAAAAACATCCATAACTCAGGAACAAATATTCGCGCTCATCACACTAATATCTGTCCTTACTGGGATTTGAACCCAGGACCGCTAGCTTCGTAGGCAGGCACATCCCTGTTATATTTTTGTCTATTTTATAATTGTTACTAGCGACCCGCCCTCGCTTCGCTTCGGTTTCTGTAAAACCCGTACATAAAACAGTATCTTTAATACATAAAAACCTTCCTCTTGAATCACTCTATCTATTTAAAAAAACCGCATCAAAATCCGTTGCGTAGTTTTAAAGATCTAAGCATACATAGGGACAGACAGCGGGAAGCGACTTTGTTTTATACTATGTAGTGATTTCTGTTTATACAATTAAGTATTTACATAGATACAACATTGACGATACGACAACACGTCATAACGAATATGGTTTTAGCAAAGAATAGAGCTAGATTGATGGGGAAAGTCGGATCTTCGTTCTCTTTAGTTTGGTCTTGATGAGCAGATAGATGGATACAAAAACTTGTACCAGTAATGTATTCAATTAACTTAAACACCCAGTTTCTCCTAAAGTAATGACAATGACCGTAGAGTAAAAATTATATAATCAAATTTGTAGGACATTGTATGTACTTAAAAACCTTTTTTTTTTAATGGCATAGTGAAGACAATCGAGCACACAGGCCACCTGATGGTAAGTGGAAACTGTGACCCATAGACATTCGCATTCACAAGACTGCAATGCAATCTTAAGACTACAAATGCGTTGCCAACCCTCAGGACCAAGATGGAATGCCTCTACGTCGGAACACAACAATGCGAACACTGCTATTTGGCGGTAGGGTAATGGACTTTAGACAGAAAGCACGCTATCGTTATTCGTACAGATATTTCACATAGCATTGTCTGAAAAAAGGGTCCTTCAACCGCCCTGCATTCTCAGCATCCCCACCATGACTCACCCCCCTTGAGGACTTTTTTCACTACTCATGCTCGTAAAGTCCTTCGTTATGCTGGCTGTAGGCAGCATAAAATCGCATTTTATGCACTAGTGCATAAAGTGTTGTCGTCATCTAAGACAATTAAGCCCTACAGCCAGAGACATATTTCCCCTCTATAGAATAAAGATAAACAAGCAAAAGTCCTTCAAATACAACCGAAAGACAAAGATAAAGCCGTGGGTAGTAAAAAGACTATTTCAATGGATGCCTGGAAAGCAGACTGCATATTTTTATGCCGGCAACAAAGAACATAATAAAACGTCTCGACAAAAGCAGTATAAAATAACATATTTATTAACACCATTGTTTGCACCATATTGAAAACAATGAAATAAGCTACTGAAGATTAAACGTATGTTTACTAGTTGTCGCCCGTGGCTCCGTCTGCGTATTTTTAGGGTTCCTTAGGAAAATGGTAAAAAAAAAACCTTGTCTGTAACAGCAGTTCTGAAACTTTAGAAGCTATCAACTAGAAATTTGGCATAGTTAAGTAGTTGTATAACTTGCTTGCCCGCATATGTTTTTGTTTAGTAAAATTACAATATTTTTCTAGACCAATAGGGGTTCAAAAGTGAAAGTGATTTGATTATAGCAAAAGGGGGTTTTCAAAACTTTTTTTTTTCCGAAACTATTAATATTCCAGGATTTTTATAAAACTAAACCAACCTAACCTATAGGGCTCTACAAGATGACCTTGAAGCAAATCCTGAAATATTTACAGTTTCAGAAAAAAAGAGTTTAAAAAAACGTTTGTGAAATGAACCAGTTCGTAAAGTGTTGTTTAGAAAGTGATTGGATACAACATTTTAATTAAAATAGGTTTATTATGCGTTTATAAGCGGTTTTTTCAACTGAGCTTATCCACTTAAGACTGCGCCGAGCGTACGCCGGATGTACAGTGGCGCCCTCATTACTTTTATTGTGTTTTCTAATAAACTAAAGCATTTTCTTGATATTGGACGAAACGTTTTTGTACTACAAATAAAACACAACTTATAGGGTATATCACATAGTTTAATAACGATTCACCTTCGAGTTAAAAGTGGCCACCTTTTCCCGTTAAGCTGACTACTCAAAGGGTAATTGTTATTAAAGTTTGTTACGTAGGTATCCCATAAATTTTATTGTGTTTTTACTTGCACTACAAAAAAAAATCGTCTGATTCCAAAGAAATTCGTTAGTTAATTAGAAAACACATACATAATAGTAATGAGGGCGCCACTGGACGCTCGGCGTTTGCTCGGCGCAGTCTTAAGAATACAAAGCTATTGTGTAGTTAACAACAAATTAGGACAACGAGTTCGAAATTAAAGAAGATAATAACCGCCTTCGAAGGTTAACATAGATTATCGACTCTATTTCTTTAGACAATAGACTAAAAAATACAGTAATAGAATAATGACAGATGTTTTTTTTTGCATTTTACAACCGCCCGACCTAGATTGTATAGATACAATGACCATTGTGTTTACAGGTAAGTGGAAGAGGTCAGTTCAAAAAGTTTAAACTATACTCGTACCATAGACATAAATCGGTTGAGTTGAGACAAGCTTGAAGACGAAACCAACAAACAAACACACTTACGTATCTTTACATAGTATAAAACAAAGTCACTTTCCGCATCTGTCTGTCTGTCTGTCCATCTGTATATCCGCTATCTCCTAAACCACGCAACGGGTTTTGATGCAGTTTTCACCATTAGTTAGATAATTTTTCGTGGAAGGTTGTTATCCTACTTTTTTTATATTTCAATGCGATTTTTTTGTGTATGTTTGTGTGTTACTCCTTCAAATTACAACGGCTGCACCGATTTTGATGAAATTTGAAATAGAGATAGCTTATACTTGATAGGGTAATTTAAAAGCCACTTGTGGAATAACCGAACCGAAATCTACGTAAAGTCGAGGGCGGAAGCTATGTGTAATAAGTTTTGGTTTATAAGTATACCTACTGGTGTTACAGACAACTCAGATACTTAAACTGACGCGAAACGAGGGCGGGTCGGTAGTTCAGACTATTAGTATTGATGAAGTAAGAATTTCTAACTGCGGAAATGAAAAAAAGTAATAATTTTAATAATATATATTTACAACTTACAAATAATATTTTTTACTTACAATAAAATCAGTAAATCAAAAGGACTGTGTAGAAACGCCCATTTCGCCTCTTTAGTCATATCTTAGCCTCGTAATTGATCGAATAGTTAAATAGGAAAAGCACTTAGGTATGTTATCTGAAGAATAAAGACTACTTTCCTCTCTAACTTTTCGTTCAATACGAGATTGAGAAAGTTAAGGAACGATTTTTTGATTTACTGTAGAGTACAAGCATACATCAAGTAAGACTAAAGACACTTAATTAGAGAACAAAGTTAATTTCTTGCGCCGGAGCACACGTGAGATTTAATGTGTGTAACTTCAACGGCCCAATGTGGGTCATGTTTTATACCTACATTTTGAACTTTACATGACTAACATAAGCGTTTAAATTGCGTGACGCTAAAGGCGTGGGCGTCGGGTAAAGTTTGCAAATCGATGTGCGTCATAGTTTTAACAGTTTACAAGGATAACACAATAAATTTCACTTTACACGAAAAACGTATGTGTATGTGTAAATCCAACAGTGACACTAAATTAGGAAATTTTTTTTTTGAATAGTGACATTATTGTAGTTAAAACAACTTTTGTATGAGTTCCTTTTTTGCATAGTGGCACTGTTGGATTTAACGTGCGATATGACATTAATAAATGGATAAATTTCAATAATATTATACCTATAGATATTATTAGTGACGATTTAATTCTATGAATGACAACCAATTGACAACCGACATTTTATTTTTTAAATTTGAACTTCGGGCAGTGTTGCCGTTTAAGAATTTTGATCACCTGCACAGGTTTTTATAAACCTATCTAACAGGTTAATTGGTAACACTGACGCGAAGGACATAATTCATCTTGTTTGCATCTTCTTTATCTTTCTGTTTTAATTATCTTCCTAACTGTGCCCACCTTACGGGTTAGAGTGAAAACGGGACATGCGAATGTGGACACCCGAAAACAGACATGCGCCATATCATACTGCAGTGCCCCCTAACAAAATACCGAGGGGGGATAGAAGACCGCAAAATCGTCATGATCTGTGTAAGCCATACGATAAATATAATCTTCTTAACGTCTCATCAAAATCGGTTCAGCTGTTTCGCCGTGGAAGCATAATTGACAACCAGACAGGCAGAGATAATTTCGCATTTATAATTAGTATGAAATACATAGTATAAAACAAAGTCGCTTACCGCTCTCTGTCTGTCCCTATGCATGCTTAGATCTTTAAAACTACGCAACGGATTTTGATGTGTTTTTGTTTAATAGATAGAGAAATTCAAGAGGAAGGTTTTCATGAATTATAAATTCGGTTTTATGTACGGGTGTAACAGAAATCTCACTTAAACCGAAGCGAAGCGAGGGCGGGTTAGTACTGAAATATAGAAAACATCCAAGACCCAGGAACAGATACTCGTGCTCATCACGAACTATCTGTTCACTGGAAATCGAACCTGAGACCGATATTCATAGGTAGGGTCTTAACAACAAGGCTATATGCGTAACGTGTAAATGTTATTAAAATTTACCCAACCTAACACACATTGTGTAACAAGCACGTGACGTCAAGTTGCCTCTGAATTATTGTATTGGCTTAACACTTTAATTGTGAAGCCACAATAGAATTAATTAATGATTTATTCTATTTACTTAAGATTGGTACACGTAAGTTCTTAATGGTAAGTAGGCTCTGCCGTGTCATTGCTTATATAAGTATATGGGCCATTCTACTTTTCGATGCCTAATAAAACGTTCTATGACGTGACGTAAATTTAGTCATACTTTTCAACAATACTATCCAGTATCTAATCTTAAAAAGGCACAAACTTTTCGGATTCTGGTTGACCTAACTGAGTAATGTTTTAACCCAAATTGTGTGGGGCTGGGTAACAAAGACTATAATAGTAACGCCGTGGACTTTATCCGCAAAGGGACGCAGAGACTGGTAACGAAGTGGTAATTTGAGCAGCAAATTCGTGTTTTAGATACAAAAACGTCAAAAAAGTAAAAAATAATAAGTATTGGCTCTATAAGTTTAATTATAGTAGGTATTAATATTTTGATTGAAGCGTCGAAACGTCGGGGGACCGCTAAGTAGCTGGGTTATCACTACATAGTATAAAACAAAGTCGCTTCCCGCTGTCTGTCCCTATGTGTGCTTAGATCTTTAAAACTACGCAACGGATTTTGATGCGGTTTTTTTTTAATAGATAGGATAATTCAAGAGGAAGGTTTTCATGTATAATAAACTTTGTTTTACGTACGGGTATTACAGAAAACTCACACAAACCGAAGCGAAGCGAGGGCGGGTCGCTAGTTAAATTATATAAAACTAGCGACCCGCCCTCGCTTCGCTACATAGGGACAGACAGCGGGAAGCGACTTTGTTTTATACTATGTAGTGATTCCCGCCGTACCCCGACGTATGTATACGTCAATTATAGTGCATGTTTATTTATCGATTAAATACTCCAATTATAACTCCAATTAAAACTAAGGCAAGATTGAATAAAATTGGAAAGACGGTGGACTGGGGGCATGTCCCAAACAAACGCTATATTTTTTTGGATTTACTTAAGAATGTGTTACTGCTAAGAATAATGAATAATAGTTTAGTATACGTCCCTTATGCCTATATTCATATTTGTTGCAAGTTGTGTAGGATTACACTCGGTTTGCTACATACTTTTTAATTTATCTTTAAAAAGGCGTACGATTAGTGTATAAGGGCGAGTGGTTGGATCAGTAGTTAAAAATTGAATGGAAAATGTGTCACATTTAGCTTCGGGCTTATCGTTTGTCACTCTAAAAATCAAGTCCGATTTATACGATTTTTGAATATATTGTCATTATGAAAAACAAGGTTAATTTTTTAATATTTTCTTGGAAAGGAAAACATACTTACATACCTAGTTTTTCAAAATATCCACAAGGTTCCTTAAGGATCCTTAGGTTTAAGGGGAGAGAAACATTTTGTGTAAACCTCTTTTACACAATCCTCTTAACGAATAAAAATGTCGATGTAGGTACATAGTAAACTATTAAATATTGTAGTCGTCACGAAAAATTTTAATAAAACATATTGAAACTTTCTTAAACAAAACTATTTTTTTAAAGCAATGTCTACTGTTTTAGGCGTAATAAGTAAACTCTTTTTTCTTAATTTATAATGGTTATTTAGATGTATCTTAATGTTAAATTTATCTTAATAATGCACAGTTTATTAGTAATTAAATTAAAAAAACAGCGTCTCATAAGTACTTATTAAGTCCTTTAAATCGTAAGGCACAATTACTTAAAATAAACCTACTTATGATGTTAAAATCCGAACCTTACCTCATAATCATAAGGCCCAGAAATAAAATTAACATAATACCAACAAGCAATAGAAATAAGACCATTTTGATAATATAACGATGAATGTTCATAATTTCACAATTTACTTTGTCGTATTAGAAATAAAACTATAACGGCACAATTACAATTTAGGGTTCCGCAGTCAAATTTTTGTTAGAATCAAGTGTGTGTACCCCCCTACAGCCAAAACTACAAATAATAAAATTTGAAAAATATCTTCAGTGAAAGCGCAAATAACGAATTTAAAAGAAAAACTATCACGACTAAGTAGACTTAGGTAATTAGTTTCTGAGATACAGGCGCCTAAAGAGTTTATACCTTCTAAAAATCATTTAAGACAGAACCAAATAACTTTAAATAGAAAATTAGTTCATACATGTTTTTTACATTGTTTTTTGTGTTTGTCGTTACGGCTTCGGAACCCTACACTGAACATGGTCCGATATGCTCTTGCCCGGTTTTGCCCTCCCTCATTGTACAGTCAAGGACTTTAATTGTTAAGCCACTATGGAACCCTGTCGCATAACGTTGATCAATAATTTTAGCGTAATTTGTTTCATATGGTTTGACGCTGTCATTATGACAGGGTTCCATAGTGGCTTAACAATTAAAGTCCTTGACTGTACGGTGACGTGACTGTAAAACCAACATCTGCCAAGATGCATAACACTAACCAGCGTTTCTATTAGTTTTGTTTTTAAAACAATCACGTCACTACTGGTTAATCAATCACGTGACACACGTCATCTACCGTTTGATCTTACGTCTTTGTTTGCTAGAATATTAGGTAATTGTTATTATTTGACCGCATACCTGATACAATTATACAATATGTTTGATGCCAAACGTTTATTATGCATTTGGCACGTAGTTAAATCTAATTACACAAAATGTACGATACAGCGCGTTGGCCGGTTCTGTCAAATACATTATACAGTGTGTGACATCCAGACTAGGGAATGCAAATAACCGGTTTTAACCGGTTATTAGAACGTTTTTGTAAGAAAATAACCGGTTAAATCCGGTTATTATAACGTTTTTGTATGAAAATAACCGGTTAATTGCATTCCTCAATCCAGACACATATATATTTTGACAACAGTTAATATGTAGCCTAATTAACACAAAAACAGTTGTATTGTTAACATAAGTTGTACTTTTTTTCAAACTAACCAATTCGCCACGTAATGTATTAAAAATAGATCAATTATCATAATTAACTTAGAATTAATGTTTATACATTGCTGCGCGAAGGACCCTTTAAAAATGAATTACACTTTAATTGGAGTTATAACTTAATTCTTTTTTTAAATGGTTCACAGCACTTAAAGCTATCGTTACTTAAAATTTATGTTCTTATGTATGTCACACACTGTATATTTTATCGATTATCGATAATAGCTTACGTTAACTTGATGCATCTTGGCTAGGCCTTATAAACAGTAGGTTTAAAATAGTTGTGTATTTAAAATGGAATTGTGTAAAAAGAATCGACTAGTGTAATTACACTTTTACACATATCAGGTTTATATTCCTTTGTGTAATGGACCTTATGAGTGTTATTGTAGATCTTACAGCAACTGGTGGTTAGGCTGTTCTGGTCTTTACTTTTATACTAATAACAAGGCAATAATAACCAGAACATACTGCCTTATGAAAAAATGCACATCTACTATATAAATTGTGTTGCAATTTCAACCTTATTATAATCAAAATAATAATTATAATATAATGATAATAATTATTATAATTATTGGTTCAATACGCGTCTATAAATTAGTTGGGTGGATCAACTTTTTGTTTTTATTATTCTGTCCCGTGTCTCCTGGACAACAGTGAAAGAGTTTCTTAGAAGTAATGTTATCTAAATATATAAAAGCAGAAACTGACTAACTGACTGACATATCAACGCACAGCCTAAACGGCTAAACGTAGGCACTTGAAATTTGGAAGGGACGTAGCTTAGTACCGTAGAGGTGCACTAAGAAAGGAATTCCCGAAATTCCCACGGGAACGGGAATTAGCGGGAAAATTATAAACTCAAAAAAAAAAGTTTTGCCCAATGAAGTGGACACGGGAACATCTAGTAATACGAGTATATACTTCTAGCACACTCAGGAGAAAGGCCATTAAAGAATGGGTTTGTAATTGCCAATAAAACTGATTTTTAGTGGACTTTTTCCACAGAAATCATAGTTTTAAAGAGTCACCCAGAAGACGTCACCATGGCAACGAGGTACAAAGAAAAGTTGTTTGACCCAATTGCACTTGTGCCTTTTTGTAGGAGGGCAGCATAGTAACCAACAGCTGTGACTTTTTGAT
This sequence comes from Acleris laterana, assembly GCA_963966035.1. Classification (NCBI taxonomy): domain Eukaryota; kingdom Metazoa; phylum Arthropoda; class Insecta; order Lepidoptera; family Tortricidae; genus Acleris; species Acleris laterana. Next base: position 1,475,928 of record OZ014447.1, on the reverse strand, counting down.
TTGAACTGCTATTATTAATAATACTTCACACTGCACTTCTCTCAGCAAACCTACGTGTAGTATACCTATGTCTCTTGTACCTCTTCAATGGACACCTTCCTACACTTTTTTCATAAGCCCCATACAGACAAGATGGCGGATTGCAATCTCCGCGACCGACGCACACTCTGTCCCGCAGGCCGAAGTGCTCGCGCCCGCGTGCTAGAGAGAGACAGTCGCGCCGGCGGTTAGGTTCCACCCAATCACAGACGCATGAGCAGCCGTTGTCAGAAGTTTTCGCCATGAAGAGAACGGGACAGGTGCATCTGAAATAAAATCGATAAAATTAAATAAATTATTTGTATATAGGGCGATATCAGCGACAGACGGACAGACAAACTATAGATGAATTAGCGAGAGCGTGGAATTGCATTTGTAGTGGTTGTACGGTTCGCATGAAAAGTAGAATAACGTAAGTCTCTTATCATATTTCTCTTCTTAACAAGTAAAACAATGCTGTCTTTTTTTTGCTCTCATTCGCTATTATTTAAATCTTCATTTGAGCTGTCACAAGTATTGATAATAATATTATGATCGATCGATGATTCGATTCATTTCTCCTTCTTGACATCTATATTTATTTTCTTCACTTTCGACATGGCGACAAATATTTTCCCAGTCCTCAGCAGTAATAGTATTAATTCTTTCGGTTGCTAAATTCAATACAATAAAAACAGCCTAACAATATTTAGAATTTCATACTGACATTACATACATACATACATAAACTCACGCCTTTATTCCCAGAGTGGGGTAGGCAGAGCTACAGAATTTCCAACAACTATAAAAACTTTTTGATAATTCTGTAACCACATTTTGCACACTTAGGCGAAGATGTTTACCAGTGTATTAGTGACAGGTTGCAAGCCCATCGCCTAACAGTAGGTACTATACGCCTTTATTACCTTAGTCGGTTTTTACGACATCCACGGAAAGATACGGAGTGGCACTATTCTAATCCGGCTACCACACGGTACATACTGACATTATTTTTGAATTTTCTTCTTAAATATCATTATTTTATTACAAACCTCTTTTTATGCTGATAGTAGGTACAGGAAAAGGGAAATTTCAAATATAGAATGCCTATAAACACAAAATACCACTACATATGCAATTCCACGCTCTCGCTAATAAATTCATCTATAGATACCATATCATAGATCGCATTATACGAGTCTTTTTTTATTATTACAAGCCTAACCTAACCTTATGTCAATTCCATAACGTTGATAGTTTTCGAAAATCGTTTACGATAGCGTTAAGCAACTTATCTAGGACCTTTCGTCTTTTGCGGCATATTGGGAGCCAGTTAGCGAGTTCCATCACTCCAGCTTTCTTAGGCCCGTATTAATAAACTAATCTCAACTCTAATGCTCGTCTTGAGATACGTCAAAAATTACAGTGTTCTATGGTTTGACGTTTACTTTGACGTATCTCGTGACGGGCATCTCAGCCAAGATGAGTTGAGATGAGGCCTTAGTTACCTTTTTTTTTTTGACGGAGAGGAAATGCTTTTACTCATCGTCCCCCCCGGCTAGGGTAGCCTAATGGGGGGGTATGACGGACTCTCAACCACCTCAGCTGAGGAGCTGAGGTGGAAGCCTACCATCTAAAACCTCTCCGGTGTTAACCTCCAAAGGCTGTTAGCGGGGGCACCGTGGGCTAATGACTATGCCACCACTGGGTGCCCCCCAGCCCTTAGTTAACCCTGACCTTACCTTCTTAATAGCGGTGGTGCCACAGTCTGGTTCTCAATCCCCGGCTCCAGCGTCGTTCCATCACTCTGCCTGGCGTTGCCTGCAGTGCCCCCTACCGGAATCTGGCGAGCGTGGACCCTGACCGGCTGCGAGGCAGGCCGCTGGCTCTGAAGAGTCTCCTTTGACACGCATTCGCACCGGGTGTGGTTGTAGAATTGCATTCGCGCTGGTGTGAGGCTGCCGTCTACTCTGCTTAACTGGAAATTGAGGTCTTGGGTTAATGTGCTGTAAAGTCAGCATCAAAAGTAGCTGAGCAGGATAACATTCTCAAAATGATCTAGACACGACGTATTCTTTTGATAATAGAGTCGAGTGCAGATCATATTGAACTCTTCGGTTGCGTAGCTACTTCTGGGTCTAACTGTACAGGTATATGTATGACAGTGGATTTACATATAGCATAATTACAACTCTTCTCTGACTGTCTGACAAGACTAAACCATTGGACCAAGGTTCTTGGTATTTGGAGTTAATAGTTCTTGGGTGTAATAAAAATTTTTTTTTTGGAAAATCTGCCACCAATATGAGTCTTCTCGAATAGAACATAGAAGCGGGATACTAATTTTACGCGGGCATCTTCCGAGATTATACATAAAAAGTCACATTTTTAATCAATTTCACGGCACGTCAGTAGTGGTGAGCAACAGAAAACGCAGGCAGGACTCTCTTGAAGTTAGAAACATGTAAAAATTCGTATTTAGACCACTATTTCTTAGATAACAAAAATACCTACTCTATTTTGCATTTTAGGAGACCTATTTCTAAGAAATCGGGGTCGAAGTTTGAGTTCGAGAAATTATTTGTTATTCTACACCGAACATAGAATAATACAAATTAAAAATTACGAAAATGTGGGTGTAAATGTGGTTACAGAATTATGAACAAGTTTTCAGTTCTAGGCTCTACCTACCCCACTCTGGGAACGAAGGTACGAGTTTATTTTTTATTTTTTTAATGGCATAGAGAAGACAAACGAGCACATAGCCACCTGATGGTAAATGGAAACAGTGACCCATAAACATTCGCATTCACAAGACTGCAATATGCAATCCTAAGACTGCAAATGCGTTGCCAACCCTGAGGACTAAGATGGAATGTCTTTATGCTAGTCATTTTCATGTTTATGTATGTATGTAAAAATTACGAATTAAAACTAACACTATGGCAAACTATAAATTAAATTAACTGTAGAGGAATAAAATGAGCGATGAAAGCTGTTATCTGTACTTTAGAACGAAGATGCTGAATCTACAATAGCAAAGCCCTAGTTTATAATTAATGAGACTTACAAAGAACGGTAGCGTGACGTACTCGCCGTCGACGGGAGCGCAGACCTCCGCCTCGCTGTAGCAGCAGCCGGCGTCCGGGGCGCATCGGTGCAGTCGCACGCACGGCGGCATGTAGCTGCAATAAGGAACGTGAAAATACACCGTGGGAACGAGGAATCCGACAAACTTTAACCATCGATTATAGAGCCAATTTGTAGTATACTAGCGACCCGCCCTCGCTTCGCTTCGGTTTATTTGAGTTTTCTATAACACACGTACATAAAACAAAATTTATTATCCATAAAAACCTTCCTCTTGAATCACTCTATCTACTAAAAAAAACCGCATCAAAATCCGTTGCGTAGTTTTAAAGATCTAAGCATACATAGGGACAGACAGCGGGAAGCGACTTTGTTTTATACTATGTAGTGATAGCATGTAGTCCAATAACGCATAATTTCCAAGATATTTATTATAAAAAAAAAATATTCCATAGTTAATTTAATTTGAACTTTGTCACCTATACCTAAAGCATTATTTACTAAGAAATTGATTAAATTAATTTACGTTGTACGTTGATGACATTGCTATTTACAAGATGAATCTTTCTTAGAAAATATTGCTTTACGTTAAGGTGACAGAGTTTAAATTCAATTAATTATGTTTTTTTTTTAAATGATTAAGAACTCTGAAATTATGCGTTATTGGGCTACATGTTATATCACATTATATACTACAAATTGGCTCTAGAATCGATGGTTAAAATTTGTCGGGTTACTCGTTCCCACGGTGTATATATAAATGGCCTAAACCCGAAACTTAGTCATTAATAATTTGTAAAATTGCAAAGTTGTTTGTCTAGGAGACACCGTTGATGTAGAAAAACATATCCAATTTCTATTTGATTGTCTTGTGTTTTTTTTTCCGTTTCTCCCTTTATCTCTCTCGTAATATTTTTGACATGTTTTCCTGCTGAACTACGCATGATATTTGATATTATATTTAATTTAATATTTATAGCTTTATATAATGCTAGACTAAGTAGTATCATTGTAGTATTTAATATGGTTAAAAAACGACTGACTGCTGAGTTTCTTTCGGCGTTTCTTCTCGGCAGTGGTCTCCTCTTGGGAAGCGCTGGTAGATTCTTGACGTGTAAAAGTGCCCGTGCGGCCTACTTACGGAATAAATATATTTTATATTTTATAAAGATAAAGATCAAGAAATGGAGTTATAATGCACGGATGACGATAAGAATCCCCGTTTAAGATTGTTTTTTTTTTGGTAGTCATAACTTCTAACGTCTAACGATCGTTCCTTGTGGCAAACCTTAAATGGAGCCCTAGTCCAGCAGCGGACATCTATTGGTTGAAATGATAAAATTGATGAATGCGAGCGTCGCAGGATCCGTCCTTATGGCAAATTTGGGGCAGGCCGAAATCTAGCTGTGGTCTTCTTTCGGGTCAAATCATATTATAACCGATTGATGCGAGAGTCACAGGATCGGTCCTTGTGGCAAATTTGGGGCAGGCCTAAATCTAGCTGTGGTCTTCTTTCGGGTCAAATCATATTATAACCGATTGATGCGAGAGTCACAGGATCGTCCTTGTGGCAAATTTGGGGCCGGCCGAAATCTAGCTGTGGTCTTCTTTCGGGTCAAGTCATATTATAACCGATTGATGAGAGAGTCACAGGATCGGTCCTTGTGGCAAATTTGGGGCAGGCCGAAATCTAGCTGTGGTCTTCTTTCGGGTCAAATCATATAACCGATTGATGCAAGTGGCGCAGGACCGGGCTTTGTGGCAAATTTTGGGGAGGCCTAAGTCCAGGGGTGTTATTCTGTCAAAAACAACGGATGGGCGGACGAACGAGCGATATCGCAGCGACGAGTTTAGGTAGTCCCGTCAGAGCGAACAAAACACGCGTGCATTTTCAATTAAGCAGCCTTATACGTTCGATCCATCGGCAGAAACCATGCTGCTAAATTGAAAATGCACGCGCTAAAATATGTTTTGTTCGCACTGACGGGACTACTTAAACTCGCCGCTTGGACATTCACTCGTCTGTCCATCCGACCGTCGTTGTTCAGAGAATCACTACCCTGCATTGGACGTCTTTCGGCTAAAATGATAATGATAAATGCAATGGAAGTGAGCAGTGTAAGCTTAGTCCTTGTGGCGAATCATGTCCAGCAGTATGAGTCTTTGGCCAAAATCATGACGACTTACAGGGTGTCAGCAGCTGGTGCCATTTGACGAACGGAGAGCCAGCGGGGCTGCGGCGTGAGACATTTGCTGTGTTGGACCACCGCCGCCATGTTGTTGATGGCGGCGCGGCGGAGAGATGCGCGCTCCAGTTTCGTCAGGGCACCTGGAAATTACAGTTTAGTAATAAGTTTCCAAGGGGAGTGAGAAATATTTGACTTAATTTAACTCCCTTTTTTTTTGAGCCGCCTCGGACTATTTTTTACGTAGTTATTTAGAGAAGCTCGAAATACATATAGATATATATAAATTATGGCGTTAAACAATATGGGAGTGGAGATATTAAAGATTTAAGTATTCGGTTTTGATACTAAAAGTACGCCCAGGTATGAATATATAAATATCTCGGCTCCGATGCACTTAAGAGCATTACATTATAATAATATAACAAAAAAAAAATTGAATAATTCTGCTCACGTTGAAAATGTATAACTTTTACGAATGACAACGCTTTTACCCAAACCCCTTTGCTATGTCATTTGGCGGTCGGTCTCGGCTCGGGAACTGTCGTTTGGAAACTGATAATAACGAGTGAGAGTTATGTATGTGCTCCATTGATTTTAGTCTGTCAGGCTGGACAGGCTAGATTTAGATTAGTGTACGAAATTCAAAATTTACAAATTTATTTAGAAAATTTCCCATATGAGGTCTCCTTTACATGTCGGTTATATGAAGTGAATCTACTTCTTTCATTGCGGAGAAGAAGTACCGCAAGAAACTCTAACAAGAGGTAATTTTTTCAACAACACAATAATACTTAAATGTATGTTACAATAAAAGGTAATAAAGTCAAAAGTAAAGGTGATTAAAAGTAGCACAAGTATTCAAATTCAAATTCAAATTCATTAATTCCTTTGCTAGAATGTAGTATTACAATAATGTAGTGATGGTGAATATTAAATCGTCCAATACATTCTGCTTCACTTAACATGCAAAAACATTTTTTTTTTTTTTTTTTTATGGCATAGAGAAGACAAACGTGCACACAGGCCACCTGATGGTAAGTCGAAACTGTGACCCATAGACATTCGCATTCACAAGACTGCAATGCAATCCTAAGACTGCAAATGCGTTGCCAACCCTAAGGACTAAGATGGAATGCCTCTATGCTAGTAATTTCACCGGCTGTCTTATCCCCAAACCGGAACACAACAGTGCGAACACTGCTGTTTGGCGGTAGGTTAATGGATAAGATGGTGGTAGCGATCCGGACGGACCCTGCACAAGGTCCTACCACCCGCAAGATTAAGTAAAATTGAAATTAAAATTAAATTAAATAATTGGTACAGTTGTAGGCAGTTAAATTATACATCTTTGTGGTTAAAATATTCCTTAAGAGAGTAAAAACAATTTTGTAACAACCAGTTCGTGACACCCTTCCTAAACCCACGCATTTGCATATCTTTAAACACTGATGGGAGCTTGTCATATATATCAATAATAAATTCAAATTCAAATCATTTATTCTGTAAGTAGGCCCTGTAGGCACTTTTACAAGTCTAAGTCTACCAGCGCTTCCAAAGAGACCAATTAACTGAACAAGAAGTCCTTGCAAACGTGAACAGACATAGCACCTCAGAAACAGCACGCAGTATATTATTATCTCAGCCATCGCCTTCCTCAACCATGGTGCTTTTTACAGTCTTAACAGGCTTAACAATAGATAAATGGCTTAAAGAATACTTACTGTCATCCAGTATCCTCGGTCTCTCTCTAGTAGCCTCAATGGGGTCCACGGCAGACACGATGGCAGCACCAACCCGGTTCAAAGCAGATGGACTGGCATATTTCTGAGAGATCCCACTCGAACTGCTCTCTGCTGTCGGCAGGGGCTTGGCAGTGGTTCCCTCTTCATCATCAGGTTCCAGGTCTTCGCTGCCGTCCATCGCGTAGTCATCGTCAGTTAATTCCTGGAGTTCCTGGAAGTTATATTTATATTTTTTATTTGGTTGCTACTGCATGTAGACCAGAGTGATCATGGTGAATATTTTTGGGGAAGGCAGCCCAGCAGTGGATATGTTTCGGCTGACATGTTTTTAACCCCCGATGCAATAAAGTAAAGTAAAGTTATAAGCTTGACGTGTCTGTGGCACCGTTGCTCTTAAACGGATGAACCGATTTGGATGCGGGTTTTTTGTACCTAAGCCAGACGAACACACAGGCCGGTAAGTGAACTCTGAGGCCATAGACATTGTGAATCTCAAGATTTCAATCTTACGATGACAATCTCAAGATTGAAAATATGTTGCCAACCCTGAGGACTTAGATGGAATGCCACTACGCTAGTCATTTTACCGGTCGGAACACAACAATGGCGGCAGATTAAATGGTAATACGTAGGTAGCCATCCGGACAGACTCTGTAGTCCTGCCCCCTAAACTAAACTAAAACCCGAAGGGCTATTGCTTAACGCACTCGCAATCGCAATTGTTTTCATTTTGAAAATCGAAGGCTTGTCTGCATACAAAATGAAAACAATTGTTCCGCTATGAAGCCGACTGCCATTGCGAGTGTGATAGGCAATAGGCCCACTGGGCCTCTATTCTTGGCGGTCCATCATAATATCGCCTTTAACCTGTTATGGTATTATCTTTAACTCCGCCGCCATTACTGTCAAGTAAATAAGAGTTATTAAAACGTTGACAATACGACTGGCCTGTAACCTGACTTCAAAGCGGAACAATTTGTTTTCATTTTGTATGTAGATTCGCCTTCGAACTGTCAAAATGAAAACAATTGCGCATCAATAGCCCGTCAGGTCGAAGACGAATATGGTCTTTACCGTCAAGAATAATAGAGGCACTGGGCTTTGATGTTTTTACGTAATAATATTGTACTAGAAGGTCCGTTAGTTTTTTTATCAGTATGTGAAGCAAACTTTTAGTCTTATTATAAACACATGAAGTCATTCCAAAATAACAACCTATAAAACTATACAAAACAGCACGGTGGAATGAAATGGACGATCAGTGAACCAGCCATTTGATTTTTATAACTCATTAGATCTAATAGTTATTAGTAAACAATTAAAACGCTAATGGGTTTTAATCGATCGTCGACGTTGAAAACAAGCGCAGGCGCATCAAAATAGATGTATATCTATAGATTACGCTTAGGGGCTCCTAGTGGATACAAATATTGGGTGCGCTGCAATCGGTGTAGAAACATTTTGCATAATTTCATTTAACTACCTACCAAAAAAATAAACGTCCAGCATAAAGACAAAATGTATATTTTGTGTAGCATAACAGTCAAATGATATATATAACATTCATAATTGATATGACATACATTACAATAATGATCTGCCCCTGTTTTACCATCTTTGAGACATTTTTTATGTGTACATGGTGCAGCTTGTATGAATTCCAGTGAAGCGAAAACTTGTTAAGATGGCAGTGTACACCGAATTGTCACTTATCACTTATCATTGTCATGGGGGTGAAATAGGGTGTTGTAATAAAATTGGCTTGTTAAAAATATTCATTTTAAACAAGCCAATTTTCTAAATAAATTAAGTCTCACCTTGATCGGTTAGGTAAGGTTAGAGTGGCGTTAAAGCGCGAAGCACCTCCTCTACCGGACTTTGGAGCTCCGCGCGGCGGAGCTACGTTAACTTTCCCGTACGATTCTTTTATTTTTCGAGCATTACTCTCTCCGTGTTTTCATCAAATGTACATGTATGTATTACTACAACTTTGTAGTTCTGTTTATTTGTCTGTGTGTTTTTAGTTCTAATGTAGTATTGACTTCATGTTATTAACATTTTAGTATAGTTTTAATTAATTTAATTTTTGATAAATATATTAAATAACAAATAATCAGTGTTTGTCAACCCTACGAGCGACATTCTTACACAGTGAGTGTACGTAGATTTTCGTGCTAGCCGAACTGGAATGTAATGTTAAAGTACCAAGTAAGCTAAAGGTAGACGCACACAAGAACAAAGCCCCACTCCTTTCTAACCCCCCTTTTGGTGTTATATATTTAAAAATTACATGTATATCTGTGTGTCTCTGTATGTGGCTTCAGTTTATATAAAAATAAAGCTAATTCAAGAGGAATGAATCTTAGCTTGGTTTTACGAAAAGCCGTTTAAGAGATATCGACTCTTATATGGCAAGAGAAATCTCAATGATCTGACACCCAGTTGTAGAAACATTCACAAGCACAAATGTCCCATTAAGACACATACTGTCACTTTATGATTCCCTAAGGTAGAAAGTGACAGCACGTGACTTAAAGCGACATTAAATTCAATGTATTTTAAACATCATGCTCTTGAACTCGACAGACGAATTAACCAGCAAATTTAAGTGGTCCCGTTAAATCGTACAAAAAAAATAAGGGTGTGCATTCTCAATTAGGTTGCATTACCCGTCGAATGAGCTCGCTGTTATCATTTCGCTCGCTCAATCGACCGTTCGACAGAGTTGTTTAAAAAGTAACGCGTCCAAAAATCGATGCCATTTCCGAAAATATTGGACACATGAACAATGAGCATATAATTATGTATTTTATTATGAACACTAAATTACGCAAAACTAACCTTTCTTGAAAAATACACACTGAGAAAACTTCTACGTCTCAAAATACTCACGTTCTTCACACACACAAATATTTCGCATCTTTAGAATTATAGTGACCCAATTAGCAAATTTTGGATTTCGAGTTAGGTCTCTACAGTAATAAATTTATGACTCGAATTCGAACGCTGAAAATTTTGAATTAGGTCACTATAATTCTAAAGGTGCGATTTGTCCATAATAGGAATCGAACCCGGTACCTGTCCACGTACGCATTTTCGTCAGCATTTTTTTTTATTTACTTCTTCTATGTTTTAGTATGAAATAAGTAACATTTATTGTTTCCTTCGAAAATCACATAAGCAATGTGATAAAAATAAATCTATAACAAACCATTAATCAACTCCTGCGCATATATTTTTACAAACTTCTAAAACACCGACACGAACTCATTTCAAAGATAACCCTTAATTAACCCAACCGATAACACGAGAGCGCAAGCTTTCGAATTAAAAAACTCGGTCAAGTGCGAATTGGGCTAATAATAACCCCTTTTATTAAAGCACTGAAGCGTAATGACGATCAAGTCGTTCCTTAATGATAACTTATCTTACACAAGTTTGAAAACGGAACGACTCTGAGTACGGCGGTTATTCTTTGAAAAAATATCTGACAAACGGTCGATCAAGCAGGCGAAGTCATACGAGCGGGTTAAACCTCCCAATTGAGAATGCACGCCCTTAAATGTTTTTTTGTACGCTCTGACAAGACAACTAAAACCTATACCGGTTTATAATTGGTTCCACGTTATCAAGAGCGAGTTGTTAATCATCTACTTACCTGATCAGGGTAGTGATTCTCTTAACGACGGTCGGACGGACGAACGAGTGAATGTCCAAGCGGCGAGTTCAAGTAGTCCCGTCAGAGCGAACAAAACATATTTTAGCGCGTGCATTTTCAATTTAGCAGCATGGTTTCCGCTGATGGATCGTACGTATAAGGCTGCTTGATTGAAAATGCACGTGCTAAAATATGTTTTGTTCGCTCTGACGGGACTACTTGAACTCGCCGCTTGGACATTCACTCGTTCGTCCGTCCGACCGTTCTTAAGAGAATCACTACCCTGATAAGGTAAGTAGATGATTAACAACTCGCTCTTGATAACGTGGAACCAATTATAAACCGGTATAGGTTTTAGTTGTCTTGTCAGAGCGTACAAAAAAACATTTAAGGGCGTGCATTCTCAATTGGGTGGTTTAACCCGCTCGTATGACTTCGCCTGCTTGATCGACCGTTCACCGCAGGGCTCAATTCTGATTTCGAATCGGTACGACCAATTTAAGCGATGAGCGTGAGTATTTGTTTATGAGTCTTGGATGTTATCTTGTTACTCAAGTTGTAATTCCATATTTAAGTATTTCCATATTTAAGGGATATACAGATCGAATGTGAGTGGACGGGTCGGTAGGAGCCGCCCTATGCGTACTTTTTCGAGTAAAATCGGAGAAATACTGGAAAAGGGCCGAATCTTAAGTACCCGAAACCGACGTGCGTGCATGACTCGATGTATGAATGTGGATGAAGCGAAATAAATTTTTCAAGATCGTAGCAAATGGAAAGAAGTCTTCTCTGCCTACCCCTCTGGGAACCAGGTGTGATTTAATGTATGTATGTACGTAAGTATTTTTGTCGTTGTCTACCACCCATAGTACAACTGTGAGCTTAGTTTAAAACTTGGTCAATTTGTGTGAGATTGTCCTCTGATATTTTATTAATCAACTTTAATCGAGTCAGTGAGCTGTCGTGAGCGGCAACCTTTAACTTCTTGGTATTTAGGTTTACAAGCCCAGCTATTAGCCTTGAGTAGTAAACATGACTGCATTTGAACTTTAAATACCATAATTCCTACCACGAGGTAATACAAAATTTGGAAAACAAAATTCATCACATAATTTATTTTAAATTACGTAAATATTTTGAAACGTTTGAAAGTATTGTCTAAAGTTGCCTAAAAACCATCTAAGAGAAGGTCAAATTAATTTTGAAAATAATGAGATCTTATCGAAAAATCATAGTTAAATAAATAAGTTTCTGCAACCATATTTGGGAGACGCTTTTGATATTTGATACCTTTGAAGATGTAAAAGTCGCCGATTTCTTTGAACTATTAATATGTCAATGCTACGTGCACAAAACTCATAATAAAACCTCGAAAAAGTGATGAAGTTATCATTCTAGTTTTATGGTATGAGGAAAACACACAGACTACCGGATGGTAAGTAGGATCTGAGATCTTATTTTTTTTTATCTCGTGACTACAATCTCAAGATTGCAATTATAAGACTGCAAATACATTGCCAAACCAGAGGACTAAGATGGAATACCTGTTTATTCGTTTGCCTTCTCTAACACTACGCTTAATAATAAAAACTACTATTTCTAAAGATACCTAATTTTATTCGTTGCAATAAGTATTTTCTATTTATATCAGCTGGTATCCCGCCTTTTGACCAAATCACCATTTGACAAACTAAATCATTTTACAAACTTTCATTTCGCAAAGACGTGTTTGTGGTTAAAGCATTAAGCAGCGACCACACCAATGCTTAAAAAACGGTGACGGTACGAAATCGCAGTGACGCGTCGTATTAGCACCGTTTTTGACGCATGCTCTCCACACCGGTGATGCTCAAAATTCGCAGACGGTGCGTAAACAAAAGAATGTGTCATAGTAATAACATGGCGTCAGTTTTGACGTACCGTGATATACGCAATGTTAAGCAGCGGTGTGGGGAGCGTGCGTCAAAAACGGTGCTAATACGACGCGTCACTGCGATTCCGTACCGTCACCGTTTTTTAAGCATTGGTGCTTTACATATTACAAAGGTTACATTACATGGGCTTATTAAATATGGTAGGTTAGATTTTTGACCACATGAAATTGTAAAATAATGCGGCGGGGACTAGGTATCTCTTTGCGAAATGAAAGTATGACAATGACAGTTTTTCAAATGATGATTTGGTAAAACGTTAGTGAACCATCTCGCTACCTAGTTCTTGTGTTATGTTTTGTAACTCTCTTCCAATCGTCTTAGCTAAAGTTGAGAATTTTTTTTTTTTTTTTTCTGTCTGTTTTTTCGTATTAAAGAGATGGAGTGGATGTAACTTCGGGCTTCGATTTTCAAAATAGAGCCCCTGCATTTTATTTCTCATGTATATGTTTTTAGAGCTTGTTACTGGTTTGCTTACTTGTACGAGTATTTCGGTATTTCTTAAGTTCTGTTTAGTTTAGTGTGTGCTATGTGTGTGTAATCTGCCGTGGATTCACTGGATGGTACTAACAGAAGACCAGGGTAGAGAATTCTGGGTAGTGATTTTCTCAACAACGACGGTCGGACGAGCGGCGAGTTTAAGTTGTCCCGTCAGTGCGAACAAAATATATTTTAGCGCGTGCATTTTCAATTTAGCAGCATGGTTTCTGCCGATAGATCGAACGTATAAGGCAGCTTAATTGAAAATGCACGCGCTAAAATGTGTTTAGTTCGCTCTGACGGGACTACCTAAACTCGCGTCTGCGATTTCGCTCGTTCGCCCGCCCGTCCGTTGTTTTTGAGAGAAAAACATTCCAGGGGGTTATTATGACATGGCTACGCAGTTCATTTTACGGTGAGCGTAAAGGATCGAGCTATAGCAGTTGCATAACTCTATCCTTTTCTCTTAGCGTAAAGTGAATTGCACAGATACGTCATAATAACCCCACTGCACTGGCTGTAACGCCATCATAACGCTGAGTTGGAACCATTTCGTGACAACAGGCCTCTTGTCTTTGTGTGTTTCTTTTTGTAAGTCTGGTCGTCACGATATTTTTTTCATTTTTTTTTTCTTTCTTTTATATTTTGTTAGTTAATAGAAACATGCCTGATACTGAATGCTTTAAGTAATGACCTGTAATAACTTATACGTCGTCTTTTATTATGTAGCAGCAGTTAAACGGAAGCCACAATGCTGCGCTTACGCCTGCTTGGAGCAATAAGATCGTAGGGTTGTCACAAACACAAAACATCTTTAGTAGATTTAAATATAAACTTTTAGCGGTTTTTATATGAATAAGTACCTAAAATCGTGTTAATTTATTTTAGAAATTAACAAACTATTAACAGATTTGATATCAGAAAAATATTAGAAAAGTTATTCAATGATCAACATTTTAACTGGTGTAGGAAGTTTTGCTAACCAATTTTAAAAATAAGTTTATAATTTGTAACATGCTTGAATTTCTAAATATTAATTTATTTATTTGAGCGAATTGAGCGCTAGCTTCTGCCTGCGATTTCCTCCGCGTAAGTTTCGGGAAATTCAATATTAAGGGAATTATTTAATATTCCGGGATAAAAACTATCCTGTTCTATTCCAGGACCTAACCTATGTGTGCCAAGTTTCATCTCGATCCGTTCAGTGATCAAAGCGTGATTGAGTAACAAAAATCCAAACATCCAAACTTTCTCATTTACAATATTAGTAAGATAAGATTGATAAAGCAAGTACATTACAAAACATCAATTCGTAAAATATCTTTTTTACTAATAACCAAAAAACTACTAATTTTCTGCTACAAATCATCAATACCACTTTGACAAAAATATAAAGACATGGTGATAAATTTAAAAGCAGTTGCAACATCAGATGTAATATTGTGGCAACCCTACTCGGCCATAATGTCATGCGCATCAAACGACATAATTGTAATGCGCTGAGACAGCTGCCCGTCCGGTCGAGCTTTCCAGGCTCCGTGGAGTTACATTAAGTACATACATTGATGTAGGGGCCGGGAAATAGGCAATAGACGGACTAGTGCTATAAACTGTTACGGTTACTGTACTGTTAGGCGATGGGCTTGCAACCTGTCACTAATACACTGGTAATCTTAGCCTAATTATTGATCAAATTTTTTTTTTTTTTGAGTTGTTGTTAATTCTGTAGCTCTGCTGCCTCACTTTGGGAATGAAGGCGTGAGTTTAGGTATGTTTTGTATGTGCTAGTAATAGTGATTGATTTAGTCCATATCACTATCGTACGGGAACAGATTTTTCAGGATAAATCATTAACACGCAATTAGCTAAATTCTTATTTGCTATTATTATTATAATCATTTGAATTTGACAGAAAGGGACAAAAAAATAACTAAAACATGGTTAGTGTAAGCTAACTCCATTCCAAATTCCACCTTACACTATTTGCACTATAAACCTACTAATATTATAAATGTAGAAGTGTACCTATGTGTATGTGTGTGTGGGTTTTAGTTTGTTACTCTTCACGCTGCAACGACTGGACAAATTTGGAAGAAATTTGGAATGGAGATAGCTGATACACTAGATACACAGGCTACTTTTTATCCCGGAAAATTTAAAAGTTCTCGAGGGAATATCGATAATCAAAATCTTTGTGGACGAAGTCGCGAACAGAAGCTAGTAACTAATACAGTCAAAAATTCATTCTAGATGTGTCATGAACTTCATCCGCCTGTCAGCAATTGGACGAAAGGTCTGTCACCTGTCTCGTAATTGACCGCTTCCGCAGCACCTGCGTGTACGACGGTCAGTGACATAATTTTGGAATAATATTGGACCATAATTATATACTGCGATAATTTTAGTGGTCATAAAAAACCGGTTAAGAGGATGTCGGGCCATGCTCAGTGGAGAGTTCCGTAGTCGTAACACGAACATGAACAATTATCGCAATAAAGAAAAAAGTAAAGTAAAGGGTGGATTTTGTATGGATTCATGTCAATATATTCATAAGGACAGGAAAAAGAGACAAAATAACTATTTTAGTTACAAAATCGATAGGATTTTTAATGAAGATTTTAAATTTTCTTTGTTTTATGTTATTTTTTCAACGAATTCCATACGCTTCTTGATTTTCAGTAAAAATAGATCTGTCAAGATCTATAAAGTACTTGGCACTTGGTACTTAAATGATTTTCTATAAGTACAAACATCTTAGAAAACAATAAAGTCCTAGTCGTATGTCATAGTTTTGTTTGCGAGCTTTATTCTACTCAAGGAAACCATATTGCTTTTGACAAGTTACCTTTACTGCCAGTAAATAAGAGTTGATAATTGGTTACGTCCAACGAACGAAAATGTTACGCACTCTAGTGCGTTGTCAGAGTAAACTTCAAACATAACATCAAATGACACATATGACAATGACAAGGTTCTAAGTATGCACAACATTTTTATTTGGTGACTGTACCTCTAGCGGAAATGACACATCTGTTGCTCAATATTTGACACTCGGTCTCCCAAATCTATCTATCTAATGTCAATTTATAGATATAGACTGACATATAAGTAATGATTTTATTTTCTATTGTGGCGTTGAAAATATTAAATCGAATGTATGTGTGTGTCTGCCGTATTTTTTCTGTCATAAGGACGTATGTTTCGTAAAGTACTAAAAAAACATCGTTAGGTACAAAAAACCGGATAAATTGTGAGCATAAGAAATTACATCTAGCCTATTGAATGCACTTTACTTCGATAAAGCTTAATTACTAGTATCTACAAACTACTTAAATTTTCATTAACCAGCTTTATTTATAATAATGTTTTATGTCCTTAAGTGATGGATAAAGTTAATTTAAAATCGAGTTTTAATGGCGGTTGCAGTTAATTTATTGGCAGTTTAACTGTTTATCGATTAGCCGATGGCATTTGGTTATATAAAAGTGGCTCGGCTTAAGTTGCTACATTCTATTGCAATGTCTTGGCTCTATTATATCACAAATAAGTACAATGTTGAGTATTAGAAACCATTTCCCATTTGCAGAACATTTCCAAATAATTTTCGAAAACAATTGAAGGCAATAACAATGTTCTTTTTCCAAAATTACAATATTAAAAATATTTTGAAAATTAAGAATTTCCAATTTAAAAGTTTAACGATTTGACAAGTTTCATTCGGTAATCCGTACACTTATGTATTACAATATTATCTTTTATAACGGGTATGTACAACTAAATTTCTCCTTTGGGGTTAAGACTGCGCCGAGCGTACGCCAGATGTGCCACTGTACTGGATGTACAGTGGCGCCCTCATTACTTTTATTGTGTTTTCTAATAAACTAAAGTATTTTCTTGAAATTGGACGATAAGTTTTTGTACTACAAATGAAAACACAACTTATGGGGTAAATCACATAGTTTAATAAAAATTCACCTTCTGGTTAGATATCAACTTAACGGAAAAAAGTGGCCACCTTTTTCCGTGAAACTGACTACTCAAAGGGTAATTGTTATTAAAGTTTGATACGTATTCCATAAATTGTGTTTTTACTTGCACTACAAAGATCTATCGTCTGATTTCAAGGAAAATCTTTAGTTAATTAGAAAACATAATAATAGTAATGAGGGCGCCACTGGACGCTCGGCGTTTGCTCGGCGCAGTCTTAACCACCCACTATCTCCATTCCAATCAAATAAGATCGCAAAATGATTTGACAACAGAAAGTAGAACAAACTCCGATTTGTCGTAGATTAAATATTTAATAGGCTATTAAAAACATTTCAAATTAATTTAGTACTTTCAACCTTGGCTTCGTTTGTGAGAATAAATCACTTGCATTAAAAAACCCTAAAACCTGAAAATAACGCGGCAATGACCCGCGTGCTGGATTACATCTCGTTTTATACTTTCAGGGCGAGTATAATGTGAGCTTTGTTGAGGATTATCACTCGAACTCACAAAGATTATTACACTAATACATACATACATAGGTACATACCGTCCCGCCTTCATCCTAGAGTGGGGTAGGCAGAGTTTTTTTTTTTTATGGCATGGAGAAGACAAACGAGCACACAGGCCACCTGATGGAAAGTAGAAACTGTGACCCATAGACATTCGCATTCATAAGACTGCAATGCAATCCTAAGACTGCAAATGCGTTGCCAACCCTGAGGACTAACATGGAATGCCTCTATGCTAGTCATTTCACCGGCTGTCTTATCCCCAAACCGGAACACAACAATGCGAACACTGCTGTTTGGCGGTAGGTTAATGGATAAGATGGTGGTAGCGATCCGGACGGACCCTGCACAAGGCCCTACCACCCGCAGAGTTACAGAATTACCAACAACTCTTAACAACTTGTTGTTAATCCTATAACCACATTTTGCACAACAGGCTAAGATGTTTACCATGTGTATATTAGTGACAGGTTGCAAGATCATCGCCTAATACATAATAATACATATACAAAATCCCTTACTTAGCTGTCAGAAAGTGACATGAACGTTTTATCCACAACGATAAACGCTACCATAATATCTAAGCGCATACCCGTATTATGAATGCCTTTATCGCGTTGGATAAAGCATCCGTCACTCTCGCATTTACATATTGGTCAGAGAGTGACAGATATTTTATCAAAATGTATAAAACCGGCCATAGTGGCAAACTTTGGGTTTTTTGCGGGTGGTATAGTCTTTATTATTTCTAGCGAGCCGATCTTCTACACAAAGGCCATTGTTTGTGTACAATACTATTATCTTTCTTTGTGTCCGTAACCGCAAGCCGATTACATACAAAAAAGTTAGAACTACATTGAATGTCCATAGAATTATCAACCCTATCCTCTTAGTCCGTAGGTTTAAAATGTAAAGTGTCAGGATACAGATATGTCTTTATTATCTGGCGACAGAAGATGGTAATGTTGTGTAGGGAATAAGACCGGTTCAAATAATAAAGACATGTCTGTATCCTAACACTTTACATTTTAAACCTACTGACTAAGAGGATAGGGTTGATAATTCTATGGACATTCAATGTAGTTCTAACTTTTTTGTATGTAATCGGCTTGCGGTTACGGACACAAAGAAAGATAATAGTATTGTACACAAACAATGGCCTTTGTGTAGAAGATTGGCTCGCTAGGAATAATAAAGACTATAGGACCTTGTGCAGGGTCCGTCCGGATCGCTACCACCATCTTATCCATTAACCTACCGCCAAACAGCAGTGTTCGCATTGTTGTGTTCCGGTTTGGGGATAAGACAGCCGGTGAAATGACTAGCATAGAGGCATTCCATCTTAGTCCTCAGGGTTGGCAACGCATTTGCAGTCTTAGGATTGCATTGCAGTCTTGTGAATGCGAATGTCTATGGGTCACAGTTTCCACTTACCATCAGGTGGCCTGTGTGCTCGTTTGTCTTCGCTATGCCATAAAAAAAAAAAAAAAAAAACTGGCATACAAAAACATCGTTTCCCATTTGGTTTGGCATCGTTTGGTTTACGCGAGTATCTTCTAAACTCCACTTACTGCAAGTTCTCGGAATCCATCGTAATGCTTGCACTTCGTATTAATAGATTGTATTGCATAAATACTATTGGGTTCTACTACAGGAATAGCCACCAGTAAAGTTTCTTTACGGGAAAATGTTAAGGATAAAGTTTCAAGGTAATTACAATATTAAATAAGAATGTTTATTTATATTAAAAGATAGTGATGTTATGTGGTTGGCTAGTCGTGTCATGTTTGTTTTCTTTACTCGTAATTATCTTATTAATGTTATAAATGCTAAAGTTCGTGTGTATCTTGGTTTTTTACTCCTTAACGCTGCAATGGCTTTGGAATGGAGATAGCTTATAAAAATATAAACTGAATTAACACATCGGCTACTTTTTATCACGGAAAATTTAATAGTTCTCGAGAATAACGATAATCGAAATCTACGCGGACGAAAATGCAGGCAAAATAATATTATAAAGCGGTAAAATTACGTTTTTTTGCTTGTATGTTGGGGGATTACCCCCAATAGTAGATAGATAGCTATGGAACTACTGAATCGATTTAAAATGTTCATCACTAATAGAAAACATTAAGTATGACAGTTTGTTCGCACATACAAAATCTAAAATGAGTTTTAAATGCGTAAAAACATCACATATACCTCCACGTTTCGGTCGTGTTGCACCCGTCTTAAATCTTAAGGTAAATGATGATTTAAAAATCGTGAATATTGGACATGATTTAGGGGCTGAAAAAACATTATCATCCGGAGCAAAATTGCAATGTTTTTTTTTGACAGCTACGCTTTTTTTTTTGAGGCGTCCCTTCACAATCCCCTTCACGCTAAAACGGCTAAGCTAATTTCGATGAAATATTAAAAGAATCTGGATCATACCCGTTCGTAGCCGTTTTGTCGTGATTGACAGAGCATGTATCCATAAAAAAAAATGCATTTATAATAGAAGTAAGATTTTGTTTGAATACTAGGTCTATCCGAATCGCAGTGTTCGCATTGTTGTGTTCTGTAGGGATAAGACAACAAGTAAAATTACTAGCATAGAAAGCGTTTCATCTTAGTTCTCAGGGTTGGCATCGCATTTGCGGTCGTAGAATTGTGATCTTAAGATAATAGTCTTAAGAATTGAAATGTCTTTGGGTCACAGATCCCACTTACCATCAGGTCGCCTGAGTGCTAGTTAACCTCCATAAAAAAATGTACTTAAGTCAATTTAGTCAGTATGAAATCTTCGAGCCGCATTAATCACGGGGATTGTAACCGGTTAAAAATAAAACGGTATTTATTTAGGTTAAACCGGTTAGTTATTCGGGTTACGTTCGAACGAATTGGTTACGCTCACAGGGAGCGAAATGCATATACCGGTTAGAGAGCGCTTCCGTCATTCACCCTTGTCTCGGCTCACACGGAAGGAGCGCTCTCTAACCGGTAAATGCATTTCGCTCCCTGTAAGCGTAACCTTTATTATAAATAAATAAATAAATGTCAGGGGACAATGTCATACCAATTGACCTAGTCCCAAACTAAGCTCAAGGCTTGTATTATGGGTACTAGACAACGATATAAATACTCATATAGAGAAATATATACTTAAATATATAGAAAAAATCCATGACTCAGGAAAAAATATTCGCGCTCATCACACTAATATCTGCCCTTACCGGGATTTGAACCCAGGACCGCTAGCTTCGTAGGCAGGGTCACTACCAACTAGGCCAGCGCGTCATCAAATGGGTCAATTATGGGTTAGGCTCTCAAAGTGTTTCTTTAACCGCTACGGAAAAAAAAACGGTTTTCAATCCCTGATTAATCTTACGACATTGTTTCTAAACACAACACATAACTCGACGTACTTGAGCCAATTGCTCTGTTGCTATCAACGAATGTAACGTATTAAAGTGTTGTTAACGTATTAAAGACAATGATGTCATCGGTTGGTCTAGACTTAGACAAGTAATCATGTACAGCAGCAGAAGTAGCTACGCAACCGAAGAGGTCAAAATGATCTGCCCTACTCATTGTCAAGAGGATACGTCGTGTCTAGATCATTTTGAGCATGTTGTTCTGCTTAGCTACTTTTAATGCTGACTGTACCTGGGAATGATAAATAAAAACTGTAAATAAATATTAGCTAAGCGGTTATACGAAGTTTTTTTGTTATTAATGTACTGTCTATAGCATTGCTAGGATCTCTAGTCTTACATTAAGACTGCACCGAGTAAACGTCGAGCGTCCAGTGGCGCCCACATTACTATTATTTTGTTTTCTAATTATATAAAGAATTTCCTTGCAATCAGATGATACGTTTTTGTAGCGCAAGTAAAAACACAATTTATGGGATACGTAACAAACTATAATAACAATTACCCTTTGAGTAGTCAGCTTAACGGGACAAGGTGGCCACTTTTTTCCGTTAAGTTGATAACTCAAAGGTGAGTTGTTACTAAACTATGTGATATACCCTATAAGTTGTGTTTTCATTTGTAGTACAAAAACCTACCAAACAATTTCAAGAATACACTTTAGTTTATTAGAAAACACAATAATAGCAATGAGGGCGCCACTGTACATCCCGCGTACGCTCGGCGCAAAAAAGTAACCTTTAGTACTAGACAACGGTAGTTTCGACGCGGTCAGCCTAAGTAATAGGTAGTGACCTGCCTACGAAGTTAGCGGTCAAGGTAAATAAATAAATAAATATCAGGGGATAATCTCATATAAATTATACGATACTCGCGCTCAGTACACAAGTATTTATCCATACCGGGAATCAAACCCAGGACCGCTAGCTTCGTAGACATCACCAACTAAGCCAACGTTTCGTTGAACGAAAATTATAGTTTATTCATCTTTTTACGAGTATGGAGTAATAATAATAATAATAATATAAGGGGACAATCTCACACCAATTGACCTAGTCCTAAACTAAGCTCTAGGCTTGTACTATGGGTACTAGACAACGATGTAAATACTTATACATATAGAGACATATATACATAAATACATTCGAAAACATCCATGACTCAGAGACAAATATTCGCGCTCATCACACAAATATCTGCCCTTACCGGGATTCGAACCCAGGACCGCTAGATTCGTAGGCAGGGCCACTACCCACTAGGCCAGCGCGTCGTCTAAAGAGTAGGTTTCGAAAAGGCTCAACGCAAATTAAAACGTGACTTTGACTTGGTTCCATAGAGGCCTACGAATCAAATTGGTTCAGTGTACATGCGGAGACCTCGATCTATAGTAATGAATACTTCATCGGAAGTCGTTAATTCATTTAAATACAAGCATTTGCACGCGACTCTGTCCGCGTACAAGTCGTTTATCGCTTATTTTCTCGGAAACTGTTCTATTTTCCGGCATAAAGTACTCTATGTCGTCATCTGGGCTATAAACTTGTCTCTGTACCAAATTTCACATTAATCTGTCGAGGTATTTACCGTATTTAGCTCTATTTCACATCCAAAATTCTGCTCGCAAGCCAGGGGAAAATATACTTTTTTAAAGCCAAATTACATATTCGCTGCACTTGCTATGGAAAGGGCATGCTTCGATGGTTCAGTCATTTGGAAAGGATGGATGAAAGAAGATTGTCGAAAGAGATATACAGATCAAAAGTGTGGAAGCATCGGAAGGAGCCGCCTTAAGCGTACTTTTTCGAATCAAATCGGAGAAATACTGGGAAAGGGCCGAGCCTTAAGTACCCGGAACCGACGTGCGTGCATGACTCGATGTATGAATGTGGAAGAAGCGAAAGAAATTTATGCAGATGGAAAGAAGCGGTATTTGCTGTAACGTATTTTTCTGCTGTATCTTAAAAACGGTAAATCATACAAGCGTCAAATTTGTTATGATTACCAGTACAATCTCTAGAGAAAAACAACAAATTATAAAAAAAAAACAAGTGTGAGTTGGACTGTCGCGGATTCCATTCGAAATGGAATTCAAATCGGAATACAATAATACCAACTGTGTGGCGGTACGGAACTTAAGGTGCGCTAATCTGACTCGCACTTCACCAGTTTTTTAATGTTTTTTTTTTGTCAGAGTTGTTGGTGTGATTTTTTGGCAGCTAAGTGATTGCGGCGTCGCTTCAAAATCTTCTCGAACTTTCTTCAGAGTTTCATATAAAGCTTTAAATTGCGAGAAAAACACTTCCACGGTCCAAAATCCACAATAAATCATGTTTTGTTATCATAACAAAAGTAACGCATGTCGGTAAGACCTACTTGAGCTTCGTAAGAGAAGAGATAAGGAATAATTTAATTACCTATTCAAGAGATAGTGGACAAAACAACAATGTTGTCAGGTTAGCTTTTGTAAGAGGTATAATGGCGTTTTTATTTATTGTAGACCTAAAGCAGACGATAAAAGTAATTATTTTCATAATTATAAGTAGAATTTAAGAAAAAAATATGAGTTCTAGGTCGATTGTGTTTGGTTAAAAAGTTTTGTTGACTTAAAAATATCCTTGAAACTTTTAACTAAAAGATGTGTTTTGTAATGATTATTTTTGCTTTGTTTTCTACAATTATTTTCTGATCGAATTTTTTTTTTTTTTACTATAGATCTATTACACAATTCAATTTAAGCACACCTAAAAACAAAAAACAACACTATACCTTTGCCTAAATTCACACTTCACTTTACTGACCTCATCATTCCACTCCGAATATTCCCCGTCATCACTCTTCATCCGCTGCAAATCCTTCACCACCGACCCAATCTGCTCATCCAGCATCCCCCACTCCTGCATAGCATCCAGCAAATCCTCTTCATCATCAGACACGAACTTGTCCGGCGACAAAGAGTTCAAACGATCCAACTTCTCATATAACTTTTCACCTGGACGTTCTGTAGAAATGGTTTTCTCATTTTCAAGAATTACTGGAGTCGGATGGTTTGGTGAGAACCTTTCTAGTTTCTCGTAGAGTTGGTCGAGACGTTCAGAGAGCGATGGAGGGTCTACAATAGCTGCGCGAGAGCACGCGAGCAATAATAGACAGAGAGCGATCAGATGCATCGCGCACGGCGTTCGGCGGGGGACTAACGCAACACATGGCGTGCACGTTGCTCTCCAGTGGGGACCGGGATGTGGTTTTCGGAGATTTCAGTTTTTTCTATTGGCTTCTTAGGTGTTTTGTTATGGAACTTTTATTATTATTATTATTTATTTATTACCGTTCATTGATTACAAAACGGACACATTTCAAAATGAGTCAGTGTTGCATTTTAAAATTAGAAGCTATTCGTATAAGATTTTTAATACAAGAGCAAATTATTTTGGAATGTGTCAGTTTTGCATTCAATGAGCGAAACCGGCGGCGTGGTTGCCGGGTAAGAATAGTGCCACTCCATGTCCTCCCGTGGATGTCGTAAGAGACGACTAAGGGAATAAAGGCTGTGTAGTACTGTTAGGCGATGGGCTTGCAACCTGTCACTAATACACTGGTAAACATCTTAGCCTAATTGTGCAAAATGTGGTTACAGAATTATTAACAAGTTTTTAGAGTTGTTAGTAATTCTGTAGCTCTGCCTACCCCACTCTGGGAATAAAGGCGTGAGCTTATGTATGTATGTATGTACAAAAATTACAAATAATACAAAAGCCCTGCAAAACTGTATTCATACAGTTTGACTGCAGGAAGACTTTAAAGTAACAGTAACTTAATAATATACAATGTTTAGTTCGACACAATGGGTACCAATAATATAATTCTAAGGCAGTGTATCTAAAATATATTTCTTTAGTTTTCACGTTTATTTTGCTCGAGACAGATGTCCTCAGGTAAACTGTTGAGAATATTATGGCAGGCGCTTTTTTAAAGTTCTGTCTCCGTAATGGTTGTTAACTCTAGGCACATCGAATTTGTTGACAAACTTTACAGTTTAATTACCTACAGATTTTAAGTGTGATTCAGTAGTTCATATTTGGGCGAAACAAAATGTATTTACTTAATTATCTTTGAGTTCTCAATTGTTTATTAAAACATAAATAATCGTATTTTACTGATAAAAATAAATATTTTCATCTTGGACACAGTAAATCGGTAATGATTTTAAGTTTATCGTAACATAAACAGACAAAGGTTGTTAATCAGTCTGGGACTTTACCTATTATAATAATGTATTGAAATAAATTGTAGATAATTAAAGTTTATTTTCAGATAGATTAAAATTACGGGTCAAGCTGGGTTTATCTATGCTTCCTTATCTTTTTTCTATTTTGGTTTAAGAGCGTCATTTTTTAGTTTACGTCATAAATATCATATTAAGTAGCTTCTTTAAAAATTTGGGATCTTGTGCTGGGGTCTCCTCATCGCGATTCACCTATAGTTTGTTGATGACCTGTTGTTTTTGGTTAACCTTAACAATGATTACGTAGATTACGTTGGGTTAAATTTATCTAAACTCCTACGTGTAGAAAAGCCTGTCAATGACGACGCGCTGGCCTAGTGGGTAGTGACCCTGCCTACGAAGCTAGCGGTCCTGGGTTCGAATCCCGGTAAGGGCAGTTTGTGTGATGAGCGCGAATATTTTTTCCTGAGTCATGGATGTTTTCTAATGTATTTAAGTATATATTTCTCTATATAAGTATTTATATCGTTGTCTAGTACCCATAATACAAGGCTAGAGCTTAGTTTGGGACTAGGTTAATTGGTGTGAGATTGTCCCCTAATATATATATATATATTTTTTTTAATGAAAAGAAAATTGCGAATTCGAACACGGTTTCTGTAGGAGAATGTATCGAAAAATTTTATGTAGTTGTCTTGCACCATCATAATTAAGTATAATTTTTATAATTATTTTTCTATTATAGATGAATTAGCGAGAGCGTGGAATTGCATAATTATGTAGTGGTATTGTGTGTTTATAGACAAGAGAAAGAGGGAGAAAAATACTTAAAGTACTTCTCTCTCTGTTTCTCTTTCCTTTAAACACACAATACCACTACATATACAATTCCACGCTCTCGCTAATTCATCTATACTACTAATTAGTTCTGGAGAAAATTCAGAGTTTTGACACATTTTCCTGCTCAACTACGCGTGAATACATTTATTTCTTATCGTATGTTACATTCATTGTTTTCTATAATGCTAGGTTAAGTTATAAAATTGTATATTTAAAAAACGACTAACTGATGAGTTTCTTGCGGCGTTTCTTCTCAGCAGTGGTCTCTTGCGAAGCGCTGGTAGATTTTTGACTTGTAAAAGTGCCCGTGCGGCCTACATACCTACTAAATAATTTAATCATCTTTTATCTTTTTATCTTTTAATTAATATATCCTATGAAATGAGTGTCGAAAAAACAAAGATAAACCATGTCATCAATATATTAAGACTAGGGGCCCTAACATGGCTGCGTTTATCGCGTGACAAAGTGTGGATAAGGCATCCGTCACCTTCTGACACGTAAATAAGAACACGTGTCGAAAAGTGACGGATGCTTTATCCACATTTGACACGCGATATAGACGCAGCCATACTAAGCCCAAAAGATTTATTAAAAACAAGCTTTTTCAAGTAATTAAATTTAAATTGGACACTATCACACGGAGTCACGGGAAGCAGCAATTAAAAATGTACAATAGTAATCGTATGTCTGTATCTAAAAACAATTCAGAATGCTTCGCCAGTTTATAAAAGGACCAGTGAACTGGGGGGTTATTATGACATAGCTATGCAGTTCAGTTTACGCTGAGAGAAAAGGACAGAGCTGTGTAACTGCTATAGCTCTGTCCTTTACGCTCGCCGTAAAATGAACTGGATAGCTATGTCGTAATAACCCCCCAGTAGATGAATGGAGTATTTATAACTTTAGTTATAAATATCTGCGGTGTCGGCTCGATGCAGGCCGATGAGAGGGTGAATCATTTCAGTCTGTGTTGTCTTGGATGGATTGCAGTATACAATAATAATTAAATTTATAACTGCACAAAGGCCACTAAGGGAATATAGGCTTGTAGTATTGTTAGGCGATGGGCTTGCAACCTGTCACTAACACACTGACTGGTAAACGTCTTACAAGGAAGGGTACCCAACTGTCCGGCTCCGATTTAATTTATTTTGATATGTGTTAGAGAGTAGTCAAAAATAACGGACACATATTTTTTTTTAGCTGCCCAAACTCAACCTGTTAGGAGAAAATGGCCTTCAAAGTGCCTACTGAAAAGTGACTAAACCGTCTAACTTCTATAGAGATAAATCTAAAACAATGAACGGTTTTTTTTAAAGAAAATATGACTTTGGGCCGATATAATAAAATACGTACTCATTATTTTTTCACGTCCTCAAACATATAATCAAACCAGTGATAAATTAGAAAAAAGAAAAAAATCCTCTCTATAAAAGTTAGAGGGTTTAGTCACTTTTCAGTACTTTGAAGGCCATTTTCTCCTAATAGGTTGAGTTTGGGCAGGTAAAAAAAAATACGTGTCCGTTATTTTAGACTACTCTATAACATTATATCAAAATGAATCAAATCGGAGTCGGACAGTTGGGTACCCTTCCTTGTTAGCCTAATTGAGTATGTAATGTGGCTACAGAATTATGAACAAGTTTTCAGAGTTGTAGGTAATTTTGTAGCTCTGTTTACCCCACTCTGGGAACCGTGTGATTTTATGTTTGTACAGTCAAGGGATTTAATTCTTAGTCCGCTTTGGACTACGTCAAAGTGACGTAATAAATCAAAACGTAAGAGACGTCTTATGATTTTATTTACAGTGTCAATTTAACTTTTTCTACGTATGTATTTATTTCAGTACGTCGCAAAACATGTAAACAATGCTGGGATATTTTTGATCCGTAGACATTTTTGATGTATGTATTTTTGTTTATCAAGGGAGTAAAACAAGTCATAATGACACGAGATGTTTAGCCACCCAAGCGGAGTGAGGGTTTAGCCACGCGAGCTGAGCGAGGGTGGCTATAGTTCAAGTGTCATTATGGCTGTTTAGTCTCGCTTTAAATACTCTATTTTTCACTTCCTTGCATTCTAGGAAAAAAAACGACGTTCTATACAAAATTACAAAATGTATTACAACAAAGTTTTTTGAAAATTTGTTCAGTGGTTGTTTTTTTTGTAAAATAGCGCTTTAAATTCATGCATATTTAGCCAAACGATTCAAACTTAAAAACTAGTTTAGGAGTTAGCGGATATATATAGAAAGAAAGACGCAAAAAGCGACTTAGTTTTATACTACCTAAGTAAAGATTTAACCGATGTAAGTCAAATTACATCAATATTAAAATAGACACCGATTTAACTTCAACTTGTACTTTAACAGTTACTTAAACAAACCCATCAGCGCAAGCGCATGTAATTTGCGTGCCAAACTCGACCTTTCAATCCCCAAGCCATAACACACCTTATCACTACACGTTTAAGGGCTAATTTTTCTTGAATTAATTACGAGATCAACTATGAATGACTCCATATTACAGTCACGTGGTACCCACATGTAAAGGTCGACACCCTTTGAAGGGACTCATTATTTGTATAAGAAACCACCCTTATGTGTAAGACTATAAGGTTGATTTTGCTTCTTTTTGCAATGGTTGGCTGCAAATTCCGTACAGACACCACGATGTTAGCTAAATGAATATTAATGATTGAGTTTTATGATATTACAGTGGTTATAGTATAGCTTGAGTCAAGAGACTTGTGATACAGGTTCGAATCTGATTGAAGACTAAATTTGAAAGTACTGAGGAGAACGAGGGTACGTATCATAATATATAAAGTTCAAAATACATAATGGGTCAAATACATAATGGTCATAATATATAATGGTTTTATTTCTGAAACCGTAAAGTAAACAACTTATAAAACAAACCTAACCCTTTTTTTTTTTGACGGAGATGCAATGCATTTACGCATCATCCCCCCCGGCTAGGGTAGCCTAATGGGGGGGGGGGGGGTATGACGGACTCTCAACCACCTCATCTGAGGAGCTGAGGTGGAAGCCTACCGTCTAAAACCTCTCCGGTGTTAACCTCCAAAGGCTGTTAGCGGGGGCACCGTGAGCTGATGACTATGCCACCACTGGGTGCCCCCCAAAAACAAACCTAACCTAACCTAATGGGTTCTATACGACGGGATTTAAGAAATACCGAAATATTTAGTTCAAATATCAGTTATAAAACCATTATATATTATGACCATTATGTATTTTAAACTTTATATATTATGATACGTACCCGGAGAACAAGCATGCGGTTTGCTGGGAAGTAATCACCACCACCCATAAACACCAGCAACTCATAAAGTAGGGAAATTAATGTTCTTTTCTTGAAGGCACCCATGGCATAGGGAGTCCCTCAGAATCCTTTACAACGTTTGCCCTAATACATCGTTTGTCCGAATTTTCATTTTCCTTATTAAGTAACTTTTTAAGTTTACCAATTGGGATTGTTCATATTTTTACAATTACTCCAATTTGAAAACTATTTCGAGGAATAGGGTTTTAAAGCCGTTCTGAATTATTAAGTTCTTGAAATATTTAATTATTTTGGATATTTCGGCAAAAGTATATTTAACCTTTGTTTGACTTTCGTTTTCGGCTTGAAGCCCTCCTAGGTGTATCTTACGGGTTAGGCGAAAACAGCTTGAAATAATAGGTTTTATTACCAGAGCTCGGAATAGGTAGTGCCTATTTACCTAAACTTCGCAGGAGAACCTAACTAAGAGTCAAGTGGTTACAACCGCCAAAAAATATTATTTATTTTTATTGAACGCGGGATTTCCCGGGTTTACTTAATAAGAATACATAATCCACACTAATTCACAGTTGTGGTCAAATTAACAATGAAATGCAATTGTTTAATGCAGATAGTTTTAATAGTTACGTTGAGAACTTAAAAGTCGACCTCGTAAGAGGCCGTCGTCAAACATCAAAATGAACCCGATATTTAATCTTTTTGTAGTTGTTTTTTTTTTATTGTGTTATCATATAGAAGATATTACAGATATATTCCGATTTATTTGTAATATTTGTACAATGGTATAGAAAGGCAAAGTATTTGATGAATATAGTGTAGTATTTAGATCTTTCGTACATACCTATATACCGAGAAATAAGGTTGCGATGCGAAAATAGACCTCATTTCACTGTACCTTTTTAGGTTATACCTACGTCGCATTTGCTTTTAATATTTTAAATTTAAAAGCAAATGGTTCGATGGAACGGTGATGGTTTATTTTTGTTTAGTTTTTCGGGAGTCGCTCCTAGGCCTGCGGGCCGTATCACTTATACATATTTATAAATAAGAATAGTGAAATAAAAGAATAGTCGTGAATTAAGTATGTGTTTATATCGACCACCACCACATTTCCCTACTGGGTTATTATGACATAGTTATGCAATTCTGTTTACGCTGAGAGAAAAGGATACAGCTATATAACTGCCATAACTCTGTCCCTTACACTCACCGTAAAATGAACTGCATAGTTATGTCATAATAGCCCCCCAGTACTGTACTGATCACTGTCAAATTCGGGGTTAAAGGTTTGAGAGCGTCGGTGGCCCAGTAGCTAAGAGGATCGACTCGTGATCGTAACGTAGGTACCGAGTTTGAACCCTCACGGGCATCATGTACCAATGACTTTCTAAATTAAGTGCATTACCCGATGCTTTTACAGTGAAGGAAAAACATCCTGAGGAAATCTGCACATTCAAACAGCTGAGTTTGTACCTAAGAAGGTAAATGCACAAAAGATCCTAAAGGGTCGAAGTGTATCTGAAAGGGCCCATTTGTAAGATAAGATAAGATAAGATAATGGGAAGGCAAACTTGATCGGAGCTTGCTTGATTTTATGGGGAAGGTTGTCCCAAAAGTCTGCAGTAGCGTGTCTGACTGTACAGTCAACCAATTTGATTTCTAGGCCACTTTGGACTATGTTAAAGTGACGTTGTCAAATAAACCGTAAGAGACTCCCTATGATTTGGTTTACAACGTCACGTTGACAAAGTCCATAGTGGCCTAGGAATCAAATTGGCTGACTGTACGTACGCTAGTTTTCAGTAAAACCGTTAACGATTTATTACTTCAGGAAGCAAATTTAGGCCGCGTCGTGGATATTTTTGATTTGCTGTACATAGGGATAGGCAACAGTTTACTTTTTATGACGTTTTTAGAGAATGTTTATTGTGTTAAATAAATATTGGGGTCAATCCAGAACAGTCTTCTACAATTTCAAATATCTGTATACCTAAGTTTACAAACGTCAAACTCTATTCTCGTTATATTATAATGTGATGTAAGCAGATGTGAAAACAGAAAATAAAAAATAAAACTGGCCTGGCGTCTAGTATGACACAACATTATTTTGTACAGCCTAATCGCATAAGGTAACCCGGTAACCCTTTTATTAAAATCTGTTACACGTACAAAGACTGTCAAGCTTATTATTCATCGTTTGTCTTCATTGTTACCTTGCGTTGACATTCAGTCAAATTTACTCAGATAAACAATCAATGAGTCACATATTTACATACGTAATTTGTGTTTTATCAATCGTTTTATTTTAATCAACAGACACCAACAAGAAAAAGACCTTTAAATAAAACTTCATCTTATTTATTTACGTCTAGTTCACAACAACATCCTGCAACTGAGTGTAAATCGATAATAAATGACAACTATAATAATTCTGCGAAGACCGACCAAGGTTGCCGACCTCTGACTTGTACTGGCAACTAGACCGCGTTTCGATCGGTGATCGAATCGTGTGGGTGTGACGTTTAATAGAATAAAAAGAAAAGTAAAGACATTAACAGAGGCGTTGTCATACCGTAACTATAAGAATAGGAATAAGACTTTTTTTTTATTCGAGCAACAAGGCTTAGGAAATGCAATTTAATTGGTTATTTACTGTTCTTGTATGAAAATTTCCGGTTAAAACCGGTTATAGCCGGTTATTTGCAATGCCTAAACGAGGTCCATAATAACAAATACTTACTAAGTAGTACTTTTTCGAGTCAAATCGTAGAAATACTGGAAAAGGGCCGAATCTTAAGTACCCGAAGCCGACGTGCGTGTACGTGCATGATTCGATGTATGAATGTGGAAGAAGCGAAAGAAATTTGTCAAGATCGTAGCAAGTGGAAAGAAGTGGTCTCTGCCTACCCCTCTGGGAAACAGGCGTGATTTAATGTATACTGTAAAAGTAGTAGTTTATGTGACACAAGTGTGGGTTTATGAAACGAGCCGAACTTTTAACTAGCGAAGAACTCCGACTCTTCTTTAGTAGTGATTATCTTTCACCCATTGTGAGTGACATGACATAACATATAACTCTAAGTAAAATGCCATCGACAATTATAATATATCTGTCTGTATATTTTATCGTTAATCACAACATAATATTAATTTCACTTATGTTCAATATCAATGTATCAATGTTGTATTATTTATTTTTTTGTGCAATAAAGACTGAATATTAGCATTTCACAACAAAAAAAAACCTATACAGGGTGTTAGGTAGAGCGTTGTCAAAAAGAAACAGGCGAGTAGAAGAGACCATAAGCTATCCATTTCAGGTACTTTAACCCTTAATTTGTCTAAGGGCTATTTAATACAGTTTTTTTTATAATTTTAACGGTGGCATAAACCAAATTCTTTGCATGTCCCCAGACATAAAAACCATTTTGGGGATCCTGAGTCAATATCCTCAGATTTTTACTAATAAAATTTTAATAAATTACTAACCGAACCTAACCTAACCTTATCTTCCATATGTTAGAAGGATGTTAAAACACTATCTAACTGCGTAAGACGTGGTAAATGAACAGAGAAGTAAATTTTCTCAAACATCGAATTCGCCACATTCAACAAGTTATTAGCAAATAACTCGAATTATTAAGATTTTTGTTATGCATGTGGCATACCATTAGAATTGGCGTGAACAGGAGATGTTTTTAGGAAATTGGAAGAATTGTAATCACTTTGGTTTTTTTTTAATTTCATTGTAAAGTTGAAGTTGAAAGATTTCTTTATCGGTTTCTGAAACTTTGGGAGCCCCCATTATTTTTTAAAGTAGCTTTACGCTTCCAGTAACAGTTTTATTTGAACACCACAACATTTAACAATCTATCAAAATTAAAATTTTGTCAATACACCAAGTAGTTCCTTTTTTTTCGGGGTTTAAAGGTCGAATTTCGGTGTCTTGTAATAAAATTATAAAAAAAACGGTATTAAATAGCCCTTAGACAAATTAAGGGTTAAAGTACCTGAAATGGATAGCTAATGGTTTCTTCTACTCGTCTGTTTCTTTTTGACAACTCTCTACCTAACACCCTGTATATCAAATTTAAAACTAACACCAAGGTGACAGAACACCATGGTTCTGTTTTGTCAAAGGAGGGTGGGCTAATTGGCCTAATGACCAATAACGACAAACGATATGTCCCCGAATGGGTAATTCTAAGTTGTAAAACTATTACTATGGCAAGTCGTTCGAAATCTTTGTTTTTTTTTTTTTTTTTTTTTTTTATGGCATAGAGAAGACAAACGAGCACACAGGCCACCTGATGGTAAGTGGAGACTGTGACCCATAGACATTCGCATTCACAAGACTGCAATGCAGTCCTAAGACTGCAAATGCGTTGCCAACCTTGAGGACTAAGATGGGATGCCTCTATGCTAGTCATTTCACCGGTTGTCTTATCCCCAAACCGGAACACAACAATGCGAACACTTGGCGGTAGGTTAATGGATAAGATGGTGGTAGCGATCCGGACGGACCCTGCACAAGGTCCTACCACCCGTGTGAAAAAAGTTACCGCCATGCAAAGACAGCGGTTTTTTAAAGTAATTATTCTAACGTCGTCTATGTAGGCGTCCCGATGTTCCAGATTTTTAAATATTTCACACAGCTATGTGAGGTTTCCCGCTACACAAAATCGCTATAGAATTAAAAATTATATCCGAAGATATAGTGCTTATTACTATTGGGTTTTAGGCCAGTGTTCATACATTTCTGCCCATTCACCTTTGGCATCATGGGGCCGATTGCATAATAAAGTACAAGCTGATAGTATTAGTGGTTTTGTTTGGATTACTAATACGAGTAGTATGGGTTTGTACTTTATTATGCAATAGGCCCCTGGTCGCTGCTGGTAGCTGATAGTATGAAGAACTGCGCCATTTCTGTAAAGAATGGGTTCATGAGTCATAGAGAATAGAGTGCGGCATATAGACTTTTGCCCATCAGTGGGACAGAGCTAGATAAGATAAGAAAAAGACGGAACATGACCGAGTTTAACTACAAATGTAGAATATTAAACCTTGGTATAAGCTATCTCTATCTCCATTTCAAATTTCATCCAAATCTGTTAAGCCGTTTATTTTCTACGAAATAAACCCGATTTCTATTAAAACTATGTTTCAATTGCAATAAGGTTAACTAAGTCGTTTGGTTAAGGTAGTTACTTAATGTTAAATTAACCCACTATAGGTAAACGATGCCTTTTGGCACCCTATATCGTTATTTTATACATTAAATTCAAAATAAACTTATATAATCAAACAATTCAGCATATAATGCGTTAAGAACAAGAAATATTTAAAATTATGTTGAAATATACCACAGCGTCAGACGGTCAAATAGACTTAAAGGCAGACTGCTGAGTCGTACGATAAGGGTTCCTTTAATATCTTGCCGTACAATACTCTAAAAATAACTGACGAAAAATTGCACACCGCTTACGTTACTTGCTTCAGTTTTCCTCGTCTATCATTGTTATTATGGCGTAACGTTTAGCTTATCTGGTGGCAGAGGTTAACAAACACACTGTTATCTAATCGGTGGCATCTACAGGCAACCAGGTCACTTGCTTTAACACAGATTACAGAGTTATCTAATAATAAATAAAATTATTGATGAGATTTTCTCAACTTACTATACTCCCGTCGTTCAAGCTCCCATTTTGACAGGTGTCAAACTGGTACAACATATGTGTTTGAGGTGGGCTTGATAGAAACGAGTGGAGAAAAAAATCTTTCACCGAACAAATTGTCCTCGTGTGATATCCAGACCTCGGAATATAAGGGGCAGAATTAAATGACAGTTAGGGATCGCTTATATCGATAAACTCAACTATCGATACTTTTCTTATATACTATGACTACGATTTTTACGACGCTCAGGCCTAGTGGGTAGTGACCCTGCCTACGAAGCTAGTGGTCCTGGGTTCGAATCCCGGTAAGGGCAGATATTTGTGTGATGAGCGCGAATATTTGTTCCTGAAGCATGGATGTTTTCTATGTATTTAAGTATATATTTCTCTATATAAGTATTTATATCGTTGTCTAGTACCCATAATACAAGGCTAGAGCTTAGTTTAGGACTAGTTCAATTGGTGTGAGATTGTTCCCTTATATTTATTTATTTATTTACTAGTGATCGCTCCAAGTTTTGTTACTGTCAAGTAAACAAGAGCTAATAAAAAAGTTGACAATACGACCAGGGGCCCTAATATGACTACTTTTATCGCGTGACAAAGTATGTATAAGGCATCCGTCACTTTCTGATACGTAAATAAGTACGAGAGGGACGGATGCTTTATCCACGTTTGACATGCGATATAGACGCAGCCATATTAGGCCCGCTGGTCAAAAACAATATGGTTATTAACTTATTACCGTGTTGAATAGAAGCCCTGGTTGCAATAATGACTTTTTGATTTTGTAGCACAATAATGGCCAAAGAAGTATTGTGTCAATAACAGTTAAATAAAAAAGATTTCGCATAGCTTTTGTTTAATTTCCTCTTGAAAAACGCATACTTAATCTAAAAATAGACAGATGCAGCTATGTGCTGTGAACGAAAGGAACCTAAAACTTTGCAAAACGTTTGTAAAGCGTAAGAGCATTGTGAACCGACCTCGCTTCAATCAAGTAGCTGTCAATTTTTTTCCAAAAAAAAATGGCGTAACGTTTTTCACCCCTAAAATGGTACTTAAATGTAATTTCCATGAACAACTGGGTTTGTGCGTTTCGGAATTTTAGATTTTCATTATTTTCTTCCTTGGTATTAACAAGGAAAAGAAAACATATATTTTTCATAATATCAACAACATTTTCAAAAATCATAATAATCAGACTAGGTTTAAGGGAAAAGCAACGTCACAAGTCTACAATCCTCTAAAGCAACTATGGCACTGGTGAAAACGGATACAAGTCCATTAATAAGAAATAAACGTCATGTACAGAGTATACTAGACTTATACCGTTCACGCTTACCCCTTTTTTGCCCGCGGTCCTACTGCGCAGTACTATTGACCAATGATTTTTTATTGAATATCAAAATAACAGGGTCCACGGAGCTCTGCTAGCATAGGGGTGTTATTCTCTCCAAAACAACGGACGGTTGGACTAACGAGCAGCGGCGAGTTTAACTAGTCCCGTCAGAGCGAACAAAACACATTTTAGCGCGTGCATTCACAATTAGGCAGCCTTGTACGTTCGATCTTATCGACAGAAGCCACGCTGCAAAATTGAAAATGCACGCACTAAAATGTGTGTTGTTGGTTCTGACAGGACTACCTACTTAAACTCGCCCCTGCGATTTCGCTCGTTCTTCCGACCGTCCCTTGTTTTTGAGAGAATAACATCTCTGAGCTTCTATTTCTGGGCGTTTTGGCAATCTGGGCCAGCTGCAGAACTAACATAACCTAAACCTACCTCACATTTATGATACTAATTTTGGTCAGTAGTACTACGCAGTAGGCGGACAAACCTTTTTACCTATACCTCGAGAGACTTGTATCCGTTTTCACTAGTCACAGTTTAGGCCGGTATACTCTCAAAGAGTGACTCACAAGTTTATTTTCTCTTTCCCGAGAATGCAACAAAACAGGGTTGTTATTGTTACAAATTAACAATAATTCTAGCAATCGCTGTTAAGACGCACAGTTAATACTGTGTTGCTGTGTTCTTAGAAAATGCAACGCTTGGAGTCTTATAGCCGTTTGCTAAGAATTTATAGATAGAGATTATTAAAACGGGTTTTTTAATAATTTTAATCACTAGAGGTCCTCACTTCACTTCGGCTAATGTATTTTTTTGTAACACTCCCTCTTGAATCAACATATCTATTGATGAAAACCGCATTAAAATCTGTTGCGTAGTTTGAAAGATCTAAGAGCTAAGGGTACCTACATACAGACGGACCGACTGTGGGAGGCGACTTGGTTGTAAACTGTCTTTGTTTTCCTTTCCCTCCCTCTCCCTAGACTCTAGATCTACCCTGTGCGTGTGAGTGTTATTATCTGTCTCTGTGTGACTGTATGATCTTACTTTTTAGGATCTATTTAGGTTTCAAAATCACTACATAGTATAAAACAAAGTCGCTTCCCGCTGTCTGTCTGTCCACATGTATGCTTAGATATACTAGGTTTTTATGTATAATCAATTCTATTTTATGTACGGGTGTTACAGAAAACTCCCAAAAACCGAAGCGAAGCGAAGGCGGGTCGCTAGTTAAGGATAAAATAAAACATCACTGGTCGGTTAAGAATGTATTCATCTAATTCCTCTTGGAGTTGGCGGGAGGCAACGCCAGGCGCGCGGCGAGCGCCTGCGGCACGTCCAGGTACGTGCGGTCCAGACCCACGGTGAGGATCAGCGCGCGCAGCCTCTCCACAGACACCACGTCTTCCTCCGCAGACCACACCGTCATCGAGGAGTCCAGGGAGGAGGTCTCGCGGAGAAGGTCGAGGATCACTGGCTGGCTGTTCGATGCGAGGCCAGCGCGAACCTGGGAGATGTTAGACCATGTGTTAATTTTGGGCTAAAATTATTTAATGTCATGAAAAAGGCAAACGAGCACACAGGCCACCAGTTGGCTAGTGGGATCACGGACCTATAGATTTCTTTGCCCCTTTCTGTCAAAGTCAAATGCCATAATGACAGATAAGGAGGATATTTCAAGCACACTAGCAATTGCGCGTTTATAAATAAGATAAGTTATTGTTGGTTAGTATTTTAAAATAATGAAGTAAAATTAGTTTTCGACACGTAATGAAGGACAAACAATGATGCCACTGGATACCTCCAACCCCTGATGGTGACACTTACAGGGAAGGTAACAGTCTGATTAACCCGATGGGAGTTGACCATTCGGACCATCGTCCCTATCTGTTCCCTCGTGTACTCTCCCTCAGTGATGTTCCCTCCAAACTGCGTGGTCCAGCCGATGGAGAGAACTGCTCGAGGGTGCTTTGCAGCCAGCTTGATGAAACGCTCAGGGTCCAGGGGCTTGGCGGTTGGAGCCACGGGACCTGGGAGGATGTCTGCGTTTAACCAGAGGGGAAAGGTTACCTGGAAAGAAAAGAGATGATTTAGAGTTGAGCTCTATTAAATATAAATATCTTCGGATTGACTTAATTCGAGTGCTGGTGGTGGGGGTAGGAACTCCTGAAAAGCTAATAGCAGTTCCATCGAGGCTGGACTCGTTTGGGTTGTCATGAAACTGTTGAGTGACACGTCAAAACCAATATGATTTTACCGTGTTGGCCCAGGCGTTTCTCAGCACAGGTGCCCCAGGAATAGGCTGGGGCGGCTGGGGGGCACCCAGTGGTGCATAGTCATCAGCCCACGGTGCCCCCCCCGTTATCAGCCCATTGGAGCAAATACGAAACCCAACCGATACCTCAGTTCTCGCAAATGAAATGGTTGAGAGTCCGTCATACCACCCCATTGGCCGGGGACGAAGACGCGTAACGTCATTTCCTCTCCGACAAATAAAAACGGCGTTTCTCAACAATTTCGCTTATTGTTGAATGTTGATACAAAACCCTAACTTTAATTGCTCGAGTCGATTAACTGCGCGAATGCTACGCGCACCGCATCATCGCTATAATTATCGCCGCCCCGGTAATTTATCTTCTCTTCACTTAATTGAGGAATTCTTGAATGGCCGACGACCAGAATCGTTATTATGAGGCAATGCTAGTGGCCATTTCTCTATACAAAGGCTCTTGCTTCATGCTAGATAAAAACCCTCGACATAATGGTGAACCCTTCTTTAAGAGCTTTTTGATCTTTTGAACAACC
Source organism: Acleris laterana (assembly GCA_963966035.1). Taxonomy (NCBI): domain Eukaryota; kingdom Metazoa; phylum Arthropoda; class Insecta; order Lepidoptera; family Tortricidae; genus Acleris; species Acleris laterana. The sequence goes on along the minus strand of OZ014447.1, from coordinate 1,436,692 downwards.
CAACTGATTTATATGAAAACTAGCTTAAACTACCGATAGAGAACCTGCTTCTAAATAAAAAAACTCGCATCCAAATCAGTTCATCCGTTTAAGAGCTACGGAGCCACAAACACACATACATACACACATAAAACTTATAACACTTCTTTTTTGCGTCCTCCGGTTTAAAACCATATTACCTTTGACATGTTACCGTAATGTCAACGTTACGAGAGCTCTCAGTCATTTGAGAGCATAGGTGATGATTATTCAAATACCTTTTTTACTCCGCTCAGAGGTACGGGTACAACGACACTACATTTTAACAAAACCGTCTTCGTGAAGAACAAAAATCCCGAGTAAATTGCAGCACCATAATAATGCCACTGCGGCAAAAAATATGGCCCAGTCCTCCTACATAATTGTTCGAAAACTGGGCAACCGGTTTGGTAGTCGGTACTACACGGAAGCGACATCGCGCATGCGCGTTCTAGTTCACTAATGTGTTACGTTATGCTCAGGCAGGGTACTCACTAGCGAGCGATAACTGTAACGTTGCACGTAATACGATGTGTACTGTACGCGGCTTGCGAGCCTATTGTCCTCTAAAAGCTCGTTACTGCAACTGCTACGGTAGCAGTTACAGCTCGCTAGCGAGTACCCGGCTTTACTCGTCTTATTTCAATCACAGTATAAACAGCCATAAGGAAGCTCAAAGTCACTCAGAGGGCTTTGGAGAGGGCTATGCTCGGGGTTTCTCTGCGTGATAGAATCAGAAATGATGATATCCGCAGTAGAACTAAGGTAACCGACATAGCCCGAAGAATAGCTAAACTTAAATGGCAGTGGGCGGGGCACATTGCTCGCAGGACTGATGGCCGATGGGGTCAGAAGGTTCTTGAGTGGCGTCCGCGGATCGGGAGACGAGCTGTAGGTATGCCTCCAACAAGATGGAGTGACGACCTCATGAAGATCGCGGGAACGCAGTGGATGCGAAAAGCACAAGACCGGTCTGAGTGGAGGGCCTTGGGGGAGGCCTATGTCCAGCAGTGGACGTCTTTCGGCTGACATGATGATGATGATGATAAACAGGGCCTCTATTCTAAACGGTAAAAACCATATCGTCTTTGACCTGCGGGCCTAGTATTATTGCGTTTATCGCGTGGATGAAGCATCCGTTACTCTCGTACTGTCGTCGTGAGAAAGTGACGGATGTTTTATCCACATTTTATCACGCGATAATCGTAGCCATATTAGGCCCCCTGTTATCGTTAGTGTCAAGGTTTTGATAGCTTTTATTCACTAATGGCGTCCGAGCTAAAAACAATATCATAACAGCGACACTATTGCCTAACGCACTCGCAATCGCAATTGTTTTCATTTTGAAAATGGAAGGCTTTGTCTGCATACGAAATGAAAACAATTGAGGTAAAAGCTCCTATTATGGACAGTGCTCCATAATAGGAGCTTTTACCACATCATTCATCATCATTTTTTCAGGGTGGTAGGACCTTATGCAGGGTCCGTCCGGATCGCTACCACCATCTTATCCATTAACCTACCGCCAAACAGCAGTGTTCGCATTGTTGTGTTCCGGTTTGGGGATAAGACAGCCGGTGAAATGACTAGCATAGAGGCATTCCATCTTAGCCTCAGGGTTGGCAACGCATTTGCAGTCTTAGGATTGCATGGCAGTCTTGTGAATGCAAATGTCTATGGGTCACAGTTTCCACTTACCATCAGGTGGCCTGTGTGCCCGTTTGCCTTCTCTATGCCATAAAAAAAAAAAAAAAAAAAAACATTATCATTTTTTTAAATGAAAACATATCAATACTAAACATTTTATTCTAATAGTAGTAATCCCGAATAATTTCATATAATCTAATTGTAGCACTAAAAGCATTATCAATCTCAGAGACTTATATTTATGGAATTGTTCATAACTGGAGCACTGTCCATAATAGGAGCTTTTACCTCAATTGTTTTCATTTCGTATGCAGACAAGCCTTCCATTTTCAAAATGAAAACAATTGCGATTGCGAGTGCGTTATGCAATAGTCCCTCAGTTCAAAGACGATATGGTATTTAACGGCTTGAAAAAAGGCCCAGGGGCTCTAATATGGCTGCGACTATTGCGTGACAAAATGTGGATAAAGCAAGCGTCACTCTCGTACTTATATGCGTGTCAAAAAGTGACGGATGTTTTATCCACATTTTGTCACAAGATAAACGCAGCCATATAACCTTGAATCCGATCGAAGAATAAAGTTCAAGCTAAGTAAGTAGTAGTGGTTAAGCATGGTTTTTTACTAATAATAGGCTGGTTTACTATGCAATCGCCCTCTGTTCATCTCGTTTACATTACATCGGTCTGGCGTGAAGGGTACCTAGGGTACTTTTTGCTCATACTAACGCCGCCCTCGTAACAGATCCGTTAAAAACATTGCATGTCTACTGCGCTGACCAAAAACTCAACAACAAGTTTCAAGACAACACTTTAGTTTATTAGAAAACAATAATAGCAATGAGGACGCCATTGCACATCCGGAGCAGTCTTAAATAAAATTAACGATTAATTTTCAAGAAACCCAAATAACAAGCTTTGAAAAACCCAGCAAGTGTTTGAATATTAATACCAATTTTTAGGTACAATAACACATTATTGTGTGTCACTCTGCATTAGTTTGCGTAAGTTTGCATTCAGTGATGTGCGGTTTATCAATAACTAGCGACCCGCCCTCGCTTCGCTTCGGTTTATTTGAGTTTTCTATAACACACGTACATAAAACAAAATGTATTATAAATAAAAACCTTCCTCTTGAATCACTCTATCTACTAAAAAAAACCGCATCAAAATCCGTTGCGTAGTTTTAAAGATCTAAGCATACATAGGGACAGACAGCGGGAAGCGACTTTGTTTTATACTATGTAGTGATATTGGCTACAAGCTGCTTACGCAAGAAAAAGGTGGTACCTACGTTTGACATTTTGTCTACACGGGTTCTATGTTTTCCTACATCTTTGTTGCTAGTAGTATGCGTCCCTCATGTGTCCATGACAATTATGTCATGATCAAAGTCGCGCCGCTGTCAGATAATTAGTTTACTTAATGTCTTCAGTAAAGGCTTTAACAGACATAAAGCGGGGCGCGAGCGTTGTGTCATTCGGACGTCTTGGAGCGGTATACGCTGGCGGGTGGATGTCAGGTTAATAAATAAATAAAATAAATATCAAGGGACACTCTCACATAAATTACCTAGTCCTTAACAAAGGCTCTAGGCTGGTACTATGGGTACTAGACAACGAGAAACATACTTATTATTACATACTTTTATTTTGCGGGTGGTAGGACCTTGTGCAGGGTCTGTCCGGATCGCTACCACCATCTTATCCATTAACCTACCGCCAAACAGCAGTGTTCCGCATTGTTGTGTTCCGGTTTGGGGATAAGACAGCAGGTGAAATGACTAGCATAGAGGCATTCCATCTTAGCCTCAGGGTTGGCAACGCATTTGCAGTCTTAGGATTGCATTGCAGTCTTGTGATTGCGAATGTCTATGAGTCACAGTTTCCACTTACCATCAGGTGGCCTGTGTGCTCGTTTGTCTACTCGATGCCACAAAAAAAAAAAAAACTTATACAAGGTGTTACAAAAATACCCGTAAAGCCGAAAGGCAGTTAAATGGTACCTTATAATAAGTCCATTTACAATATTTGAGAACCGTACTATCACCGCATGACTTACCGGCAAAAAAAATAAAACCATTATTGCTTTCATTGATGTGAAAACCCTATTTCAGTAAAATTAAAGAGTAAACTACGCAGATTGTTTATGTACATTTTTACCTAATTCGTGAAACGATTAAGAGACATACTAGCTAACAAAATGTACAGAATTCGATTAGATAGATATTACAAATCGAGTTTTGGAAGATTTTAAAAGACCTAAACTACTTACGAAGAAACCTAAACTAGCACTTACTTTTTCGTGAAGATCGTCAAAATTACAGGAACGGCTCAAAGTGAGCTCTGCCTTGTTCAATGCACAACCTCGCTCATCGGGATATGGTTTTAAACCCATTTAAGTTGAAAAATTATTAAATTGGTAGGTAGGCCTCTCTGTTAAAATAATCTATGCTAACTCCGGTTCCCTGACATGACAGCTTACTAGGGTTGACAATATTTTAGGCTTTGATAATTTATTAGATTTTTTACGTGGTATTTTGTAACACGTTGTATACAGTATATACTTAAACACATATAAAATATCTATGGCTCAGGAAAAACAAAAATATTTACCCATTCCGGGAATCGAACCCAGGACCGCTAGCTTCGTAGTGTAACTACCAACGAGGCTAAATACAAAAGAAAAAGGCATTATAAATCTATAAAGTCCTTACGCAAAACTAGTACTCCAGGGGGCCTAGTAGGTATAGCTGCGTCTATATCGCGTGTCAAATGTGGATAAAGCATCCGTCACTCTCGTACTTATTTACGTGTCAGAAGGTGACGGATGCTTTATCCAAACTTTGTCACCCGATAAACGCTGCCGTATTAGGGCCGCAGTGATATTCTCTATTGACAGACTACTAATTTGAGCTAACTAGGCCAGTTTACCAGCTACCTTCACAATTATTCAAATGCAGATAGAAGTGACTACATTACACCGTTGCATTTTATTCTTAAGTAGTTCTCACATTTGAGGCGAGAGCTATTGCAACGACGCAATGCATTTCTACTGGCATGGTTTTGCTTTGTAATTATTACGCATAAAGATGCGCGTTATCATCGTCGCGGCCCCGCTTTCGTCGCGACCCGCTCGCCGTGTGATGGAGCCTTTATTGTTACAAACGACATAAATTGCTTTAGGGTTGCCTGTCATTATTTATCACGCGGTTTTTTCTTCATATTTCGATTACACGATGAATGGAGTGCCGGATTTTTGTAAATGCACTTAAAAGGCATTCCATCTTAATCCTCAGGGTTGGTAACGCATTTGCGTTTAAGGTTTGCAGTATTTAGATTGTAACTTAAAAAATACAAATATCTATGGGTCATAAATGACACTTACCATTAAGAGGGTTATCATGACATAACTATGCAGTTAAGTTTACGCTGAGAGAAAAGGACGGAGCGAAGTAAATGCTATAGCTCTGTCCTTTACGCTCGCCGTAAAATGAACTGCATAGCTATATCATAATAACCCTCAGGTGCTCGTTTGCCTTCTCCACGTCGTAAATAACAATTAAAAAAAACATATAACTCGTTTTAAAAAATTACAAAATTCACTTACTTGACAAATTTCTGTCACATCATCAATAGTCTCTGTATAATAACTGCAACATAGGACAGATAGACAGACAGATGAATTTACAACGCAGTCCCGAGATTGAAGTTTTGAGATTGCAAATACCTGTCTATGGCTCTCGGTCTACTTACCATCAGTACCCTTACCATGAGTTACAATTACCGTACTCGCTAGCGAGTCGAAAACTCTGTCCCTCGCTCTCTATGAAAATACTGCGAGGTCTGCGAGGTATAGAGCTTCGACTCGCTAGCGAGTACGTTAATTATAACTCATGATTAGGGTACAGATAGCCCGTGTGTGCGTTTGCCTACTTCGTGACGTAAATAATAATCCCTTCCAAAACCATAAAAAAGTGATAGCTTAAATTTTTCGTACTTAAATGTATGACAGTTTTTATTAATTACATACACATTAAATCCCGCCTGTTTCCCATAGGGGTAGACAGAGACCGCTTCTTTCCATTTGCTACGATCTTGACAAACTTCTTTCGCTTCTTCCACACTCATACATCGAGTCATGCACGCACGTCGGTTTCGGGTACTTAAGATTCGGCCCTTTTCCAGTATTTCTCCCATTTGACTCGAAAAAGTACGCCTAGGTTTTATTAATTTAACAGAATAAATTATTTTACCACAGGATGCTTCTTCATTTGGACAACCCTAGCGTTTCCTTCATTAAGGCGACCACACAAGGCGACAGAGCTCATCTTGAATTCACACGCACTGTCATAACAGATCCAATGTGTGAACCGACGACTCTAACCAAAACCAGACTCTATCCCAACCACATAGAACTATTTTTACCTACTCTAGGAACTATACAATATACAGGACGTTCGGGATTGAGTGATATAAATTTGTAAGTAATTATTATTCCAACTATTCCATTCTATAATGCATTTAGTGAGCGTACTTTGTGTAAATAGCTACCGTATTGTAGGATATTTTGAGTTGCTTTTAGAATGTACGTTTTATCTTGTGGGTTAGTAGAATTTTAAAAGTAAATCGACACAGTTTGCGTCATTTACAGCAGATGTTTTTTGGGAATTTTTGGGATTACTACATGACCAGTTTATATTGTGATAATTTTCTGTTTCTCTGTTGAATCCGAAAAACCTTTATGGAATAATATTATGACTCTGTAAAAAAAGTTTACCATAGGTATTTTAATGTCACCGACAGTGAAACAAACTTGCAAGTCTACAATATGTTTTATGGACAGTTTATTTAATTTTGTGAATTTTAAGTACATTAAAGAAATTTGATTCTTTATTATTTGAATACACTATTGGTTTAAATCGTAAAACAAAAATAAATAAACAATACCGATTTTGGAAATTGGTGAGTCCTAGCCAGATCTCCCTTCGAAGGTCCCACCCAACCAAAGCACCCAAGTTTTGCATGATCTCGGGCCCCAATCAGGAGGCTTGGGCTTTGCGTTTTGCACAATCAGTCTTGAGATAGGGCAGACCAGCCCACTTGGAGTCTGATGATCCTTAGGTTCATATCAAAAACCAAAATCTCCGTTAAATATTCGAATGAGAACAGTTTTATTAGGTAAATATATCCAAAGGGATAACTCCGTTTTATTTTTCAACCAACAGGCTTGTAATAATACGGATTAAAAAAAAACTGATAAGTAATTTACCAAGCCCCCTGTATAAACTAGTTATGAATTCTAGTCCTTTTCAATTTATTTTTTTTTACTAAAAACAGGTGCTGGCAAGCAATTTGCACAACTATGCCAAATTTCAAGTTGATAGCATTTGTAGTTGCAGTGAAATCCTGCTGTCGCTCATTCCCGAAACACCAGTATTTTAAAATACCTGATTTTCAATATATCGGAATCTCAAAACTAAACATACAAATAAGGGTATTATTTATTATATTTAACCAACATTTCGAATCTGGTTTTTTGAGAACCTGGTAAAAAGAGTAGTTTGATATTTTGAAATACTGATATTTTGGGAATGAGCGCCTGCTGTGACATACACACAGACAGACAACGAAGTTTAATAAGGGTTCCTTTTTTACCATTCTGGTACGGAACCCTAAAACAGACTATAAACGCGCCATCACTACTAAATACATCATAACGCACTGCTAGATCAAAACTATATCAACGCAAAATCATTGCTAGTTTTCTTTTAAGTTCATAATAGTTGTATTAAAGTTGATTTTAAAATACAGTTGTATTTTGAGTTACTACTGTTTTGAACTAGCAGTGCGATAACTCAACTAACCTCAGGCTTGCTAAACGGGGCAATCAACTCCTGCGCCTTCTCGAATGCCTCAATACTCTTGAAGTCCAGCTTCACCCCCTTCTGGCGATCCTTGGCTGTTCCCTTGTTGTGCTGGGCCACCGCTGCCAGGAAATCTCCAAGAGACAGGTCGGAAGTCGTCGCTGGAGGGTGCGCCATGATAGGGAGGGGGGGGCCGTCTTTGCCCAGGATTTGACCGAGGACTATGTCTGCTTCTAACATGTTGACGCCGCCTGAAGACAGAGGTGCGGTTAGGTTAGTAAATTGAGGACCTTGTTTAAAACATGTAAAGAAACTTGCAAGTTTAACACTAGGTACCCTAACAAATTGGTAATTCCAGAAAAGTAATTCTTATCCATTAACCTACCGCCAAACAGCAGTGTTCACACTGTTGTGTTCCGGTTTGGGGATAAGACAACCGGTGAAATGACTAGCATAGAGGCATTCCATCTTAGCCTCAGGGTTGGCAACGCATTTGCAGTCTTAGGATTGCATTGCAGTCTTGTGAATGCGAATGTCTATGGGTCACAGTTTTCACATACCATCAGGTGGCCTGTGTGCTCGTTTGTCTTCTCCATGCCATAAAAAAAAAAAAAAAAGAGAACAAAATTGTCAAGTAGGAATGTAAACAGTATGTCGTCAGTTAGTATTTAAATACACTGCACGATGAGATAAAAGAACTGCCACTGGCCAGATTTAAACGTGCACTTAGAAAATGGCTTGTTCAAGAGTGTTTTTATTCTGTCATTGAATATTTTGACTATTATAAATTATAAATAATCGACTTTTAAATTTTTTTACTTTTATATTTTTCTATTAATTTTAAGACATCTTATGTACCTACCTACCATATTTTAAGCAAAATAAAGTTATTCTTATTCTATTCTTATTCTTATTCTTATAAAAAATTGCTTGAAGTCGTCAATGTCTTTAGATATGCCAATGCATTTGTTACTTATAGGAAATTCAACCTGATGTAGAATTTCAGATTGATTTTGGACCTAAGGTGGGTCACAAAAAGTATTTGCCTATACGGTCGGCCTTATGCTTAGCTGCACGTTTTAGTACTTTGTCACTTTGACGTCGTGTTTGAACTGCTGCACTTATCTGCCAGAAGCGTTAAAGTGACAAGGTTATAAAGTGGGCTGCTACTTATAAGACCGACGGACACTGATTAAAACGCGACAATTGCAGTTGCGTTGCCGATGACATAACAGATAGAGACAACCATTTAAAAATGCGATTCCATTCAAATCCTAACCTTAGTCCTCAGTAACCCCATTCCTCATTTAAATAGTTGTGTTCGCACTCTATCAATAGGCTGCGATTGTGAAACCTATATCTGTCGCGCTAATTGTAACAAACTGCTTCGCGGAACGCGCGGCTACTGGAAATGTTATTTCTGTAGGCGCGGGCGCATGGGAAAAGACAAAGCGTCCATGTTATACGGTAGGTTACTCTATAGGGCACCATCGGTAACCCTGTCTCTCTAATTTTGCCATATTATTTGCAATCCTAAATTCTCTTGTCATAAGATTGTTGGTCCTAATAATCCTTCCTCCTAATGATGACGTGACATAATTTTTATCGAATTTATGTTGCTTACCCGAGTTTTGTAAGCCATAGTAATTAAATAACAATAATATGTAAAGGCATATGTTTTATGGGCCTAATTGGCTCATTGTCTCTTTATTTCTTATGCCTTTTTTTGGCCTAATAATAGTTGTCCTAATGATTACCTGATGTAACGATCTTAACTTGCCCGAAATGAGTACAGATCCTTTCCCATCGTTTTTGGTCGGATTTATCTTACTTTCTCAGTTGGCGTATTGATGGGTACTGAAGCTTATTGAGAAAGCTAGATAAATATGAACTAATCCGACAAAAAACGATGGGAAAGGATTATTCACTACATCTGTATCTACGTCCGAATCCCACTAAAACGACAGCAGATTTTCAGGTTCTGGCATAATGCGTTGGTTTTTTGCATGTTTTTTGTCGTAGTTCTACTTAACCTTCCTCCCGCTTCGCTCGTCGTCGTAGGTTCATTTCACATAACTTAAGGAGAATCGACATTACTATAAACCACAATCTAACAAATAACGCTGTAACGGTAAATTGTATGGCTTTATTTTCAAGCCTGTGTCAGTGTCGCACTGCAAGGCAAAGGTCTTCTTATCAAAGCAAATGGTTTGTGGTTGTATTTTAATGTTGACATTAAAGTATTGCATGCATTAAAGTATCGGTCAATGAAAACATTAAGATACAGGTTTTCCACATTGTAAAGAACTTTGATATGCATGTAGATAAAGTTATGTATGCGACTGTAGGTACACATAATTAGGCATTTTGCGCCAGTCACATAAACTACTATATTAAGCTGGTCTCATGTAACTTAAGCCAGCCAACCAGCCAAGTAACCGCAAACAGGCGTGACCGCCGCTAAACGATCACATCACAAATTACCCTCAGTTTATTAATAAATCTTAAACAACGCATAATATTCAGGTTTGTTTGTATTTCATGTAAGAAATGGTAACAAAAGTCTCGGGAGCGTGTAGGCAACTTTATAATTTATAACTGAATTATTAAGTTGTGCAAGCTATGGTGTGTCTACATTAGGGTTATTATGTTGGTACAGAACTGTAGTTTCTCTGGTTGCCACCTGGGCGCTGTCTGTTCTTTGGAACCACTGACATGCCACTGAGACACTCGTTAGCTCTATTTTTTTCTCTAAATGTCACGTAATGTATGTGTCAGCTTCCGTTTTTTCTCCGAGAGGCCCCAACCAATGGATGACCAGTTGCTACGTACCTAATAATATTATAATTCCAATAACCATACTAAATACTTATGGAAGATAGTTTCATGCTTTAATTTATTAAAGAACCTAAATTATTTTCAAGGTGAGAGAGCAGAGATGCTTCCATATCTCTTACTTTTGACATAACAAACAAGAGCAACGAGAATGTCTTGACAAATAACAGCCAAGTGTCATGCCGCCATTAGGACCGTCTACCTAACCGCTGTACTGACATCTTACAGACAATAAACTCGTTCCTGACACACTGGCAGAATTGTCCAACTGGACAGTAGCCATTAACAAATGGAAAATCGTCACAAGGAACGATTTAATCGTCATTAACTGACTCCGAGTGCGACTGTAAGGCGTCAGTTCCAACCGGTGATTCGTTATAGGTAAACGCACACTTCCCGTCACGCGGAAAAAGACGTCTCGCACGAAACACGCCATCCTGTGTCTTTAAACAATGTAGTTAATTTTACAGACACGATAAGGAACTCAAATCATCAGTCATTTTGTAGGACGCATCAAATTCATTTTCTCTATCGTTTCTTTTTTTATAATACCTATAGCAGTTAACGCCATCTATGTGAAAAATGCTTAGTACATTTTTCGCAAAAAAAATATTTTACTGACATTTTAGATATTTTTATGTTTATACTTGAAATTTAAAGCGAAACCATTTATTAATGGACTTTTTTTTATTGCATAACGGGCTTAATCATTTTTCAAAAGAAAATTAATAAACTTGCCACAAAACTGGCAACACTACCAGTTTGACGTTTGACGTGGGACATAACCTTCTACAGCAGAATTTGTATATACCCGTATAAGAATTGCATATTCATGAGTGTGCGTAGAAATGTTGCGTGTTTGTTAGACAATAATTTAGTTTGACGTTTCTAAGTATAACATTTGACACGTCTTAAATCAAACCTTATATTTTTTTAAACCATTGGCTTGATTTTTTGTGATAATGTATTTTGGTAAGATCAAATTGTCATTAATAACAACTCCTGATTTATTTCCTTTCTTACTTGCTAAAACGGCTTCCAAATATGTTTTATTGTTAACAGCATGTGCCCAAGTAATTGTCGTCAGATTTTTCAAACTTTCTTCATCACCCACCACTGCTGCGGCTGTAACAAAAAACAACAAATTTATAAAATCTACCATTTTGGTAGAAATCGGTTTTCACTGGCAACATTCTGTTACGTCAAGAATCAGCTGTGAGAATTATTTCCATATTGTTGATTTACATTTTCACGTTAATCATTTTAGTCGAGTAAGGTTTGTAATGTTTTTAATTAAAGAATAAAATAATTTACTAACTTTTATTACTCTCAGTAGCCATTTTGTCGAAATACATTCTAATTTACTCTTAAATTCTTTTTGTTTGCTCACTATGAATCGCTATTCACTTTCACATGACAGGTATGACTTATGTAGTTGCGTGAATGTTGCTACTAGCTAGATTAGTGACGTGACATAACTAATCGATTATCGGTTTCAATATCGTAACCAAGAATTTGAAAAAGATAAGTTATGTGTTGTGTAATGTAATGAGCTGGTATTATAAACAAGGCCTCTGATATTTAAATTAATCATTTAAAATTAATTTGATAATGCTGGTCATTCTATTTAAAAAACCTAGTGTTCCATATCTTTTTTGTTTTTTTTTAATTAGGTACTATACTATAATATAGGTAAGTACCTATTTAATCTTAATACTTACGAGTTTGGGAACTTCGGAGGAGTTATTTTGCTTAACTATATGTTTAAAACGGATAATTCAATTATTTTTAAAATAAAATATAAATTATTTATTTATTATGTTTTATTATTGATCCTAATTAAATAGAGATACAAATCTGAGATGGCCATGTTTTAAGGCCACATTAAACTTCACGGGCAGGTAGTTTTATAATAGTTATTGGATACTTTGAATATCGCTACTATTATTATAAAAGTAAGTTTGTATCGCTCTACATCTGTTTGTTAGGCTTTCAAAAAACAGAAGGACCAATTTTAAAAAATAAGTTCTATGCAGATATTTTTTTTCTATGTTATAAGTACAAGTAAATCTAATAATAAGTTAATTTATACGCAAATACAGCCTAATTTCAATGTAGGTATTTAAATGAGAAATATTTACCCGTATAATAAATAATGAATCATTTCATACGTGTGTTAAATTTAATGTGATTGAACCGGAAATCATTAATAAATATAGTTTAATAACATACCTACTTCTACCGAAACTAAAAACTACTTGACATCTATTTAAAAAAAACATTTAATAATGTTTTAAGCACACTAATTATACCGGCCTCGTTAAAGTAGATTTTACGTGTATTCTTTTTTTTAATTTGATTTATGAGTCACTATACATTTTTAAATCCGAAAGTAGCACGCAAAAAATACGTCATATTCCTTCCGTCTTTCTAATTAACCGCTAATTTTAAAATGTCTATCTAGAGCAAGACAGAGTAAATTCGTTTGATGTTGCTCTTTGATGTGCGGCTTTTATCGACCAAACGTTTGAGGCTTTGAAGTCACTACGAGGAAACTGCATTAACAAATCGATCGTTTTCACATTTTTCAATATTTTTTGTATGGATTACAAGGTATTTCGGGAACATTGGGAATTAATGAACAGGCGGACATTTGACTAGTAATAAGTTGAATGTATACTTACTAAAAAACAAGTTGTAGTGTAAATCGCCTAAATTAAAGGTTCAATATACAGGGTGTTTGGCAGTCGGGTGTAGGGGTTTTAAGGGATGATAGTAAGGGTCATTCTGAAAATTTTTAACCACACTTACTATTATGCTAAGTTTCACGGTTTCCGAGATATTGATCATTTTAATAGGATTTTTTGTCATTTTTCCTTATGTCCGTGATATGAAAAACCCCTTAATTCAAGTATTAATTTAAAAAAAAAACAGTGTTTTCTTGCATGACTTGAATCACTATGAAATAAGGAAGTTTTAAAGCTACATGCCATTTTTTTTCCTTATAACCTTTTGAGTAACCTCACAAAATTGGTTTTTCCATACTTGGTGAAAAACAAACGCGGGGTTCTCTTAGTATGGAGAAAGTAACTCTTGCGCGTTTACTCAAAAAGTTGTAAAGAAAAAAAAATGGCATGTAGCTTTAAAACTTCCTTATTTCATAGTGATTCAAGTCATGCAAAAAAACACTGTTTTTTTTAAAAATTAATACTTGAATTAAGGGGTTTTTCGTATCACGGACATAAGTAAAAATGACAAAAAATCCTATTAAAATGATCAATATCTCGGAAACCGTGAAACTTAGCATAATAGTAAATGTGGTCAAAAATGTTCAGAATGACCCTTACTATCATCCCTTAAAACCCCTACACCCGACTGCCAAACACCCTGTATAATACTTTAACGTTTATTGCAGTCCACAATAATAGTTTAAAGGGTAGTCTAGGTTTTCTGATATATGTCCGTCTTTGAATTTACGCGTGTTTATAAAAAACTTTATTTCAAATCTCTCTTATAATTAACACCCAATCAATTAATTTAACATCCCTTCATGACAATAATTATCTCTTTCTGCACATTCATTGATTAGACAAAACTTTCGGTAAAATAATTTAGGTCTGTTTGTGCAGATACCATTGTGACGCATCTGATGATGGTATAGGATTATGATTGTAGCAAGAACCTCATTGTTGTTAAGTATATTTACTCATAGCTCCAGTGTGTCAAATGAAAGCAAACTATGACCAGTTCAGTCCCTTTTAATACTGGATTATTTCGCCAAAGCGTCTCACGATATCTGGGTGCCACGCTCATTTATTTCAACTCATATCTAGCGCAAAGAGGTTATGAGTTATTGCATGCAGATGTTGAGATCATTCGGAAATTCTATATTCAAATGACTCAATCCATATTTAGGTTATCTTGAGCTAATATTTTAGTTGCTATCTGTTTAACGTAGTTATTTTTGGTTTATGACTAGTTTGGATTGCTTAGTAAAAATGAATCATGAGTGATGCTCGACGTTTTAATACCAGAATAGTATTTTACTGATGGTTTTAGTGTATATAAAAGCCAAACAGGAAATGAAACATACTTTTACTATATGCGGACCGTTACCGGTATTTTGACTATCGGTTTAAAAAGCGGGAGTAAAGTTATCATTGCATTTCATTATTGATACGATTCGGTATAGGCAGAGATATCAAATGAAGTCCTTAAATCTCTATCTTATCTATCTTTAAACCTTGAGCTAGAGATTAAAATCGATCTCCTTGTAAAAAAGCAAGCCACTTGAGTTATTCTTGTACACATTTCTATTTAACTAAACATGCTTCTTTGTTAGTTCGTCAGGCTGTTCAAATTTAATCTTGCAAGTGAATTTGAACCAGTTTCCAAAACTAGAATTTTCTGAAATGTTGTATGTTGCCTAGCACCTGATTTGATGATGACGTAGGCACCGGGCAGGAGTCCAGGCTTCCTGTTTTAGGTACTTAATATAAACCCACCGAGTTTGACTCTAAAAAAAGTACACATGGCAAAATAAATTGTCTCAAAAATATTTTCTTGTCAGAGACTTGTAGTATAGTTTAGTAGACTACTTTACCAATAATACACTCAAAAACCGTTCCCTTAAAATATTTAGTGTGTGTGTGAGCCAGTATATTTATTGCGTTTTCCGTAGTTCTTGTGTTTCCCGTTCAAATTGTTCCCGTAGGGTGTAAACACTGCAGAAGCTAGTAAAATTAAGAAATCGTCGACCGAATGAATTATAATATATTTACCAGTGTACAGCGGCTTGGAGTGAGTCGCACGTGCGACAATGTTCCTAAAACCTGGCAGGCAATGTTCACAGGTGCCCACGCACCGCCACCGGCGCTCGCGGTGACCTGCGGTGAACAAGCGATTCAGGGACCTACCCCCTAGCAACCAGGCACTCACAAAAATATGATAAAGGTTAGTTGTCAGAAGCTAATAGGCGTTTTTATAATTTTCCTTCGCACGGTAAGGCACGATTTTACCGTAGGCTGGGAAAAGGTGGGTTTGCATGCGGTTACTGCGAACAGACTAAAGCTCGATTTACATTGGCAAGGGTAGTGCCAAGGACAGTGGAGCGAAAAAATAGAAGGCAATTCTATTTGGATCCACTGGCAAGGCAATTTGACTCGCTACTCTCCGATTGGTTTACACTATTGCACTGGCTGCTGTCACTGTCCACTGCCCACTGTGCTTGACCAATGTAAATCGGGCTTAAAAGCGTCCTCATACAATCCTATTAATTTTCTGCTTCATGGTAAAAATGTGGCGCGCCTTGCCGTGCAATGGAAATTTCTAAAAGCGGCCAATGCCTGTGTAGCATTATTTTATGTTCTCGTCATTTGACTGCATGCTGTTTGCTTGTTTGCATAAAACACACACTGCTTAAATTCCCGAAATTACCAGTCTTAGTGATAAAGGGTACCTATAGGTCCGCCGAAGATCATGTGTAAAAGGGCTCAAGTCTCGTGTAATCCATTTATGTATATACCTTTTTTTCACTCGGTCCCCAGTTAATAATTTTAGTGTGTGTGTTTTTAATTTAGTTGCAGATGTAGCTCGGGCAAAGCGTGCTTAATGCCTACAAGGGCACGGAAAAACTTTGCCGGTTAATACCGCGTTTACAAATTTCAAAGCAAGTCGTCGTCGTTTTTGCGGTAGCCCCAGGAGATGTGATGACAGTTGAAATCGCCAACATATACAACGGGGTGGGATTCGGCATTTAGTACATGCCTTGAAAAGGAGGACTTCGGTGGCTTATAAATGGCGACAAAGGTTAAGTTAGAGACTTTAAATTTAATAAATTCAGTATTTTCTTTTGAAACACTGACATCAAGGACGCCAACGTCTTTAAGGCCGGATCTGATATAGACTGCTGAACCATAAATGGGTGACAGTGTACAGGTTAGAAGGCTAAAACCGGGGATGGTACCCCGTCTGTCAAAATCTACTAAATTAGAGATGTGGTGCTCTTGCAATACAATTATGTCGGTATGGTTATCAGAGGCTAGTCTAGCCAGATAGTCACATTTGGACTGAGAAAGTCCTTCGACATTTATTTGAAGTAAAAGGGCTGAAGGCCCGATACGCCTTGTGGTTTTTAAGAATAGGTTCGGTCTGCGGAAGCTGCAAACAAGTGTATAGCCAACGTCAAATGTTGAATACGTGCTTATAAAGCGACAATGGGTGGACAGTGGGCTTAAGAAAAGATCCTTTCACATTTGTCGACTTTTTTTCTATGTAGAGTTTTTGAGTTTTTGTGAACATCATAGAGCTCTTCAATAATTTACTAATAATATTCTTTAATCATTTGCAACCATTGAGTATGTCTTTTATATTATGAATATTTAAATAAATACCGTGTGTGACTTACAGGAAGAATTAAAATTTCGAAAAGTTACCCGTTCGGTTTTAAATTTAAATAACAGAGTGTGTCAGAATTATTGTTTTTTTTAGTAGAGTGGACACGTTTTTGATAGCAAAAGTCTTCACTGTGCCAAAACTGAATCTGACAAGATTTAAGACAAAATTTGTGCATAGAACGAGATGCCAAATATATAATATGGGAGTTAACGAGACGCCAAACACATTACAAAATATTTTGGAATTTTGAGGGACGCGGTGCCAAAACGCTATATAAATGTGCCAATTAATCTTTTTGCTTCAAATATTTAAGTAATAATTCTAGACAATACTGTCGAAGAGTATATATGTATTTAATGTATTTTGATTTGTGGTCTGTTTCATCAATAGATTTTATGCAACTTTGCATTCGGTTGCGTTGCCATTTTAATTTTACTTTTTATTTTAAAACCACATTCATTTTCTACGACATTCTATATATTTTTTTCCTCAATCGCCCAAAGGTTAGCTGGAAGAGATCCCCTAAAGGGATAGGTTGGCCTTTGTACAGTCCAATTCCGTAAATATTGTATTTGATTTTCTTTTTTTTGTACAACGAAGTGTTTACATACATACATGTTACCTACATATTTACAAAAACCTATAGATACGTCATTTCTCCTTCTAGCAAAAAAAAAACATCATTAAAATCAGAAATTTAGAAGTCAATAAAGATTTTTACTTCTCAAGTATTTCTGTTGAATAATTTATCTGGAATTAAGTTTGTTTAAGAAGTTTTGCTCTCTGAAATCATTACGCTAATAAAAACGAAAAAAATGTCAAGCCATAACTATGAAAGACTACAGTATCTATTTAAGTCCAGACTCAATTTATAATGGTTCGTAAGATTCCTCGCTGAACTAAAGTGGTTAGTTCCGGAAATCTCATCTGCCTCTGAAGCTTTGAAAAAGAATATTGCACTTGCATTAACGTACAGTGAAAAAATCCACAAGTTTATAATAAAGGGCCTACACAAAAGATTTGCTGATATTATTATTAATATTATAATGATATAATGAACCATACAGATGAGTAGATAGAACGGAGTCCAAATATAAAAAATATATTAAAGCTGCAAATGCTAATTTATAATGCTTTAAAAATTATTACATTTTGTCATTGTGTGTTTTCATTAGTGTGGGGACGGTGGATACCGAAACCAAAACCAAAATTTCAATAAAACTGTTGCGTAGTCCGCAATTTTTTTTGCGCTACTTTTTATTTTTATTTCCTAAGCGAATGATACTCGTACTACAATAATGATAATACTCACCCGACAGCGCCAACATGAAAAATAATTGTAGAAACATTTCACTGTTTTTTTAACACTTATTTCATATTATGGGGGTGTAGTCTCGTCGGTCTGTGGTCTTGCAATGCCGCTGGATCTCAGGGGCACCTGCTGATTGGAAAATTGACCAATTCCGCTACGACAAGTTGATTGCAATGGATGTGCTCCGAGATTGAACAAGGACTAGGGGAAAACGTGTTGCCGTCGACTTCGTGTCGCCGGTTTAATCTTTAATCGGATGTTATAAGTATTCAGTTTTATTTTTGCGAAGGTCAACCGGAGCAACTGCATTAATTCTTGTAAATTAAATTTCACGTGATTATTGCAACTTAGTTTAATAATGAAAAGGTACAAATCTGTTTAAAGGATGGGATTTATTCTGTAAAGGCGCCGTCAATAGAACTTGCAGAAGATGTAAACAAAACAAAACGAACCAATTCACAATGATTACTCGATAATCACGTTCTTAAAAATCAACAGAGGTCTTTGCGATGATTTATACACTAGATCATTGTTTTTATATTAAGTTTAAGATAATATAACTATTCATTATCTTCTTATCTTCGGTATCTTCTAAAATTTAAAAATGAATCGAAAAATATTTTGGTAAGCGCATAAGTCGAGAACGGCTAAACCGATTTGGCTGATTTCTTTTTTGTTGTGTTCATTAGTATCAGGGTAAGGTTTATATGTAAGAAAAAATAGAAAAATCCAACGGGAAGGTCGGGAATTTGCGGCGGGGCGAAGCCGCTGGCGGGCAGCTAGTTTTTAATAAAAACACGCTTGGTGAATATTTGAGGTTATGTGTTCACAAGTTCTATTGACAGCGACTTGATAATCTAGGATGATGCCTGTGATAGCCATATTTCGTAATTTCAATCACTCACTATATCTGCTCACAAGCAAGGCATTTAAAAATAGGCGTTTATTATTTGAATGCCAGAATGACATCGCTAGGTTTGTAACAATGCAGTATTTGATTAAAGTTAAAGAAAGATCGAATTTATGACCCGATTTTACATTCTATACTTACTATTAAATATTTATTTTAATCACGTTCTCGAAAACTGCTCTAACCATTTCGATGAAATTTACAAACAATATAGGGTTTTCGGAGGTGAAAAATCAATTTGTCAACTTGTCACCTTCGGTAAAACTCGTTTTCAGCCCGAGCGGCGACGCTTGGGCTTCCAGGTACTAATGATTAAAATGTATTAACACCGGATATCGGTAAAGTCAAACTACTTTAATAATGGAGCCACAATAGAATCATATTGTAAAAAGTGAATAAATACATCTTACGTGTATTGTTTTTGTAGTTTGACGCTGGTACAGGATAATATTTAATGATGGATCGACAATTAAAGTAATTGCCTTAACCTGTAATATTAACCCTTTTTGTATGTAGTTGTAGCACATCGGTTTAGACCGTTCGACAATATTATATTTAGAATTCCATATTATTGCACTCTACTACATGCAAGAGGGGCGTTACTTAAGTTTTTTACATTTAAGTAATCACAACTAAGTACATATTTTGTTTCTTAATCTAGCCGAAATTAAATACAGAATAAAATTAACGAGCAGAAAAAAATATCCTGGTTTATACATTATATTCATATAAAGTACCTATTTTACGACTGAGTCTTCAGGGTTTTGAAATTTTAACTAAGAAGGGATTTTTCCTAAATAACCCAAACGGGAAGACACAGGGGGAGTAATGTTGCGCGTACACATTCACGGGCGTCCTCTAGTCGTTTATATTCAGTTTGAAATCTCCAACCAATCATACTCCTGTAAATATTCAATTGGAGTTCCTAGAATTGTTAACAGGGAATGAATAGGTGCATACATCTTGTACGGTCGGCCTTGTAAGTGCCTTGTCACTTTAACGTTTAGTTTGAACTGCTGCACTATCCGTCAAAGGTGTTAAAGTGCCAGGGTACTAAAGTGTGCAGCTACGTATAAAGCCAACCTACCTATGTCACCCTTAGCAATCAGCTTCTGCATACGCACAAGGCCGGGATTGTTAGGAAATACCAACTTGTAAATTCACTCAGATTAAGCTAATTTAAACCGTAACTCTAATATCTTTAGTAAAAGTGTGCGCTCTTCTTATGTTCGCTCACGTGGATGCTTGAAACGTGTCCGGTTTATCACGTCCATAGCCACTATTTAGGAATTATAGTGATTTGTATACGATGGACGTGACGCTGGCAAATTATATGCTATTTGAAAACTGTGCAGAACTTATTTGTTTAATCTAGAATGTAATGTGTCTTCTAGAATGTTTTGTTAGAGAGTCGGGTTTGAGGAAAAACAACGAAAATATAAATATAATCTTATAATATAATATTTAACATAATATAATATTTGATCGTATGGCAGTTGATGAGTCGGTTTTAATGTATAATATACAAAAATGTATTCTAATAGCTATAAAACTATAAAACTATATCCAATGTCTTCGTCCAGAGGGCTGCGCTCTAACTAGGCAAGAGTAGGTCTTCAGGGTAAAGATAAAAAAGATAAAATATATTTATTAAGTAGGTAGGCCGCACGGGCACTTTTACACGTCAAGAATCTACCAGCGCTTCCCAAGAGTAGACCACTGCCGAGAAGAAACGCCGCAAGAAACTCAGCAGTCAGTCGTTTTTTAACCATATAATACTTCAATGATACAACTTAGTCTAGCATTATATAAAGCTATAAATATTAAATTAAATATAATATCAAATAGCATGCGTAGTTCCGCAGGAAAACATGTCAAAAATATTACGAGAGAGACAAAGGGAGAAAAACAAAAAAAAAGAGGAGAAAAAAAAACACAGGACAACCAAATAAAAGTTTGATATGCTTTCCCACATCAACGGTATCCCCTAGACAAACAACTTTGCAATTTTACAAATTATTAATGACTAAGTTTCGGGTTTAAGCCAAGCATTTATATCTGTTAGATAGTCCTCGACCCTATAGTACGCTTTAGATATTAACGACTTTTTTAAGTAATTGTTAAGTACTGGTTATCATTATACTTCCGTTATGGGCAGTCGTGAATTATGTGATGGGTAGACTGCTCCGGCGCGGCGCTCCACAGTCACACGCAGGTGAATTACGCCACCCACACCTGAACAAGTAATCAGCACAGTGTCCGTGCTGGGTAAGTAGTCGGTTGATCTGGCACCACTCCCTTCTTGGACTCAAGAATCTAAGCGGTTTCTTGGTCGGATCCTAGTTTGAGAGGGACTCCCTGGGTAGATTCAACATCCAGCATCCATTACATAGAAAACATCCAAGACTTGGCAACAAATATTTGCGTTCATCACACAAATATCTGCCCTTACAGATAATCCAGGATTGCTAGCTTCGTAATAGACAACGTAAGTTAACCGAAATTGTCAACGTGATTGTTAAGAACAGATTTATTTTCAAATGCCGTACAGTTCTCGATTGATTGGTCAATTTCTGAAATCTGTGGGACTACCAACCTTAAGTACTAAACTGGATTGCCTGAAATGGGATTTTGAAATATCGACAAACATTTCATCGAATGTGTCATTTCGACCTAATTTAATTTCATCGAAAGTTAATTTCTGCTGAAAGTTGTTATCAGGTTATATTAAGCACTCGTTACGTAGGTTAGGTTAGACTTGTGACCACAAAAAAATAAAGCTCCTGCACGTGAAAATACCTGTCGATGAAATGAAAATTAGATATTTCTTTTATACTTATGTGTAAAAGATTGTCGTTAATAGCAGCCTTTAGTAAGCTCAATAATAATTGAAACCAACATGTGTGTAACTAGCGATCCGCTCTCGCTTAACTTCGGTTTATGTGAGTATGATAGCCTTGTTCAATAAATGGGCTATCTAACACTGAAATATTTCTTCAAATCGGACCAGTAAGTAGTTCCTGAGATTAGCGCGTTCAAGCGAACAAACAAACAAACTCTTCAGCTTTATAATACTAGTATGGATAAGTGTAAGATGATTCTAATCGGTATCGTTTCAGAGAAAATACGTTTGACAAAACCAAAATTCTGCAAAACAAAATGCTTCTGCTAATCATAATGTACTTAGGCAACTTAAAAGTGGTGTTATAGGAAGATAACTAGGGCTAAATAAAAGAAAGCATTTAAATTTGTTCAGTTCTATATTTCATTAACATTATCTTTCGTTTCTGGCAAGTTTGTACTCCAGTATAAAAACACATTAAATAAAATGAGTATAAATAGAATGATAACCATTAATCTCTAAAAAACACCTTTAGCTTTACAGAAGCGTTACTAAAACAGATTATAAAATATGGTAACAAGAAAAGGATGTTGGATAATATGCATATAACATGGCTTATAACGGTTTTGGCATAATCATTTGCATATCAATAAACGAAGTAAAATTAATCAACAAAAAATGTGTTAGAAAATCTTTGCAATCTTTGTAGCTTCAATAAGTCGACAATTTAAGGTCACTGCGTTTAAACTGCATTTTGATGCGTGTCTCAATCTTGCTCTCGACGCATAGAAATATTCTGGTAGAAGATCCGCAAAGGTTGTCAATTTACATATAATTACTTATAACTTTGTCATAATGTCCAGTAATATAGTATACATTTGTCATTAAAACGGCAAAGTTCTAAGAGAATAACAGCATTCATATGCTTTAAAATCAACTTTTTTCTTATGATTAGTTATCCAGTGCGTTTATAACTTTTTAATTTATTAAATAAAATAACGTCCATTTTATTTTTATTACACAAACTAACATTCATTTTACAACATGGACTTCACAAATTCACTTATAAACATATATTACACTTAGTTATTTAGTATGTTATACTTAAGTTTATTATATCTACTTACGTAAAGTACATCAAAAAATATCATGCTTGTTTTTGTCTCAAATCCACAGCAAAATCTAACATCACGTATACTTTATCACAAAATATTGTTTGTTATTCATAAATACGCCATAAATTATAGGTATTTTGACTATTGTAATGAACAAACCGACAGCTTACAACAGTCATGTTAATTTGTTTGTATACAACAAGATTAATGTTAAAATTCCACTGATATTTTTGTGTTTTCTATCATAATGCACAGTCATACAAAACCGCCTTATTAAAGAAAGCATTGTAGATTCTTACATCTCCTGGATTTTACAACATCCGATACCAGAACCGTATTTGGATGTTATGCTACATCACTAGTCTGTTTTAATCTACCTTAACACTAGCAATTTTTCTCGGAAATATTAGACGGCAATCTGTAGGCGTCTTGTTTTATTACACGAAATAAGTATTTTTTAGTTTACTGCAAAGGTCTGTTGCGTCCAGGATTTCCAGATGGTTATTATACATTGTACATTGTTTACATTGTTGTTTGTTCTTTCGTACAGTACCTATTCTGGTCACTGTTGTTGACTCTTATGGTATGTTAATAGAATATATATTTATATTTGTTAACTGTACAAATATGAGTTGTAACTTCAGAACCGCACAAAATGGCGTCCTTGAATTACTAAAAATATATGGCATATGCGCCTGATATTTTCTAATAGCAATCTTTTAGCGGTAAAATGATTGTGATAAAATGAACAGGCGTTATACTCAACAGTAGCCAAACTATCTAATTTTCATAATTCCGAAAGCAATGGTTTGATAGAAGACCGATTTTTTTGATATCGCTTGATAATCAAACGTAACCTAACCTACGTAAAGCATTATTTTATTACGCATTGAGTCTAAAATAGCTCCAGTATATAGCTTTTGAAACAGTGTAAATTCGACTAATGATAATAAGAAATTTCAAGGTGTTCCATGGTGATAGTTATGATTATGACAGTTTCGTATGACTGACATTTACCTGCCGTGTCTTGGAACGGATCACACTTAAGATCAATTCAATTATAAAGCCCGTAGGGTGATAGAACCAGTAATGAACAAGGACCAATGATGGAAAATTGGTTCTTATGTCACAGATGATAAGGGTTATTCATTTATTTATTGGTGCTTTCAGCTAAAAGTCTCCATCAGTGATGCCATCACCCTAGGCAGCTTTAATTAGATACCTTAAAAAACTAAGTCAAATTAAAACATAAAATTGAAAAGTATTAATTAATCTAAATACGTTAATAATTATCCAAACGTCATGTTTCACATTCTATTATCCACTATTAACATGGCGTTCATCGAAGCGCTTACTGTTATTGTTTAATCCGAGCGCCATTTTGTTACCAACAGCGCCATCTCATGGATCCAAATCAAACTACATTCTTCAAACTAACTGCTGACAATACTGCTTTTTTGTTGTTGATGGAACCGGTAATGGACAAGGACCAAAGATGGAAATTGTTATGCTTATTTTTCATCACACTTGCTCGTAAATAATGTCCTAACATGCTAGAAAAATCGACCGTAAATCCAAAATAATACCCGCGGGCCTTTTTTTACCATTACGCTTCTAACGTGCGTAATAGCTTTTTTTTAAATATTATACGTGGACTCAAACTATCACAATACGTCAGGACCCCAATTCTTGGGCCATTCGATATGAAGTTTCATTCGAGATGAAATGTCAGTTGCATACAATTTCCTAAAAATCTCGCATATAAACTATTGATCTCGACTGTCACTAGAATCGGACTCCGAACCCGTTTGACATTATCTGTGGTAAGTCACAGACAATGATGTAGTCTGCCGAGACATATCCTATAATCTGTGGTCTGCCGCTAATAAGTTAAAAATATGATCTTTTGTCTGATTTTATTTCATTTCCTCGCAATTGTGATGAAAAACATTGTATGTTACACGGGTGGTAAAATAAATACAAATCTCGAGTCATTAAAGCCCTCAGCCTTCGGCTTCGGGCTTCTAACAGACTCTCCTTTGTGATTCTTTCTTTACCACCCTTAATACACAATGTACTATTACAGACGATAAATTTTCATTTTTTCATTTGGTTTGACACAAACAATTTCTGATCGTATGATCTTAGAATTAGGAGTTAAGTGTCCATTATTAGTGCCTGTCAGCTTAAAGTGTCCATACTGGTGTCATCACGCGACACTTGCAAACATCCAACTACACCGGCTATCAAAAATTTCGTTCGTTTGTAAGAATTCTGGTAAATATAGCGTGAGTTCGATATTTTTGCTCATGAGGGAAGTAAGAAGTTTCTGCAGAAAAGACTGTCCTTGTAGGGATATAAACAGGTCAAATGAAGTCCATTTTAGGAAAACGCATGTTTGTACATGGCCTCTATTCTAACTGGGCAAACAATAATGCTTTTGATGTGTCATGGTATTGTTTATAACTTGGCTTTTAGTTCATTTTCTGTGATAAATACTAGAATGTCAATTTCTGGTATTACTCGTACTTTACACAAATTACTTTACGCGGGTGGGACAAACAATCATTTTATAATATCTAGAAACTTCGATCTTTTGTGCAATTACACCTCATTCATACCTACTCTGTCCTCATAAAGGTAGTGGCAGCAATAATGGACACTTCACTCTTAATTTAAACATCACACTGATATAAATCGAAAAATAGCAAAACAATAAACAACCCTAACCGTTGTTTTAATTCACAAAAGCGGGTGGGTCATACTTGTAGTTGTAACACGTATAGACACGCACACTACGGCGTCGCTTACATAACCTACGCACTCGGAGATAACGTGCACGTGCATCTACAGACACAAGTATGGCCCACCTGCTTTCGTGAGATAAAACACCTGCTTCTACTTTAAAATAAGAATCAAGCGTACTATTATTTATTCTATAATCAAGTGTTCAACATTGAGCTTTATCTAATGTCCATTACTGGTGCTAACACCTTTATATCCAGGTTCTAAAAATGCCTTTACCTAAAACCATAGGTAAGGCTATATTAGCATTAGATCACTAATGCCATACGTTTTCATACACAAACATACCATCACATTTCTATATCTAAGTTTACATTTCCTGTCTCTTACTAATTACACTACACGAAAAAATCCAGTCTCCTTACAAATCACAACGGATTCAATTTGATTTCCGCTTCGTCCTTTGGTTTCTCGTTTAAAATTCCTATTTCTAACGGCGTGGAATACTTGTGTTTCTTCGCACAACACGTTGTCATGGCAACGAGGACGACGAGCACCAAAGCTGCGCACGCGCTTACGGTCGCGCCCCAATCCAAGATGGCGCGCGCGTAGCGGAGCTCGGTTAGTATGCTCTCCTCGGTGCGTACGCTCTGCTCTACCCAGAATATCGGGAAGAGCATTTTTGGTACGTTCTCGTAGAGACTGTAAAAATAATAGTTGCTTAAAATTGAGAAAAAAACTAAAATTTTAAAGTACGTTTACATCTATACCCATTTCAACCCCCATCAATTATTTATTTTAGTACAACTATATATTAGTAAAACAATGACAATTTTCAGTGAAAACGTAAATTGACTAGTGACCGACAGAAAAATGAAGAACGTAATGGGATATCTTTTAAGAAAAACGACACATTAAAAAAATATGTAAAGTCTTACGCTATGAGAGGTGTTGGTTGGAGCATGATGTTCAGCTGGAATCTCGCAGCCACTTGCAGCGGGACTCCAAGTCTCTGTAAAGAAACAGATTGATCGTATTGTTATTAACTTGGCTGCCATTACTGTCCATTAAATAAGATCCAGCAGAAACCTATACATATTAAAGTAATTTTGAAAAAACCACTATGTCAATGGACCTGTGCAAATATCTCACGTTAACAAGGATCGGAAGAACGCCCGTCATTTTGAAAACAAAACCCTGTTCCGTGTTATAAAAAAAAATAGGTATTTTATAGATGTATTTTACCATCATTTATAAATATGTATTCACCGAGAATCTTATTAATGAATGTCACCGGAATGGTTATGAGACAACTCAAACACACTCACAAACAGTGTACCAATGACAGCGATTAACAATTAAATATGCCCCACTGACGTCTGTAGACTTTGAACAAATATTTTCGACTCGTAAATGGGTCCTAAAATTCAAGTTGTTATGAAAACAATTGGAAATTTTGAAAAAAAAAATCGTTTTCTTTTCGATTGGCGAATAAGTTTTTTGCCATAACCTTTCCGGTGCCATTCATTAATAAGTTATCGCTGAATACATATAAATTATAGTATAATAAATCTATAAAAAACAATAAAAAAAATTATTAACATCATAAGGAAGTCTCTGCTGTATGGAACAGGGTTATGTTACCAAAATGACGGGCGTTTTTCCGATCCTTGCATGTAAAATAGGTGCTTTCATCCCTTGTTTAAAAATCTACTATTGACTGTCCGTTTGGGTGTTCTTTTGAAGAGCATAGAGAAAAACTTACAGGCTCTATGGCGAAATAAAACGAGTGTTTCTCCTCGTCGGGCTCCAGGCCCGTGACGGAGTCCTTAAGCTGCTGGTCACCATGCAGGAAGTGCGGCAGGCTGATGAAGGACGGGGAGTCGTAGCGGCAGGCGGACACGTTCATCACGCCGTGCCAGGGGCAGGGGCCGTGGCAGAAGCACGAGTTCTGGGAGGATGGAGCTGGAAAAGATGTATGACCATGTAGACCACCGGTTACCCAAAGTTCTCTTCTATTCTGAGATGGCAGAGGGCGGCAGCATCTGCGCTACAAAGACGTTTGCGAAAGACGCCTGAACGCCTGCGCTATTGACCGGTCGGGTTGGGAGGAGCTCGCTTCAAAAAGGTCTTCGTGGCGTACTACCATCTCTAAATCTATGAGAACTTTGAGAAAAACCGGCTAATAACACTTGTCCTAAACCGCTAAATTTAAAAAGATAGACCCAAGCCCTTTTGCACTTACCCTTACAACTTGCAGGGTCAGCTCTATTGCATAACTTGCGATAGATTATTTAAAACTAAGTTCGGTCTAGCGGGCCACATTTAGAGCTCACGCTAGAGGATAAATTGTATACTTTTCGAATAAAAATGTCAGAGTCACCGTCATTAAAATTGAGTAGGACTATATGCCTGTGTGTCCGGAATATAGTGGACTACCTTACAGGGCTGCATAGCTCAGCTCAGGAGTGTTGAAATATGAATATCATGTTTAGTAAAAGTTGCATGGAAAACGAAATATTCCTTCCTCTCTTCTCGATGTCACGACTACGGTTAATAGAATTTTTCAGTTTCGTTTGCTGTGATAGAAAGCTGATTAAATTTGCTTTAAGACCCTAATAGCGAAATTAATAAATGATAAGCATTTTTGTAATGTTCAAGTCAAACCTAAAGTTTAAAAATCTTAGTTTTTCTTCCTGCCTATTTGACATGGTACGGTGTAAAAAAATGTATCAAAACCTGTAGTGCTGCTTTCTTAAAAATTTAAAATGATATCACAATTGAGATTTAATGACTATAGCAGCGAAGTAATTATTAATTATATCCAACAAAGACTGAATCTATCAAACTATCGAATATATTAAAAAACGACTTTTACTTCGAAAATGATTTCAAAGATAATTTACTTGAATGTGGGGTATCTCTTCTGAACATAAATGTCAAAACCCCTTACTTTTGTCAAAGCTCTCCGGCGCCACGGCATACCGCAGGTACTCCAGTCCCCCGTACACCCCCCTCTTACGGTACGGCATCTTCACGGAGCGGCACAGGTCCGGCACGAACACCGTGATCGTCGAGCTCTCTGTTAAGTCTCGCGGGAGGAACTCACCGGCGCTGCCTTGAAGCTGTGGAAATTGACACGATTACTCTCTATCACTCTCTTTCTCTCTCTCAGTCTCAGCTCTTTCACTATTCTATGTACCAGCGGATAATTTAACCGAAATTGGTATTTTTGCGTAAATGCAAGTTATTTTCATTAACATAGAATAGAAAAGAAAGAATAGAATAGAAAATATTTATTCAACGCACACAAAAGAAAAAAACAATATAAAAAAAATAAAGTAAAAAGGAAGACATTACGTTGAATAGGACCCACTCAGCATTGCGCCGCAAATGGAACTGAAGCTCTAATTTTCTGAGGGACCCTGACTTAAAAAACTAACTAAAAATTAAACATTAAACGGGTAACAGTAAACAGCGACAATTTTATACAATTAATAAAAAAAACAAAAACAATTCACGCAACGTTAACATGGTCATTATTGTCATTTTGTAATATTGTAATCCTATTCTTTATTTCTGTCTAATGTTTACATATTTCTCTCTCTTTCTCTCTTTCATTCTTCTACCTTCGATTACCTTAGTATTAATCTGTTGACATTTTGGCTAAGTAAATAAATAAATAAATATCAGTGGACAATCCCACACAAATAAACCTAGTCTTAAACTAAGCTCGATGCTTACTATGTGTACTAGGCAGCGATAAACATACTGAAAATGTGAAATATATACTTAAATATATAAGGCTCACGCTCATCATACAAATAATTGCCCTTAACGTTAGCTTCGTAGGGAGGGTTCATTATAGTGCATTGTGTATTAAGGGTGGTAAGGAAAGCATTACAAACGAGAGTCGGTTAGAATGACTTTAATGACTCGAGCTTTGTATTTCCTTTACCACCGGAGTAACATACAATGTTTTTCATCACAATTGCGAGGAAATGAAATAAAATCAGACAAAAGATCATATTTTTAACTTATTAGCGGCAGACTACATCATTGTCTGTGACTTACCACAGATAATGTTAAACGTGATCGGAGTCCGATTCTAGTGAAAGACGAGATCAATAGTTTATATGCGAGATTTTTAGGAAATTGTATGCAACTGACATTTAATCTCGAATGAAACTTCATATCGAATAGCACAACAATTGGGGTCCTGACGTAATGTGACAGTTTGAGTCCACGTATAATATTTTTCATCATACTTGCTCGTAAATAGTGTCCTAACATGCTAGAAAAATCGACCGTAATTCCAAAATAATACCCGCGGGCCTTTTTTACCATTACGCCCTATCGTGCGTAATAGCTTTTTTTTTAAATATTATACGTGGACTCAAACTATCACAATACGTCAGGATCCCAATTCTTGTGCCATTCGATATGAAGTTTCGTTCGAGATTAAATGTCAGTTGCATACAATTTCCTAAAAATCTCGCATATAAACTATTGATCTCGACTGTCACTAGAATCGGACTCCGAACACGTTTGGCATTATCTGTGGTAAGTCACAGACAATGATGTAGTCTGCCGGGGTGCGTATCTACTCACATAACTTTTTAAGTCCTATTATCGGAAGTCCGAAAATGTTTCTCATACCATTTCACATCATAATGATCACTCTTCATACTCTTCTAAAACATTTTTTGTACTAACGATCGGAACTCATAATCATCTGAATTCATAACGCAAATATTAATGACGCCGTATACTTTTCTCAATTTCTTAAATATCTTACAAAATTCTTATTCCTATTTTTTGTTTTCCTACCGATTTGTATTCATAATAATAACTCTTTATAATTTTTTTCCTCATACTTTTTTCCTCATACATTTTAAATCATAATTATCGCAATTCATAATGCATTTTTTTTTAAAGAAACTATTACTTTTTGAATTTTTTTATAATTCTAACCTAACCTAACCTAACCTTATTACACGTAAGATATTTAAGAAATTGTGAAAAGTGTACGGCTTCATTAATATTGGCGTTATGAATTCAGATGATTATGAGTTCCGATGGTTAGTACTAAAAAAAAAAATTAAGAGTATGAAGAGTGATCATTATGATGTAAAATGGTATGAGAAACATTTTCGGACTTCCGATAATAGGACTTAAAAAGTTATGTGAGTAGATACGCACCCGTGTAATAAGGTTAGGTTAGGTTAGGTTAGATTTATAAAAAAACTCAAAAAGTGAAAGTTTCTTAAAAAAAATGCATTATGAATTGCGATAATTATGACTTAAAAAGTATGAACAAAAAAGTATGAGGAAAAAAATTATGAAGAGTGATTATTATGAATACAAATCGGTAGGAAAACAAAAAATAGGAATAAGAATTTTATGTGAGTCAATATGGACCCAGTCTGCCGCTAATAACTTAAAAATATGATCTTTTGTCTGATTTTATTTCGTTTCCTCGCAATTGTGATGAAAAACATTGTATGTTACACGGGTGGTAAAGGAAATACAAAACTCGAGTCATTAAAGCCCTCAGCCCTCTCGTTTGTAATTCTTTCTTTACCACCCTTAATACACAATGTACTATAAAAAAAAACTATTACGCACGACAGGGCGTAATGGTAAAAAAGGCCCGTGGGTATTATTTTAGAATGCGGTTGATTTTTCTGGCATGTTAGGACACTATTTCCGAGCAAATGTGATGAAAACCACTTTACTAACCGCATCGTAACATGACTTTAGGAGCTTTACCACTTTTTAGTACTGACTCTTAGTCTCTCTTTCTCTTTATCTCTCTTTCTTTGTTTCTCTACCTTTTCTCTCTCTACTCTAGATAGCTCAGCTTACCCTGGCACACTCCCCTCTATACACAGACAGGTCATCCTCATAATTCCACCTCAGGATCTGCCCCGGCAACGTCCCACTGGCCACCCCCGTGGACACTTCCATGAAGCCATCTGTGTTGATTGAGTTGTTCCTCTGGAACCACATAATTTACTCTGTTAGGTGAGAACTGAGTTGACATCACAGTGGACAGAAGACTAAAGGCCCTAGCCAAGATGAAATGCTACCAACGTTCTTCTCTATCACTCAAAACGTACCTATGTGATGACATTCTCGTACGTAGAGATAAACTACGTGGTCAACTGTCATCCTATACATTTTCACTGATAGAAAGGAAGAACGTTAATAGCGTTTGCATCTTGGCTTCGGCCCCAGAGGGCAAAAGTAGTCGAGATGCATTAATGCTGTTAGCTATTTTCGAAACACAACAAAATGTATAGGATTGACGTATGATGACAGCGCTTTTTCAACTTCATGCATTTCGAGTCCATCAAAAGCGATCTTGGCTATGGCTACAGAGTTGTGTTCGACCCCAGTCAATGCAATGTTAAGAGGGTTATAAGTAGGAGCAATCTTTAGTACCTCGACCCTTTACTTTGACAGATTGACACAGCAGTTCAAACATAACGATAAAGTGACTACAAGTGAGCGGTGACGCTACAAGTGTACATCAGCTTGCATCTCTGTGGGTTTTTTTATGGCATAGAGAAAGCAAACGAGCACACAGGCCAACTGATGGTAAGTGGGATCCTGACCCATAGACCTTTGCATTCACAAGACTACACTTATAAGACTGCAGTCCTTAAATCGCAAATGCATTGCCAACCCTGAGGACTAAGATGGAATGCCTCTATGCTAGTAATTTTACAGGTTGCCTTATCCCCACACCTAGGGATTGCAAATCCGGATTTATTTTGTAAGGAAATCCGGATATAATCCGGATTTCCCCATACAAAACAAATCCGGATTGCACTCCCTACCCACACCGGATTACAATGCAAACACAGTGCTTGGCGGTAGGTTAATAAGAACTGATGGCGGTAGGCGACGAGTCCTATCACCACGAAAAGTTGATTATGATCCTTTACCATCAAGATTTGAGCTAAACATACTGAAAAACAAATTAAGACTGCACCGAGCAAACGTGGAGCGTCCAGTGGCGCCCTGATTACTATTATTGTGTTTTCTAATTGACTAAAGAATTTCCTTGCGAACGATACGTGTTTGTAGCGCAAGTAAAAACACAACGTATTTTTGGAAAATAAATATTTTACTTTACTTTACTTTACTTTACAATTTAGGGGATACGTAACAAGTTTTAATAACAATTGCCCTTTGAGTAGTCAGCTTAAGGGGAAAAGGCGGCCACTTTTTCCGTTAAGTTGATAACTCGAAGGTGAATTGTTATTAAACTATGTGATATTATGTAAGTTGTGTTTTCATTTGTAGTACAAAAACCTACCGACAAATTTCAAGAAAATACTTTACTTTATTAGAAAACACAATAATAGTAATGAGGGTGCCACTGTACGTTCGGCGTACGATCGGCGCAGTCTTAATAAACAAAGGCTAGGGAGTATGAGATTTGCTCTATCCAAAAACCCAGTAATTCTTCAAACAAAACACATACATACTTCGTAGAACAATCCAAATCTGTCAACAGGTGGCGCTCCTCCCGTGGTACTCGCTGGTAGACTCTTCGCCACATCCAGCAGTGCGTCTTCATAGCCATCGAAGAGCAGTTCCTTGGCTAGCTTGGAGATAGCCATGTGCTGCCCGAACATGGCTAGAGCCATGGACAGCGTCTTCTGTTCTATGAACCCCCAGTAGTGGGCGCGGTGTATTGCTGACTGAAATGGAAGGTAATTACCACTTGTGCAAAACTTTTTTAACGTTCAGTATCTAAAGGGTTTCCAGTCCATGGGACCCAAATACTAAGCCTCCGTCTGTCCGTCGGTCTGTCTGGCTGTTTCCCATGAACTGTAATGGGTAGACAGTTGATATTTTCATACACAGATTTTTTCCGGTTTTTTTTTGTTCTGTGTGTCTTCCATTGGAAGTTAAATTTTAACTAATGATAGTTTTAACTAGGTAACCCTTGATCATACCGCGTATTTTTTTTAAAGTTTCCTCAAGCAGTAATTTAATTTAAATGCAGCAGCTTAAATTGCTTGTATCATCCATATCCCTGGCTAATTATAATTTGAATTTCACTTTTAGTGATCTCTTTTACGGTATTTTCAAATTATGTTGAGAGATGCAATTTAAAAATCCAAACATTTTCCCTATTGTTGTCGTTATACGCAGGTGCTACACCGAGCATAATAGAAATAACGAATAAAACGTTATCCAATTTGTACGAAGTCTGTGGATAAAGAGTCTCAATGCTTTGATACTTTCAGAACTAATCTTTATTTTTATACAAATAGAACTCAATGTAGAGCTCTTGGGGATTTAATGTAGCTTTAGTGAAACGTGAGTAAAGGCAAGTTTTGTGAACCTTCATGTAAATAACTTGAGATAGAAAATCTGTAAGAATTGGGATTGACCAAAAAAAATAACTCACGGTTTTTACTTTCTCATTCGAAATAATAGGAAATTTTAAGACACCGATTTCATTATTTTTTTATTTGACCCAATAGTTTTGTTTAAATATCTTTATTTATTTATCTAACAGACATTTTATGAATGACATGCTTATTTTAAATTTGGGATGGCATTTTCTAATAAATTACAACAATTAAATGATATCTAATTAAAAAGAGTGATTGTAATAGTGTATTAAAACATACTATTTCAGGCTGTTTTCGCCTAGCCCGTAAGATACACCTAGGATGGCTTCAAGCCAAAAACGAAAGTCAAACAAAGGTTAAATATACTTTTGCCGAAATATCCAAAATAGATAAATATTTCTAAAATTTAATAATGCAGAACGGCTTTAAAACCCTATTCCTCGAAATGGTTTTCGAATTGGAGTAATTGTAAAAATATAAACAATCCTAATTAAGGGTAGGTATTTGGTCCACTAATCATAGAAATATATCCTCCTAAGGCCCACTATACAACGAAATTTAACAATGGAATATGAATCTTGTGAATAAAATATAGTAAATTAATTATAAAAACAGAAATTCCACTTTAATTCCTTTGCACTCGATCTTTATTTAATTGGCTGTATAATATATATTATTATTAGTACAAGAAACCTCAGAAAGATAGAAAATTATTTATCACTAGCATTTAATATAAGGTGGTTAGTAAGTGGTTAGTAGTTAGTCTATGATAAAAAAATATAAAACGTACAAATTCGGAATCAA
The DNA here is from genome assembly GCA_963966035.1 of Acleris laterana. Classification (NCBI taxonomy): domain Eukaryota; kingdom Metazoa; phylum Arthropoda; class Insecta; order Lepidoptera; family Tortricidae; genus Acleris; species Acleris laterana. The sequence goes on along the minus strand of OZ014447.1, from coordinate 1,401,826 downwards.
TAAGTAAGGGTAGCCCGAAAAATATGAACCCTATTTTCACTAACACTAACTTAATTAGCCCTAAAAAAATCAAAAACCCGAAATTTGATTTTTCCTAACTATTCATTAGCCCTAATTTAAACATCCCGAATTTACGTTATACCTATTTGTTTTGTCTGATTCTTAACTGCCCTAATATTAGCTATCCGATTTCTATAAATACCGAATATTAGTACTTATACCTTACAAGTCTAAAACCGAACGTTTGTTAAATCTAATTATATAAGTTCCTAAACAACCGTGCTGTGCGGAGCTCTTATTCCGCATAGGTGAGGCGCTTCGCGTTTGGTGGCAACTTTAACCTAACCTAACTTATGTGGGTAAAATTGACCCAATTTGTTTTGATTTTAATTTACATTTCGTTCAAATAATAATTAGATCAAACAGTCATTAGGACTTATGACTATATATGGTCTTTTATCATTAGGAATAATCATTATTAGTTTTAATTATACACATCATTTAATGTTAAGCACAATTAAGTAAACATTAGGGTATATAACTTTAGTTCTAGTAATCAATTAGGTCAAATTATTCCAAACGTTGGTATACCTAATGAAATTAACTTTTATGAAATTCGGTCTAGTGGGGGAGAAATAAGGGTATCCTTTGATATTAGTGCTTCACTATTAAAATTACACTTCTATAAATAAATATTTTTTCAATTTTTGGAACATTTCACTCATTTAACGGATTTAACGGATTGCGAGCTCGTCATCAACCTACACTTATAATCTGTGATCAAACTGATCAACTCAACTGTGTCCAAGCTGTCGAAAAATATAGCCAGAAAGAAAATGTTTGAAATAGTTTATCTAACGAGGTGTAATACATATTATACCTCGTTACACTATCTACGTATTGTGAAAATTTGCGATGGAAAATAATTGGTAAAAATCACAAATATTAAATAACGCTATATATAAAATCGCTAGTTATAGAAAAGTGATAAACAAAATTAACGATTATAAAAGAACGCAATAGTGTGGAAATTCACTTCTATGAGAAAATACTTTTGTTAAAATAATGTACTTACTTACTTAATAAATCGATTCTTAAAATCATTATCACCTGAAGCGCATTTTCCTCTCGCGTTTTTTACCACACGCATTTCTTTAATCACCAAGTTGCATGTTTTGGCCATTTCAAATATCAATTTCACAGTGTCTACGGAGCTCCTATTAATGGGTACTTTGGCCATTTGGGCCTGCTGCAAAAGTAACATAACCTCAACCGACCTACGCGTCGCGCGGTAACATTCACAAATCGGGAAAAAGCCATTAAAGAGAAGAATAAATGTGTTTGGAAAATACCTAAACTTCAGAATAAAAAAAAATGAGAAAATTATCTAACTACTCTAATAGAAAATTCGTTCATACTTGTTCTTTTTTGAGATAGCTTTTTGTGTTTGTAGCAGGTAACGGAGTCAGAACCTTTATACTGAGCATGGTCCGACATGCTCTTACCCGTTTTTTTTTGCAATTATAGCCTATTCGTTCAGTTAGCTTACAGAAATCGGAAGCCTGGACTGATTTAGCTCTTTAATCCGTTCACTGAGCGACTCTTGCATCCGCTAACGACCGGAGTTCTGTTATAACGAGGTGGAGTTACCCAATCAGAATGGCGCCAGGGGATCAAAAGTTTCCGATATTCGAGTACATTGCGTAACGTGGGCATCAAAGGAGGATTTAATCAAAAAGTTTCACACGTATACATGTTATTTAATGGGATTGTGGGCTTTAAATATAACACGTTAACGTTGACGTCAACATAATTAGCATTTCTAATTAAGATTGGCTAATACTTTCTTAGTAAAAGTTGTCTTATGTCACCTGGCATTGGCAGTGTCAGGTGACAGAAAACAATTCAATATCCATTACAAAGTCGACTACTTGCTGTCACTGGGCTTCATGTAAACTTTGCTCGCTATGAACACTTAATTGTCAACCGTCACCTCCTCACCGCAACCATGATATTCAGGGTCGCGATGGGCTGGGGTGGTGGAACCTGACTTCGATATCAGGTGACAGAAGACAATTCAATATCCATTACAAAGTTGACTGGTTGCTAATTCACGGGCATGATATAAACTACGCTATGTACAGTCAACCAATTTGATTTCTAGGCCACTTTGGACTATGTTAAAGTGACGTTGTCAACCAAAACGTAAGAGACTCCCTATGATTTGGTTTATAACGGCACGTTGACAAAGTCCATAGTGGCCTAGGAATCAAATTGGTTGACTGTACACTAAAGTGGTTGTCACTTGTCACTTAATAAAAATAGAGGTTATATTGCAACTTACCGCAGCTATAATATTCAGGGTTGTGATGTTATCACTGAGGCTGCCATTGCTGGAGTGGTGGAACCTCCAGCTCCTGAGCGTCCGGTACGACACGGATCCGTTGTGGGGATGCCACGTGACGTTCACGTGTCGTCGGTACTCCTTGAAACGATAGGGGCCTGTGGAAAACAGTTTTTTATGCAATGAATAGTGTATTAGTTACAAGATTTATTTTTCAGCCCCGAACAAAAAAAGAAGGGTGTGACAAGTTTAACGTGTCTATCTGTATGTATGTGACTTTGGGTCAGTCTTTGGCATAGCGGTGGACATTGTGCAAGGTCCCTTCGGATCACTACCATGATCTTATCCTTTAACTTACCGCCAAACAGCAGTGTTTGCATTTTTGTATTCCGGTGTGAGGATAAGGCGACCGGTGAAATTACTGCCATAGAAGCATTCCATGTTAGTGTTTAGGGTTAGCAACGCATTTTCGATCTTAGAATTGCATTCTTAAGATGGTTATTCTTCAGAATGCAAATGTATATAGGTTTTAGATCTCTCTTACCATCAGGTGGCCTGTGTGCTCGTTCGCTCTCTCCATGCCATAAATAAACATTGCTCCTAAACGGGTAGACTGATTTCGACGTAGTTTTTAAAATAAAGCTAGTATTATAATATACCTAATGGTCGATGTACAGCTTCGATGGTTCGGTCATTTGGAAAGGATGGATGAAAGAAGTTTGACGAAAGAGATATACAGATCGAAAGTGAGTGGACGGGTCGGAAGGGGCCGCCCTGTGCGTACTTTTTCGAGTCAAATCGGAGAAATACCGGAAACGGGCCGAATCTTAAGTACCCGAAACCGACGTGCGTGCAAGACTCGATGTATGAATGTGGAAGAAGCGAAAGAAATTTGTCAAGATCGTTGCAAGTGGAAAGAAGTGGTCTCTGCCTACCCCTCTGGGAAACAGGCGTGATTTAATGTAATGTAATGTAATACACTCGCGGTCAAATAATTCGGGCTACGGACCAAGGCTTCGAAATAGCCTCGTTTGTATGAAAAACGCACTCTGACCCGAATTATTTGACCGCGAGTGTATAATGGTCCTTTGCTATGATTAATGAGAATCGTTTGAGCCGTATAAGAAATATCAGTTCTCAAAGAATGGATTGCCATTATACCAGGGTTTTATGTTCTATCTATCCATCTATCTTCTATTTTATATATAAACTAGCGACCCGCCCTCGCTTCGCTACGGTTTATGTAAGTGTTCTGTAACACTCGAACATAAAACAGAATTTATTATAGGTACATAAAAACCTTCCTCTTGAATCACTCTATCTATTTAAAAAAAAACCGCATCAATATCCGTTGGATAGTTTTAAAGATGTAAGCGTATGCTTACATCTTTAAAACAGGGATAGGGACACAGACAGCAGGAAGTGACTTTGTTTCATATTAGGTGTGTAGTGATAAAAATGAATCAATAAATGTGTTCTATGTACATCTTGGAATCGTGCAAGTTTGTTAGGAGCCATGAAGACCTGTTTACACAAATGGTAAATGTCAAAAGGAATGACCGAAACTTAAATAGACTTTACTTGCCCTTTTCTAAATTAAAAATCGTGACATCTAGCCCTCACTATATGATGATTAAAATATATAACCATATACCAAATTCTATAAAAAACTTAGTTAAATTTACGATATTTAGCAAAGAACTACAGAAATTCTTAATAAGCAAAATGCTTTTACAATGTTAGCGAATTTTTCAATGAAATGTAGTACCTTCAAATACGAGTACCTATTAGTGCAGTCATTGAAGCATTATTGGTCCGAATTTTTTTACTGTGAACCGAATTGCATACAATTTTGGAATTAGGTTCATCTTACCCTTAACTTCAAAAGTAAAAATGATTTGAACTCCGCAACCACCCTGGGGGTGGTTGCCACCACTTCTCGGGGGTGTTTGTTTTTTTCTTCAAAATAACCTCGGATATCGATAGAAGGCCTAATTTTAAGCAAAAAATCATCTATAAAGTTTTTCGAAAAATCCAATACTTTTCAAGTTATTGGCAATTGAAAATTCGCAATTTTTTCACGTTTTTCATCGGTTTTTTGCAAATATCTCCAAAAATATACGTTTTAACTTAAATTTTATAAGAAACAAAATTGTAGCAGGTAAAAAAATTAACAACTCGGTTTTTTATAAAGTATTCTAAGTGCAATATTAAGCTAGATATTAAAGATGAAAGCCGTTTTTATATTGTCTGAAATTTAATCGATGTGGTCAATGCCATCTAGCGGCGAGCAGATGCATTTTATGCATTCTAATAAAAAAGGGTTTTGTAGTGCTTAAAATAAGCTTTAAAATGAGCACTATTAAAAGTCTTTTGCACGTAAAATAAGTGAGCTGTATTGCAAATAAGAGGAGCATCTAATGTTTATCCTTCAAAATCAATGGGTTTCATAAGTGCCATTTCCACCAAAATTAAAATTAATCGTATTCCGCCTAGAATTAACTTTATTATGAAGAGTTTGATAGATTGTATCAGTTTGGCTGCTTCAGGACACATATTTTTCAAAAAAGTCACGATTTAAAAAAATCAAAAAATTTCAAATTCTTAAAACACCCACCTTTTTTTCATAATATCTCAAAAATTACGACAGATACGTATAAAAGTGTAGGAATAAAAAATTTAGGTATTTTTCTGACAAACAATTTGGTTTTTTTGTTTTTTCTGTTAAACAAGAAATGACGGAGATATGATTGTTTAAAGAGCGTGTGGCAGCGCAATCACAGCCTCTCTTAAGCCCTTTAACCCTTCACCGTTTTAGAAAAAGGTTTTTTACTATGTATTGCAATGAAGGATGTTGTAGCTCTCTTAATTACCTTTACAATGGTTTTTTATAAATTGTGATAGCATGAAAATTGAAGGAGTTATGGTCCAAAAACTTATGTTACTAACTTATATACGTAAAATGGTAGCCGTAATCATATATATTTACTGTTTTAATTTAGGGGTAGTTTTAAGGGTAGAAAAGCTTAAGAATATGATAATCATTTTCGATATTTAAATCCTTTTCATTTTATCAAAAAAAAAAAAAAAAATTATCAAGGGGTACTTTTCAAGGGTTGAATGGGGGTTAAAAATTTGATAATTATTATAGAGAATATAAAATATTACTTACTCTATACTTACATCTTTTTATGTCATACCAAAGTATTTTTTTGTGATTTTTTCAATTTAGGGGTTGTTTGCAAGGGTTCTAAGATTTTCAAGGGGTTGAAAATTATTTTAATATGAGGTAATTGTGTTAGAAAACACTTTACAATTTCACCACTTACTATTAGACATGTTTTCTAGCGATAAAATGGCTCAATGTAATTTTTTCCATTAAGGGGTTGTTTACACCCCTTAAAAATAATAGGCGGAGTTCAGATCATTTTCACTTTTGAAGTTAAGGGTAAGATGAGCCTAATTCCAAAATTTCATGCAAATCGGTTCACAGTAAAAAAATTCGGAGGTAAGACCGTATTTTTCGCTTCAATGACTGCACTATATGTAATAATTTTAATTGTCAAATAATTTTATAAATTCAGAAATATATGTAATTTAATTTAATGTAATTAATTATATAATATGTATAGTCGTCCTCTCGCATTTTTGCTGTGCCCTTCCAGGGCGTCACATGTATACCTCTGTATTTTGTTCCATCTGTTGTTTTGTGTAATGTGACTTATGTGACATGCAATAAATATTTTGACTTTGACTTTGCTAAGCGCAAAAGTCGAGAGCGGCTGAACCGATTTGGCTGATTTCTGTTTTGTTGTGTTCGTTATTGTCAGGATAAGTTTTATATGTAAGAAAATATTTGAAAAAAAGGTCGGAATTGTAGCGGGGCGAAGCCGCTGGCGGGCAGCTAGTTTATAATAGTTACTTATCTTTGACATTGGTTAATGTGGCAATCTGGTTAAGTCCGATAAGTGGTTATAATTTAATTACTTAAAAACAAGAGCATTTAAAATAAATAAAATTTAATAACAAATTATAAAAATAATGGATTTATCGACGTTACCTTACTTGATATAATCCCTGCCTAGGATGCTACGGGTCGTGGATTCAAATCCGTAGCTCAGTAACTCAAAACGTCCTTTTAATTTATTTATTTATTTATTTAATTTATTTACTTTATTGGAGATAAAACAGAAACAAACAATGTGTTACTTATGAACTAATTATTATTATGTGATATTTATATGAGACTTAGGGTTATATTGAAGTTATTTATTCTATTTTCCCCGTGTGGTTCCTCGGTTAGAATAGTGGCACTCCTTGTCTTCCCGTGGACGTCGTAAGAGGCGACTAAGGGAATAAAGGCTTGTAGTACTGTTAGGCGATGGGCTTGCAACCTGTCACTAGTACGCTGGTAAACATCTTAGGCTATTTGTGCAAAATGAGGTTACTGAATTATAGTTTTAAAAGTTGTAGGTAATTCTGAAGCTCAGCCTATCCCGCTCTGGGATTACAGGCATGTATTTATTTTATTTGTTTCTGGCCTCCCGTCAACAGAGTTTGCTCACTCCTGAACTATAGTCTATACTTTAAGGTATTTAAAAAAATGTAAGCAAGACTACCACGTGATATAGTTCGTCAGCCAATAGAAGGAGAAAACTGATACGTCAAAGTGCAATAAAACAGTTTTGATTGGCTGTTTAACAATGTCACGTGGTTTGGATTGTTTACATTTTTTTAAATACCTAAAAGTATAGACTACAGGCCAATGCGTCGTCAAAGAACTTACCCAACTGCTCCAGATGTGGTTTCTCCTCCGGGAACCGCTCCGAGTTGGTCCAGTTGAAGAGGTACACGTCCATGAAGAGGGGCACGCTGGGCGCCACCCACTCGCGGTACGACCTGGACCCTGGGGTCAGCGCCACTTGCTGGAGAACAGAAAAAAAAAACGTGAAGAACCAAAAGACAAAAGACAAAACACATTTTATTCAGTAAGTCGCAGCAATTTTTCCACGTGATAAACCTACCAGCGCTTCCCAAGAGGAGACCTCTGCTGAGAAGAAATACTGGAAGACTCTCAGCAGTCAGTTACAGCGTGGCTCATTTAGATCGGTCAGTATGGGAAACTCTGAACCTATAAGACATACGAAGATTTGCGGGTGGTAGGATCTTTTGCAGGGTCCGTCCGGATCGCTACCACCGTCTTATCCATTAACCTACCGCCAAACAGCAGTGTTCGCATTGTTGTGTTCCGGTTTGGGGATAAGACAGCCGGTGAAATGACTAGCATAGAGGCATTCTATCTTAGTCCTCAGGGTTGGCAACGCATTTGCAGTCTTAGGATTGCTCTGTAGTCTTGTGAATGCGAATGTCTATCGGTCACAGTTTCCACTTACCACCAGGTGGCCTGTGTGCTCGTTTGTCATCTCTATGCCATAAAATAAAAAATAAAAAATGTTATCGATTTTCATAACAAGAAAAACTGCATTCATACATCAAAAAAAACCCTGTACTGAGCTCGGGAATCGACCTCGAACGTTTTGAACAATAAAACTAACAATGCATTTTATTCATTTTAGGCATCATCTTTCATAGTAACATTTTACTGCTTAAGACCAACACAATCTTATTTTTATTTTTCAAAACATCCGGGCTTGATTCCCGAGCTGAGTTCAGGTTTTTTTTAAATGTATGAATGCAGTTTTTCTTGTTATTGAAATCGATGACATGGTCCCTAAGAACAGTTCTTCGTATGTCTTATAGTTTCGGACTTTCCCATACTGATCGATCTAAACGAGCCGGCCTGTATTTGTTAAACATATTTTACGTAACACCTGGCCATAATATGAGTTTTATCGCACGCTGCGCGCACGGTAAAACTCGCATTGTGGCCAGGTGAAGACGTATAATTGTGTACTCATCACGGGCAGTAAAAAAGAAAGCCCTCTATCGCATATTTACAACCCTCGCCTACTGCTCGGGTCTCAAATACCTGCGATTTCGGGCTTTCTTTCTTTTACAGCCCTTGTTAAGTAATGTACTATTAAACTACCATCATTTCATTCATCTTTTTTTTTTTTACTCATTGATAGAGTAAGGAATGAAAAAGTCAGACAGAAATGTGGAATAAAAGAAGATGTAGTTACTAAGATTGAAAAAGGGCATGCTTCGATGGTTCGGTCATTTGGAAAGGATGGATGAAAGAAGATTGACGAAAGAGATATACAGATTGAAAGTGAGTGGACGGGTCGGAAGGGGCCACCTTAGGCGTACTTTTACGAGTCAAATCGGAGAAACACTGGAAAAGGGCCGAATCTTAAGTACCCGAAACCGACGTGCGTGCATGACTCGATTTATGAATGTGGAAGAAGCGAAAGAAATTTGTCAAGATCATAGCAAATGGAAAGAAGTGGTCTCTGCCTACCCCTCTGGGAAACAGGCGTGATTTAATGCATGTATGTATGTAAAGTGGAATATCTAGAGGTCGAGGGATCAAATTGAACACGAAATGTTACTTGATAAGTAATAAAAAAAGTCGTAAAAATTTTAATTGCCTTGTGTTTTGGTTTAGGAATAACACTAATAAAATGTGATTTTTAAATGTCAAGGAGTCTAGTCTAGACGAGGATGTTATTTTCAAAGTGTTAATTTCTTTGAATATTGATTTGATCGAATAAAAAAAAACAAAAGGTATGTTATGCTCGAGCTATTTTAGATCAACCGCCTTACTTATAAACGTGGAGTAACCATGGGGTAGCTAAACCATGCTTAGGCCCGTATTAATAAACTAATATCAACTCTTTTTTTTTTTTTAATGGCTTTCACTCCTATTAAGGTGTATTTCACCAATGTCAAGTATTTATAGACACTCCCATGGACTTATTAGAGCAATAAGTCCGTGGATATCTCACGCGTAGACAATTGTTAGGTAAAAGAGAATTTTCTCCAATGGACTAAACAGAAGCACATGGGGTTAGCTCCACGCTCTTCTGTCAAGTCCAATATCAACTCTAATGCTCGTCTTGAGATGTGTCAAAAATGACAGTGTTCAATGGTTTGACGTTTACTTTGACGTATCTTGTGACGGGCATCTCAGCCAAGATGAGTTTATTAATACGGGCCTTAGTCCTTATCTGTCATTGTGACATTTGAATTTGACAGATAAGGACAAAGCATGGTTTAGCTACCCCACGGTCATTCCACGTTTATAAATAAGGCGGTAAATGCATAATCTTAGTCTCTCCTCTCACCTCCACACTGGAACTATAAGTAATTCGCAAGATAAGTTTGTTATTAATTAATTAAAAAAATGATATCAGTAACAACCGCAGATACTAAATCTGGTTTTGTACAGAAAACATAGTATGTGCTTGGACATATTAATATCATTTTGCAAAAACTTCATGATTCAAATTTGACTAGGCCTCGGCCGGGAAATAAGTATAAAAATCCATAAAACGGATACGCTTCGAACAAGTTTTATGCCCACTTTCCACTGCAAGCGGAGCACTCCGTTTGGGTTACAATACAACGGTGACTTAAAAGAGGTTAGCTCGCGGTGGAAACATTTAAAATAGCGATGGGCGAGTCGAGTTATCTGATTCGAATAACTCGAATCAGAGTCTAAACGAGTTGATTCGAATCGAGTTCATTCGTAACTCGAATCAACTCGCAAACCTAACTCTCTACCTTGAATCGAAAAGGCCGGGCAAATGAGCGGTTAACGAATGCGAGTGATGCGAGCTATGCGAGTGCGAGTGCACGCGAGTCAGCGATTAGCCGACTCGAAACCAAAACTCGACTCGCTGATCCGTTTGGCGAAGTGGATCCCATCCGGTTGATGCGAGTCGAGTCAACTCGATTTACGATTCGAGTTAGCGGTCGAGTCAACTCGAGTTATCCGAGTTAGAATAAATTCGACTCGTAACATCGCTAATTTAAAAGCGCCGTTGTAAGCCCAACGGAGTCCGTACGGGGTCCGCTCCGCTCGCAGTGGAAAGCGGGCATTAGTTTAGTTTGAATTCTATTGTACCTAAAGCAATTAATTTACTCCGCCTGTCATGTATCTGTGTCCATACTCCATAGCTATTTCTCTGTCCAAGGTTGTCTGGAAGGGATCGCTATTGACCGGTAAAATTGGGTGCACTTCAATCAGTCTATTAAAACTTTTTGTATACTTCTATTTAACTACCTACGAACAGCATAATGAACCCTTGGCTTAAAAACAAATTGTATAATTTTATTAAACATGTATACGATCAAATAACATAACACTCATTTATCGTAACAATCGTTTTCTTGTTATTTTATTATACACTAAGTCAATTTATTTTTACTTGGTTAGGTTTCGCTATGGATAATCATTATTATGTCGTTAGTTTATTATGTTCCGTGTTTTTTTTGCTGTTCAATAAAGTGTATTTATATTTTATCATAATGTTTTCGAATAGTCAATAACGTGACGTAGGTATAGCACGTTTGCACTCGAGCTACTGTTACCTTTACTGAAGTATCACTTGATCAATACTGATTAAGCACCAGCGTCAACTCACGCGCATGACGTCATTGCATCAATCATCGGACATCTGGCAATCATTGGCGGAGCAGATCATTTGACCCGTCAACTCATTGGCTTATCCCGAATTGATTAGACGAATTGTCCGCCAAGGTAATACGTCAATTATTGATTCGTACTTTTGACCGAGTTATTAATCACTAATAAAGGCTCTAATTAACCAAATGAACGCGTTTAAGAATACTTGCGATTGTTCACATTTTTACAATTAATCCAATTCGAAAACCATTTCGAGTAATAGGGTTTTAAAGCCGTTCTGCATTATTAAGTTTTTGAAATATTTATCTACTCGTATTTTGAATATTTTGACAAAATTATTTGTTTCACTTTCGTTTTCGGATTGAAGCCCTCCTAGGTGTGTCTTACGGGTTAGGCGAAAACAGCTTGAAAGTGTAAATTTTAATACACTATTACGATCACTTTTTCTTTATTGGATGTCATTTAATTGTTGTAATGTATTAGAAAATGCCATCCAAAATTTAAAATAATCATGTCATTCATAAAATGTCTGCTAAATAAATAAAGATATTAAAACAAAACTATTGGGTCAAATACCAAATTAATGAACTTGGTGTCTTAAAATTTCCCATTCTTTCGAATGAGAAAGTAAAAACCGTGAGTTATTTTTTTTGGTCAATCCCAATCCCAAATTTTGGTCAATTCTGTGATTGGGTATCGTAAATGGATCCGGCCAAGTGGGGGTCGGACACGCGCACGGAGAGTTTTGTACATATTTATTATTATGTACAGTGCTATTAGATACTTATCTTTCACCCACTCTCATACGATCTTATTAAGAGCGAGTGAGAGAAATGTAGAAAACCGAAGCATCTTCTAAGTGCTCACAGACTGTATTTCAATCTGTTTATCACGGTATCTTTTTAATTAATAAACACCACATCTTTATTAATTAAAAAGATACCGCGATCCCAACTGATTATTAATATTTGTTGCTGTTCTATAGGGTTTGTACTATAATGATACTACATTTGATGTATTGTTTTACCGTTATTACGATACTTGCAAAAAAAAAATACGTTGAAAAAAAACGTTTCATATATGGGGAGACCTTTATTATTTAACTTTCTTTCATTTTATTTATTTGTTAGTAAACCCACCAAGACCTAAAAAGCTCTTTGAAGTTAGGACAGACGGACAGACGGACGGACAGCGTAGGCTTAGTAATAGGGTCCCATTAGGCGCCCTTCGGGTACGAAACCCTAAAAACTGAACTTTTATAATTTCGGAATGACCAAGGTATTTTTGCCTGAAATTTGACAGTAATGTGACCGACAACTTTAACTGGAGCAATCGAAAAAAAACTCAATAGTAGATATAAATAAATAAATAAATATTCAGGGACAATGTCACACCAATTGACCTAGTATTTTGAACCCAGGACCGCTAGCTTCGTAGGCAGGGTCACTACCAACTAGCCCAGCGCGTCGTCAAGCCCTCTATAAAATTACTGTTTGGATTAATCATTGTTTTTGAATTAAACAGGTAAGTCGTTTTACAACTAGACGAATGACTTATCAACCGGGTAACTTAAAAAACAACATTTTAGGGCCTTCATCTCAATTAGGTAGCTTAAAACTCGCTGGTATGTCTTCGCTCGCTCGATGGAGCATTGACAAGAAGACGTGTTTCAAGGAATAAGACCACAGTTTCCTGCAGTAGACCACAATACTAAACACAGTTTTGTGGCATTTATGTACACGTATGTTGGTATATCGTTGCAGAAACTAAAAGTTAATAAAATAGCATTTTATTATCTTTGTGTCAACCGAAGGATGTCCACTGTTGGACGTAGGTCCTCCCACGGGATCACAAGAGTCACCGGACTTGGTCCCTTTCTCAAGTAGATCTGACATGTCCCATTAATATTATATTTCAATGGTAAAATGTTTACGAAAAAAACATTTTCATAACCATGTAGGTGTTTATAAGGCTTTATTTAACTCGCTTTTAGATATAGTAAAGACTATCAATAAGTTAGCGATATTAGTTTAAGGCAAAGTACTAGAATAGAGGCACAAATTATCAAAATTCAGTCTAGGGCTCTTTTGCAGATCGGTAAAGGACTTTGTAGTTATTTTGCTGATATTCCAGACATGATCATGCTGCAATGATGATCATTTAATATAGAAAAAACGCCGCAAGAAACTAGCGGAAAGTATTTTTTTCTATCATAAAAAACAATAATATTTAAAATTAAGCAAAATCCTAAGGTAATAAAGTGATAAGTAAGGTATGTAGAGAAAACGAAAGTGGTATATTTAGGCTGGTGCACCTGTACCCTTACCATGAGTTAGAATTACCGTACTCGCTAGCGAGTCGAATACTTTGTCCCTCAGCCTCACAGTATTCGGTGTAAGGGACAGAGCACTGCATTCGAGACGCTTGCGAGTACGGAAATTGTAACTCACGGTGTCATGGTACGAGTACTGGCGTTCTATAGTTTCTACCGACCCCATTGGGAGGCAGGCATGAAGGTATGTATATATGTAAAGTAATAAATAATAATTTTTGCGCCTTTGAAAGCTAAATCTATAAATTCGTCACTTAATTTACAGCTTAGTCAACATACTGAAATAGTCATCAATCGCGTTACTAATTGTCGTCTGAAGCCCTACGTATCGTCCTAATCTCCAACCCAACATGACCAAAACGTAGCAAAAACCAATGAAGTGTCTACTTTGTTTTAATCAGCTTATAATTGATTTTTACTAAGCTGTATTTGGCTGTTAATCCTTTAAGTTATTGGATACATTGAACTTGACTCGATTTACATATGGGTGATATGACGTTCGTTTCGAGGATTTTTTTCAGATTAGAGGAATACATTATGTGTAACGGGTAACAACGTTTTTCTTTTTTAACCGACTGCTGAAGTAGGGAGATAATGTTTTCATTTACCTGTATGTATGTATGTTTGTGTGAATGCTTCTTTGTTCTCTCGTAGATGCTAAATGAATGATTTTTTTTACAAACGGGTTGTAGCTACATTCGTTTAAGCGTTGCAGTGTCACTCGGTAGGTAGGGTAAAGTCACGATTTACTGTCATTAAGTACAAAAAGAAATTCGTCCACAGAGAATTAGTCGTCAAATCGGAAAAAATGCCAAATTGAAATATAACTATTAGGATAGTTTTCCATCCAGAATATTGTCCAAAATAGAATCATGTCCTCTGGTAAAATGGTCCAAAACTAATATAGGCCGACAGGAATAATAACCATTTGTATTTATGTTCACTTGGAAGTATTACCATTTGAAATACTTGTACTTAAATTTACATTACGGTCTCAAATAAAATTAGACAATATTCACTTTGTGCGTATTAAATTTTGCACATTTTTTATAATGGACATAATTCATTTCAGACTTAATTAATTTTTAACGAAAATAAATTTGGTCATAATTACATTTTATCAGATTTACACTTTGGTCAAAATTCCAAATGGTCAATTCAAGTGGACGAATTTCTTTTTGTACTTAATGACAGTAAATCAAAGTCACCATGTGGTCAACCAAAGACCTGTAGTTGGCCTCTGCCTGTACTTTGTATGAGTGGGAAGAGTACCAAAGATATATTTCCCACGCCCTCATATAAGGTGAACTAGTAGTCTCTGTCTGACCATTGGTGACTTTATCTTATAAAGCGTCCCAGTCGTCCCAATATCTCCGTCAGGCTCCACCTCGCCGTCTGTAGCCGTCTAGACCAGTGATTCCCAAAGTTGTCCAGGTGGACCCCCAGGGGTCCACGGGAGACTCGACGGGGGTCTACGTTGGGGGTGACAAAAAATGGGGGCCCACAATCGTAAGTGGGTGCATGAAAATTAATTTGGGTTCGATAGTGAAGAACTAAAATGCTAGCTTGATTTATCCTATCAATATATTTAAAGAAGTTCAGCGACTGTTACTTGTAAAAATTTGCATATTCCATATTCAGTACAACACGTAGTCGACTTTATTATTATATAATTACTAATTAGCCCTATCAAGCAATCAATTCTAACCTTTTTTTTTCAAAAACAGTTAATTCGTCGTTGAAACTCAGCAACAACGCAAGTTTCCATAGATAGATCTAATATTCACTTTTTTTTTTTTCGAAATGTAGAAGTTGGTTGTAATGTAGCTGCAAGGGGTCCACCGGATCCAGCAAAATTTTGAAAGTGGTCTATGAAACAAAAGAGTTTGGGAACCTCTGGTCTAGACCCACTACGTTGCCGCATTTGCTCATCTCTGTGAGAAAAATATGCTTGAAGTCGTCAATGTCATTAGATAAGTCATCTGCAACTTATAGGAAACTCAACCTTATTGTTGTAGAATGTCAGATTGACTTTAGACCTAAGGTGGGTCTCAAATTAAATCTCCTGACTGTGCAGACCTACCTTTAAATACAACCATGCAGAAAATGTTTAACACTTTGCTAGTGGGTGACTGGAAAAAGAACTCTGATATTATTATCTTACGGTTCTATTTCACGTTGTTTTCTCGCCATTCTCAGCTCTTGTCAATCGTCGAAAGGAATTGACTACTTAAGCTCAATTCTCAATTTGAAGCAAAGAATAGGTACGATGCAGTTAATAGCCAATATGGCGGGTCGGTCACGACTCACGATATACATAGTGTTATTATTATGTAACACGAATTCGTGACATTTGTTGATATTAGCAACGTACACGTCACAAAATCCAGAAGTTTGAAAATCGTCTCAAGGAGCTACTGAGACATTCTCGAAAAGTTTTGAGACATATTGCAAAAGTTTTTTTTCCACAGAAAAAATCTTTTTCAGAAATTTCTAGTCGGTGCAATACTAGTTGATTTGATAATCTTTCTCTATATTTAAGCCACGGTCTTGTCGGCGAAATAATCGCCAACTATTCCAGTTTTATTTATTTAAACTTTTTTGCACAATACAAAAGTAAAAAGTACAAATGGCGGACATGATGCCTAAAGGCATTCTCTACCAGTCAACCACATGGTTAACAGAGAATAACCGGTGCAATTGGAAATCTAAACAGTGTTGAAAATTTAAATACCTACCTACTTGATATTAAAAATAATACATAAATAATAATGATGAGTTTTCCGTGAAGTATTAACAATTATATCAGAGGACAAACACATGTATTCGTTGCTTTGTTCTTTGTTTTTCCTTTTCTGTACCACTTACTTGACTTTTGGTGGCATATCGAGGTTCTAGAATCTATGGAGTCGCTATTTCCTGATTATTATAAACATACCATGATCTTGATCTTCAGTATATTTCAAAATTTAATTTAATTTCATTCATTCATTCATTCAATTGTTAATTAAATTGAGTTTTGTTAAGGAGGACATCTCCGCTGTGAAAGCGTTACAAACAAACAATTTTAAAATATGACAATACTGATACTGATAGTTTTACAAGCAATCCTTTGAGTGATCACTAGTACATAGAACTACTATCGATGATTCAGTTTATCGATATAGGAAGTCCCTACCTGACAAGAAAAAAATCCCCAAAGAATTTTATGTCTGCTCATCGCTCTACCTAAAACCTTGAAACGTATTCACCTGACTAATCAATTTACGTAATCCAATTTAATAATTTTACTGACCAATCAACTCTATGGTTTCACCGAAGGCTACGAGAACCCTTTTTAGTCCCTGAAGGTTACTGCTGTCCACTTGATAGTTTATTACGAAATGGATATTGGATAGTGACTTGAACGATCAATAAATTTGTGGAAGGACTAGGTCAACGGATGTACCTACAGTGTATGTCTTACTTACGAAAATATATGTATGTATGTATGTATGTAAACTCTTTATTGCATAAAAAAAACAAATACAAGTAAATTCATACATAAACTTATGATTAACATGTACAATGGCGAACTTATCCTTTTGAGGGATCTCTTCCAGTTAATCTGACCATGACTGAGGAAACTGTACGAGGATAGGCAAGATTTTAACTTATAATTATGGGCACAAAAGTAAATAAACTAATATTTCTACAGCTAAATATCCATAAATTATACATTTAAATAAACATCATATACACTAGTATAGATATTTGTACATATACTTACATATAAACATCAATCTAAATAAATACATAGTAAGGAAATGAAACATTACTGACTAGATTCCCTTATATAATTAAACTAGCGACCCGCCCTCGCTTCGCTTCGGTTTGCCAGTTTTCTGTAACACCCGTACATAAAACAGAGTTTATTATACATATAAACCTTCCTCTTGAATCACTCTATCTATTAAAAAAAACCGCATCAAAATCCGTTGCGTAGTTTTAAAGATCTAAGCATACATAGGGACAGACAGCGGGAAGCGACTTTGTTTTATACTATGTAGTGATGATATATGAGATATACTCGTATTTTAATGGATGAAAGTTTAAGCGCAAAGGAATATAAGTAATTTATGTCTTTTAATAAGAAAGTTTTTTTTCTGTTACGCTTTAGATGAAACTTGCGATGGAGATAGCTTTTACCCCGAGGGACAGAGGGTACATTTTACCCTGTATAAACTCCTACGCGAACGGAGTTGCGGTACCAGCTAGCATGTACTAACTGCTTTAAAGGTGCCTAGGTCAATGGCACTAATAATTGACAAGGCACCAATTATGGACACTTGATTCTTATTTTACAGAAGATAAGGGTTATTCATTTGTTTTGCAATATTCAATTTAGGATATGATATTTGAATTAAGAGTGAAGTGTCCCTTACTGGTGCTTGTCAGTTAAAACTGTCCATGATTGGTGCCGTCACCGTCGCAACCAGTCCCACTATCTCTTCCGCAGCGATAATGCTGCAGGGGTGTGATTCTCTCAAAAAGCAAAGGTGAACGAAAGAACGAGTGATGTCCAAGCGGCGAGATTAAGTAGTCCCGTCAGTGCGAACAAAACACATTGTAGCGCGTGCATTTTCAATTTAGCAGCATGGTTCCTGCCGATGGGTCGAACGTATAAGGCTGCTTAATTGATAATGCACGCGCTAAAATGTGTTTTGTTCTGTAAACTACTTAAACTCGCCGCTTGGATATCACTCGACAGTCCGTACGACCGGCGTTGTTTACAGAATCACTACCCTGGAGTACTTCATAAGGACTTTGGAGCTAGACGGAATGCACTCTGAAGAGGAGCTAGATAAGATTACGTTAGATAAGTAGTTTAAGACGTGACATATCGCCCCTTTACTTTCTCAACCTCGTATCTGATCGAATTGTTAGATAGGAAAGTAGTATTTATTCTTTAGACCCTAAAGCCCTAGCCAAGATGCATTACGCTATGTAGAGTTTCTATATTCGCCTCCTGAGGACCCAGACAAGATGCACTACGCTAGCTAGCGTTTCTCTTCGTTTAGATTTTAAACCAATCGCGTCGCTGGCAGATGACGTGATACGAAAAGTCACGTGACGTTCCACGCGATTGGTTTAAAAACTAAACGAATTGAAACGATAGTTAGCGCATTAGTAACCTGATTACTTTCTTTAGTCGTTAATGTCTAAAGCGTATTATAGGGTCGAGGACTATCTAACAGACAAAAATGCATGGCCGAAACCCGAAACATAGTCAATAATAATTTGATCAATTGCAAAAGCTTTATCTTGTCTAGCTAGGGGACACCGTTGATGTAGGAAAACATATCGAAACTTTTATGTGGTCATCTTGCACAGTAGGTGGGTTTTAGTTTTTTTTTTCCTTTTCTTCCTTTGTCTCTCACGTAAGATTTTTGGCATGTTTTCCTGCTGATCTAATATTTATTGCTTTATATAATGCTAGCTTAAGTAGGTAGTACCATTGTAATATGTTTAAAAAATGACTGACTGCTGAGTTTCTTGCGGCGTTTCTTCTCAGCAGTGTCTCCTCTTGGGAAGCGCTGGTAGATTCTTGACGTGTAAAAGTGCCCGTACGGCCTACTTACTGAATAAATGTCTTTTATCTTTTTTCATCTTTTTTATCTTTTAGTAACCGATGTTCTTTCGGTTAAGGATTTTTGAAATTTCTTGAGATACTTGCATCTTTTGTTAACTGCCGCACTCAGAGACATTGTATAGACAATTAAGTCTTTCCGTAGTGACGATAATTCATAGACAAGTAAACACCCCGACCCCGAGGACGCTGTTGCTGAACAATAATTTGCCAAAAAGCTACTTGGACTTGGTATGTAATATTTTTCTAAATTGTTAATTTGGTCCCGTGGAAGTCGTAAGAGGCTGCGGGAATGAAGGCTTGTAGTATTGTTAAACGATGGGCTTGCAAGCAGGGTGTTATTCTCTCAAAAACAACGGACGGACGGACGAACGTGCGAAATCGCAGCGGCGAGTTTAAGTAATCCCGTCAGAGCGAACAAAACACATTTTAGCGCGTGAATTTTCAATTAAGCAGCCTTATACGTTCGATCAATCGGCAGAACCCATACTGCTAAATTGAAAATGCACGCGCTAAAATATGTTGTGTATGTTCGCACTGAAACTCCCCGCCTTTGATTATTTACTCTCTAGATAGAGTGTGGCCCTGTAATCACTACGACAGAAACAGGCCAGTTTTTGTATGCTTGTGTGCGTGACTCCTTTGTCTGACACTCGCAAAACGTCATTCTATTTATCTCTGTGGGCATACATAGGGATGCCAGCTAAAGACATATTTACTAATTTACAGGGAAAAATGATCATAGTAAGGTTTAGTTATTGTGAAGTGTTTGAAAAACTAAAAATATAGGTATCGATTCGAATTGGAATGGGTTGACTTTAATGTTTTCGATTCATAAAATACACTCACCGACAAATTTTGCCGAACAAAATAAAAGGAAGACATTTTGAAAAAGTTAATTTTTACCCGAGTAAATACGCATTCCTACAAATCATATGTTTCAAAATCAAAAAAAGTTATGTTTACAAAATCGTTTATTATCCACTCACACTTGGCCGTTTTCAAATTGTTTTGTTTTCAATGAGCCCATGTCAAATTTCCAGTTTGTAAGTAAAAATTTATTTTTATCAATTTCCACTATTCTCGACTTACACTCGACAGTTTTCTATTATTAATTTAATGTATACTCGTACATATCCTAACGTAACTTCTATACTTAGACACTCACATCACTAGGGACTAGGGAATTTCGGATTTCAAAACTGGCAACACCAACAATAATGCCAAGATGGAAACGTATTAATTAGACATATTAAACTGATGGATTTTTGAAATAAATACAATGAATTCTGAATTACTTACCGGTGGTAGGTGACTTTGCTGTTTGATTTCATACGTCCTTTGTAATTTCGACAAAGTTTAATTACACAACTCGTCATTTTAGTGCCTTTTTAGCAAAATAAATTTTGACACGTAACACGACTGTATCCCTTGACAACACATTTGATACTAAGGAGCGGAAAGCTACTTATAGGCTAACAGTTAGCTGATACATTTTTCGACGCATTCATGTCATTGAAGTTCTATCTAGAGAGTAAATAATCAAAGCTCCCCGCTTGGATATTCACTCGTTCGTCCGTCCGACCGTCGTTGTTGAGAGAATCACTACCCTGTCACTAATACACTGGTAAACATCTTAGCCTGATTGTGCAATATGTGGTTACAGAATTTAAATACAAGTTTTTAGAGTTGTTGGTAATTCTGTAGCTCTGGCTACCCCGCTCAGGGAATAAAGGCGTGACGGTATGTATGTATGTGTAGGTTGTTAATGTGACCAAATTAAAAATTGAAAAATATATATTATGTCTTAAAGATTGGTTTGCCGAATAAAAAAATAAAAGTTCTGCGATTACTTGGGTAATAATAACTAGGCGAGATATATTTCGCCGAAACGGTAATAAGTACACCGTACTGCAGGGTATACACGGTATCGTACACGTACAGTCACCAGCAATAATATATTATTCAACATTGATCTCAAAAATATCTGACACGCCCTTATGCCTCTGAAGAGACGTGTCAGATATTTTTGGGCCATAGTTGTATAGTATATTATCGCTGGTGACTGTACCTAGACTCATTTGCCTCGGACAACTTAGGTTCGCTTCGACCAAACTGGAATAAGACTTACTTAATCCGAGATTAGTCTATACAAATTAGGCGTTTAATCTAGGTATAAGACCTTATTCCATTTTTTGTATTTGTATTTGTATTCCAGCTTGGTCGACTCTAACCATAAAGGCAGTTTTCTAACAGTTAATTACTCGAGAGGGCTTATGCAAGATAAGGTATGTCGCTCATTGAATACAAAACGGACACATACCAAAATAATTTTCTCTTCCATTAAACATCGTATTGCAACCGCTTCTAATTTTAAAATGCAACACTGACTCATTTCGGATTGTGACCGTTTTGTATTCAATGAACGATGTAAGCTCACCCTCGCCAGCACAGAGTCGAACACTTGGCTCCAGGTGAGCGAGATGGCGATACCGGCGGCGGCGAGCAGTGCGCACACGCAAGCGAATACGCAGCGGCAGCGCGGCGCGCGCCCCCGCATCGCGCCGCAACCTGCAACACACAAAGTAGAAGGGTCATCGAAAGGCCTTGTCCTTGTTAGACCCAACTTAAGGAATTGTTTGATCGAAAATAGAGATGGGCGATTTCTGAAACATTGCACAACTTTTCTTAACTGCGAAAATTACAGCTTCTGAAAGTTACATAAGATCCTAGATAGGTTGCACTGTCCCATAGTTCGCCACTGGCACTCAGTCCATGTGGAGCCCAGAGGAGACATTTTATCTTATTTTTACATTTTATGTGTTTGTTTGCTAACATAGTTTTAAGAGTATTGTTTGTTACTAATCATCTATGAACTGTATATTCTGGTTCGAAATAAATGCTTATTATTATAATTAGATGGAAATTATTCTAACACTAGGAAATATCGTTTAAATATCATGAAAAGTTGGGTAACATGTCGAAACTATAGTAATTTTCAGAAATAAAACGTTTTCACTTTGGTAATTTTCAGAATATTGCTTGAAATTCTAGGTGAAAGTTTCACTTTTGAAACTTATAGAATATTGCAGAAATTGAAATGAAAGTTTCACTTTTAAAACTTACAAGCCGCCTATCACTAGTGGAAAATAGTTGGGTAAGGCCGCAGGGCGAACGAACGGCCCGCGCTTTTATGTTACCAAAATACATGTAAGTAATATCACAAAAGGCATTCATTTTCCAGGTATCATGTATAAGAACCTGATCTACCTCTTTTAATTTAAAGTAACTGCCACAGACATAAATGTTTATTTCTCAAACATGACCTTTCTTTTGAACAACAAAGACGCGAAGTGCCTCATTTTCCTCCTAGGAGTAAAATAAACGTATGAAAACACTTTCAATCGGAAAACCGTTCTTTCCGAGCATGTTTGAGAAAAAGTGTTTTGTTCGCTCTGACGGGACTACTAAACTCGCCGCTGCGACATTCACTCGTCCGTTCGTTTTTGAGAGAATAATACTCCGCAGGACTAAGATGGAATGTCTCTATGGTCCGGTGAGATGGCGAGTTATGAATTCTACCCGGAGGAATGCGACTTCGTCAACAATGTGACAACAACATAGTTTAATAATTAATTAACGTTGTGATAAAGCAATTTTATTGTATTAATTAATTAGATATCGGAGGGTCAGTGCCCAGAGGACACAAGTCATGATATAGTGTCCGGACAGCATGTACTTCTGCTTTATCCTATTAATATTATAAACGCGAAAGTTCGTGTGTTTGTTTGGCCGGTTTCATATTAATCTATGCATTGGAACGCGCCGCCACATTCAATAATTGTCATTCTCAGGAAGTAAAAAATAATAAAATGAGTGCATTGTTAAATAAAGGACTAAAACAAGCCATAATGACGCGAGATGTTTAGCCACCCAAGTGGAGCGAGGGTGGCTATAGTTCGAGTGTCATTATACCTAGTTGTTTGGTCTCGCGTTAAACATTATATTTTTCAATTTCAATGCGAGGAAAAAAAACGGCATTATACCTATACCAAAAATTACGATATTGCTTATAACAAAGTTTCTTACTGAAGTTTCTTACATATTGGTTTCGCGGTTTATTTGCTTTTTTTTATTGTACAGTGACGCTTTAAATGCTTGCATATTTAGCCAACAAGTTCAAACTTGAAAACTGTTTTGAAACTAATTGGACCATGCATAATAAAATGGATACATCTTCAATATTATTAAATTGATTAATTTTTGTAATCAATCGTTAAAAATCTTTTTTTTAAATATTTTTGCACAGTTGTCATTTTGAGGTTATTTTCCACGCCCTAAAACTTGTCTATACCTACACAATTCTAAAAATGGCGATAATCCTCCATTCATAAACACCGTTTTAGATAATTTAAGAAATAACGAAATGAATACAAAAAATACTTTTATCTACACTCATATCATAAGTCCTCTATAATGCGTTCAGAATCCGTAGATAATGACCAGCATTACAAGATACAATTTTACTATGATATTTTTTTTATCTGTGGCTGTAATAAAATGTTAATTTTATGATACATCTACTGATAAAGTAATGTTGTTCAAATTTGGAACATCTACCAAAACCAACACAATTCAAACAGGGGGGCTATTCTAGTATCAATTAAACGTCGACTCGGTATGTTTTTAGTCGAGTATCGTACGCCATTTTGATTTCGAATGACATTAGAATAGGGACTTTGTTAGTTTGTCTATGATTAAAACAAAAAATCATAGTCAAACAAACACCTCAATTAAACATTTCAAATTGCACTACTGTTAATGTTTACAATTATTATAATAAATAAATACTTCTTTTCTCTGATTTCATTTATTTCTTATTTCAGTTCATACATTAGCTTAACACCTATAGATATGTTACAGGAAGCAGTCGCACTGGTAGCTATGAAGGTTATTTGCCTTCGGCTACTGAACGCATCTTAGAGTACTTATAATATGTGTGTAGACAAAGTAATGTATGCAACTGTACATAATTAGGCCTTAAAACACTCGTGTGATCTTATTATGAAACTCGCCGTTGGCTCGTTTCATAAAACCACACTCGTATTTTAAGGACCCTCTTTATGTATCAGTTACATAAAATACTATTATCCCTAGAGTAGCTTTAGTCCCGATGAGCAGTCTAAAGTAACATTTTAAGAGAATGAGAAATGAAAAAAAAGAAATGCTCTTAAAAAAACCTGATCTTTATCAGAATACCTTTTTGGTAGTCAATTCCACCATTAATATTACGCATCTACAAATATATTTCAAATTAAAACTCACAGACTAATCTTAACCCTATCGTAAAGTGAGTCAATTAACCTTTAAAATTATTAGGTCCTTACCTATGAATTTGGGGTTTTAGGTATACGGACAATTTTATGAAAACGGTGGTTTTCATACATTTAACTTTGCGGATTATTTAGTAACGTCAAATGTGAACCATACAAAATTCTGTCGGGAATATTGGACTCTTCTAAGCTGTAATTATACATATCTTAATTAGGTACTTAAAAATTGTTAGCTTCATAAAACTCTGCGTAATTGAAACACTTGAACTCGCAGCACATGAAAAGAGTTGAGTTCACACTTTAATTTTAAACAGTAAGAAACTTAACCATATTATGTGTATCTAAAACCTTCGTAATTTGGAAGTTAAAATTGAAATGAATAAATTCCGTACGAAATAAAACACGTAAAAAAAACGCAATTTTCATAGGTAAGGACCAATATACAGGGTTACTGGTTAAGTCGACCTAGATCCTTTAAGGGGTTATAGTTTCCATAATTTCTGACCACTTTTACTTGAAACACCCTATTCCAAACTTAACCGTTTTCAAGATATTTAACTTTTAAGATACCTTTTCTTAAATACCATTTTTTTCCATATTGCATCATTTGTTTTAGAATCCTTGCATTTCATTTGTTTTTTTTACAACAATTATGTAGTAGATAAGTGTCTTCAACATTCTGGGTACCTAAATTACCGTTAAGTGTGCTAACCGAGTCGTATTAGATGAATGATTGCGAAAGAAGGAAAGAAATTTCCACGAAATATTTTTTTCTAATAGGAATATTTCAAAAAAACTCTATGGTAGTAATACTGCAGATAATCTAAAAAACATCTACATTTCTTCAGCTATCTAACGAGGTATGGCAATCTTGGCTATTATTAAAAATAAATAGAAATATCTTAGTTGAAAGTCTGCCAGGTAGTAGTAAAATTTTACTGTAGTACATCAATGTATGACTTTGGTCCTAGAAAACTAAATAAAATAATTCAAATACGTACAAAATTACATGTATTAAACATTTGCTGTTAAGGTTAAGTTTGGAATAGGGTGTTTCAAGTAAAAGTGGTTAGAAATTATGGAAACTATAACCCCTTAAAGGATCTAGGTCGACTTAACCAGTAACCCTGTATATGTGCGATATCAATTTATTTGGCTGATTATCTAGTAACTTATATTATGTTATCCTATTACGCATTGATTCTAATCTGGTAAAACGTCTGGCGGTTCTTAGATTTGTTGGAAATCAGATAGAATGTTAGGAAGGTTTATGGGTCAACTAGTTACATATAACCATCGCGGGTCTCCCCAAACCTGTGTGGAAAGCGTAGGTGTCCACAATCAACGATTCAATGTTGTAATGAAATTGTAACTTCCAATGATATTTTATTTGCAAAAATCTGCAAATCCCTTGTTGGTAAATTCTCCAGGAAAGGAGGGTGGGCTAATTATTGGCCTAATGACCAATAAGGACAAGCGATATGTCCCCGAATAGGTAATTCTAAGTTGTAAAACTATTACTATGACAGGTGGTTCGAAATCTTTGTGTGAAAAAAGTTATTGCCATGCAAAGACCGCAGTTTTTCCAAGTAATTATTCTAACGTCGTCTATGTAGGCGTCCCGATGTTCCAGATTTTTAAATATTTCACACAGCGATTTAAGATTTCCCGCCATACAAAAAGTTGTAGAATATGAAAAAATCTTTCAATGGCTTGTCATTATTGGTTTTTAGGCCAGTGTCCATACAAAACTGACCATCATCCTTTACTTACAAATTAAATAAAAGATGAATTTGTTCAAGGGTAAGACACCTTACAAGTAATAACTTACCTCATCTGCATTGCAGAAAGGCGATCTCTAAGTCTCGAGTTACAGATACAGATAACAGAGTTTTACCGCAGATATCCACAAGGCCAGATGCCCTAGCCAAGATGCATTACGCTAACTATCGTTTCTATTCGTTTCGTTTTTAAACCAATCGCGTCACTGGTAAATCACGTGACTTCGTATCATGTCATCTACCAGTGACGCGATTGGTTTAAAAACGAAACGAATAGAAACGCTAGTTAGCGTAAAGCATCTTGGTTACGTAGTAACTTGTATATAATCTGTGGCTAAGGCCTTGAAATGTTTGGAGTCGACATAGCGATTTGACATCAGGGGCCCTAATATGGCTGCGTTTATCGCGTAACAAAGTTTGGATAAGGCATCCGTCACCTTAGTACAGGTAAATAAGTACGAGAGTGACGGATGCTTTATCCACATTTTACGCGCGATATAGACGCAGCCATTCTAGGCCCGCCGCTTACGTCAATAACACTTTTTCGATTTTCAAAAATCGTTAACTTAGCGATATCGTCGGTAGTACTGGAATTTCGCGTAGCTCACAAATTAAATACGATGCAAAATACGCCTTAGCTAATAAGTTAGTGAGGTACATTTTGCAACTTATCAAAGTTGTTAGTTACGCGGTATTGAAGTAAACCACTGACGATGTGCATCTTGACTAGGACTTCAGAAGGGTCATACTCTTTTAATTAACTCACCCCTTAACTCGATTAGGAATTATTTACCGACGCGCATAAGCAACTCTAAAGTATTTCTCTCTATATATCTGGACCTCTAAGGAGCTACGTCAATATTTTTTTATAGCATTGAGAAGGCAAACTATCACACAGACTTACGAGTACGACGCTTCTTCTTCTCCGCAATAATGGTCTTTTCCAAAGCGGTAGCCGATTCACTCCCTGTTACCGACGTGTAAAGTCCCAGATAGAATGCGAATAAGTATGCGTACTTAAAGCTCGATATTTTCCGCCCGTGTTTACTTAGAATTCTCCCATTACCATGTATGTATATAAAAGAACTTTGTATATTTGTTAACTCCCGTCCTCAGTTGTTGTAAAACACGTGGTGAGATCACGCAAAGGCAGCTACGAGCACGTTTGAAGTCCCAACTATATACCTAGGCCTCCCTGTCATAAATACATAGGTATATATATAAAAAAAAATGTGTATAACGCTATACAACAGCTTGCCTCATGACCTAAAATTATTATCGGGAAGTATTTTTAAATCCAAACTGACAAAATGGCTTTTACATCCACAAATGTTTTTATAATATAAATGAATTTATGAATTATAGTGACCTAAATCGATACTAAGGAAATTTGACTATTTTACTTCTAATGATTAATGATTGTGTTTTTACGGAATGTTATTTATGAATTTTAACATTTATTGAATTATAATTTGTATGTTTTTATTTGTAATTGATGATTGTGATTTAAATTTATACAAATTTTTTTTTAGACTAACTTCTATTATTTGCACGCTTGCATGCAGGCTGAACACAATGGATTATTAATTCTTGAACATCTGCTGTATGTAATACTGTGTTCTAGCAAATAAATATGATTTGATTTGATTTGAAGTTCGCGTACTTAGGGTGACACACGGGCGAGTTAGGGTTACTTACTAGCACGCTTACTAGGACTTAAAAGAGCCCTGAAGTGGCCAATTTATTGAACAACACCCTTATTTATAAACGTGGAATAAGCTTGGAATAGTTTATGCCATGCTTTGTCACTTTCTGTCAGATGCAAATGTCACAATTACAGATCAGTCAGGTCACAGGTCAGATTCGATCAAATACAAGCTTGACCTCTAATAGGGCTGGTGCGGAAGCTGAAGCGGCCGAAAGTTTGAAGGTAGTAAAATATAGTGGTCTCGGCCCAGAATATATGTTTATTCCATTCGGCGTCGAGACCCTTGGTCCGTGGGGTCCTAGCGCTCGGAGCCTCTTCAAAGAAGTTTCGAAGAGGCTCATTGACGTCACGGGAGACCGAAGAGCTGGCAGTTTCCTCGCTCAACGTATAAGTGTAACCATCCAGCGAGGAAATGCTGCCAGCATCGTTGGTACAATGCCGCAGGGGCCATTCTTAGATTTAATGTTTTAGTTAATTTATATAATTATTTAGAGTTAGTTTTATTTAATTTTAGTTTTCTTTTTCAGTTACTGTGTTTTGTTGTATTATTTTATGTTATTATTCAATAAATATTATATTAGCTTGTAAAAGTAAAGGGACGATATGTTATTGCAAATGTAGTGATACAAATAATTGATTTATCTTCTTTTCTATTCGACATTTTTCAACGTATCGATTTTGATTCCCAGTGGCTCTGTATTATGACGTATCTGTGCAATTCATTTTACGCTGAGAGAAAAGGACAGAGTTATGTAACTGCTATAGCTCCGTCCTTTACGCTCACCGTAAAAAGAACCACATAGCCATGTCATAATAACCCGCCTGGACAAACCATGGCATAAACTATTACACGTTTATAAGTAAGGGGGTAAATGTTTTGATTTTGATACGTTCCTCTATACGCAGTACAATATTTTTAATTCATATTCTTTGAATACCTACAATGTAAATGAGTCGCAAAAGACTAATACCGTTGTTTTGATCCACGAGGTTATGTTAATAGGTTTATTTGTACGAATGATTCATTCAACTGTTTACTATAGTTTAGGATCAATAAATACATCGGCACGTGGGACAGAAATTACGCACAATCTTACTAGCTTAATGAATCGAATCGCTTTAGCCTTGCTTTTGCACGTGTGTGTGTACACATACAAATCGGGTCTCAGAATCCCTAACAACGTTTGTCCGAATTTTCATTTGCCCTAAACTGGTTTTCAGATGAGACGGGTAACTTTTTAAGTTCTCTAATTATATCTGCGGTTCGGTTAGGTTAGGGATTTATTATAATTTATAACAATATTAAAAAGTTTTTAGCGGAAATGGGAAAATTCGGACAAAGGATGCATTAGGACAAATGACAATTAGGGATTCCATAAGGGAAGGGGGGGGGGGGAGTTTGTGTGATCGTTCGTTACTCTTTCACGCTGCAACTGCGGAACGGATTTGGATGATTTTTGGAATGGAGATAGCTTATACCCAGGATTAACACAAAGGCTACTTTTTATCCTAGAAAATTTCCAGGGGAATAAAGGTAATCCAAATTAACCCGGACGAAGTCGCGGGCAGAAGCTAGTTATAATTATGACTTTAGTAGTAACTTTGTTCGTTACGCTTACACGGATAAACCGCTGAACCACTTTCGATGGAATTTGGTAAGTTTGAATCCCGAGACATAGGGTATTTTACCACGAGTAGAATGCAGAATGCAATAAATAATAGGCCTTTTATAGTTCTTCATTTACACTATCAAAAAATATTTTTTCTTTAAACATGAAGATAAAGTGCGTTGAAGTTTCGCCCGTGGGACACTTTATACCACGTTGTGACGTCATGAGCCCCCACTCCCGAACTTTGATGCGCGTTATATTTGGCTCTTTTGATTGATTTGATAAAGCAAAAAATACGAGTTCAATATTTTTTTAACCTTTAATTTTTTTCCATGACATATCTCTATTGAGTATAAGTATTTAATTTAAGCGAAATTTAAGTTTTATGTCGACTCCATAGCTCGCTTTAGTCTTACCGTGCTATGAAAACTTCAAACACTGCGAGCCTAGGTCTTGTTTATCGGTGTCACTTTCTGATCAATATGTAAGTGCGAGAGTGACGGATGCTTTATCACCGCGATAAAAGCGACCATATTATAAAATTATGGTTCATGTACAGAAAACTCACATACAAAGTACTCAAATAAGTATTTAACTACACCCTTCAAATGTTCTGGTACGTTATAACTTATTTAACTGTTATAAGGCTACTTAAGGTAAAATGTTTAAGGAAATGAACAAAGAAATTAATTAATTATATTTGTTTGAAAAGAACCCGGTTGCGAAGGGGTGAACCAGCCGTTTATTTTTTAAGAAGTCAGCCATTTTGTAAATCAAATTGTAAATGGAACTTTCACCGGCCGAATCGGTAAGGCTTCACATTGTGAAGTTTTAAACGGGTTTGCTTTGGTTGAGAACAACATAAACAAAACAAAAAAACTTATCATTATCACACGATTCGGTCACCTGCCCGCTGATATGAATCCCCACTGGTGTGGAAGCTTGTTAACCTTGCAATGAATAGCAAATTGTCACTAGTCGTCTGTCAGAATGGTGAGATAGGGGCTGATAGTAAAGCCGTCGTGCGACTTATGTCCGTAACGAGTACAAGTGTCGCGCGATGTTGCTAGACATGTCGAGCGAAGTCCGACAACAAAAGAACTTCTTTGAAGTTTTCGTATTTGTACATAAATATAAGAATCTTTTTACTGAAGCTCAGATTATGTGCCCAAGGAAGGTTAGGTTGCAATACAAATATAAATTGCACAAATCAGGCGTTAAACTGGCACTTACCTCAAAAAATTCGTATGCGATGTGCATCCTGGTGTATAATAAATTACCTGACGTTTTCAAAGATAAGAAATTATTAGTTTTTAAGAATATTATTAATGCTAGTGTTTCTAGGACATAAAGGGATTTTTAAATATGTGATAATTAATTTGTATTCTAGTTTAATTAATTGGCTATTGTCTCCTCATAGAAATGTCATTTAATTGTATTCATTTATTTAATTGATGACATAAGTTTAGTTAAGCCTAAATTTGTACACCTATTTATAGGTAGAAGGTGGTGGTTCTTTTTTTTATAAAAATAATAATTATATTACCATCTTAATGTGTACCCACTTTTCACAAATAAATTATTCACTCATTCATATTCATTCATTCACGAATTCGCTGGCTACACGTGTCGCAGGACATTTTGTCCACTATAGTGTGTCCCTGGCTTAAGTGGGATCTGTGACCCATAGACATTTGAATTCTCAAGTCTACAATCTCAAGTCTGCAACCCTAAGCCTTACGTGTTGCCAACCCTGCGGACTAAGATGGAATGCCTCTATGCTAGTAATTTCACCTTTGCAGCTTGCCTTAGGATAAAGGATAAGATGGCGGTGGCGATACGGACGGACCTCGCGCAAGGTTCCTTAAATAACAAAAGTACCTTAAAATCTTATTTTCTTACTACTCCTACTCGAAATTATCCTAAGTGCCCACCATCTTCAAAAGGAGGTACTTATAAAGTAACTAGCGACCCGCCCTCGCTTCGCTTCGGTTTATGTGAGTTTTCTGTAACACCCGTACATAAACCAGAATCTATTATACATATAAACCTTCCTCTTGAATCACTCTATCTATTAAAAAAACCTGCATCAAAATCCGTTGCGTTGTTTTAAAGATCTAAGCATACATAGGGACAGACAGCGAGAAGCGACTTTGTTTTATACTATGTAGTGATGATGAGGTGAACACTGGTTTCTGAGACTTGGATGTTCTATATACTTACATTGAAGTAATTATATGTCTATGTATATTTAGTTCTCATAATATAAACTGAGAGCAACTAAATGTATGTATGTATGTAAACTTATTACCTATTTCGCAATATATTGCGAAACTAAAATCTTGTAACTACAGCCAAGATATAAATACTTACTCACATTATGTGGACGAAAGTATTTGGTAAGTACATGATTTGGTGACTGTTTGGAACCCCTATTGCTTAGTTAGGACTAGGTCAATTTGCAAAACATTACCCCATGAAGTTCATTTATAGGTAGGTATATGAATTGGCCAACGTGTGTGAACCGTGACGTCATCGATCGGACACGTGTCGACCTTGAACAAAACCGATGCGCAGACCACACGTGCGTGGTCGCCTAATAATTAGCGTAAACAAATAAAACTACTGGTGGCGTCATTAAGTTTCATTGAATACATACGGACTTATAGATATTTTAGGGACAACTAAATCGATCCTAAAAAGAAGATGTAGTGACTAAGATTGAAAAGGGCATGCTTCGATGGTTCGGTCGTTTGGAAAGGATGGATGAAAGAAGATTGACGAAAGAGATATACAGATCGAAAGTGAGTGGACGGGTCGGAAAGGGCCGCCCTAGGCGTACTTTTTCAATGGAGGGTAGGCTAATTGGCCTAATGACCAATAAGGACAAGCGGTATGTCCCCGAATAGGTAATTCTAAGTTGTACAACTATTAACTATTGGCAAGTGGTTCGAAATCTTTGTGTAAAAAAAGGTATCGCCATGCAAAGACAGCGGTTTTTCAAATGAATTATTCTAACGTCGTCTATGTAGGCGTCCCGATGTTCCATATTTTTTAAATATTTCTCACAGTTAGGTATTTGACGTTTCCCGATACACAAAATCGTTGTAGAATTAAAAAGGATATCCGATGTTATGATCCTTATTGTTATTAGTTTCTAGGCCAGTAATCATACATTTCTGCCCCTTTCTCCTTTGTGTCTGAAAAATCGTCACTAAGGAACGACATAATCGTCATTAAGACTACGCCGAGCGTACACCGGATGTACAGTGGCGCCCTCATTACTGTTATAGTGTTTTCTAATAAACTATAGTATTTTCTTGATATTGGTCGATAGTTTTTTGTACTACAAATGAAAACACAACGTATAGGGTATATAACATAGTTTAATAACAATTCACCTTCGAGTTATCAAGTTAACGGAAAAAAGTGGCAACCTTTTCCCGTTAAGCTGACTACTCAAAGGGTAATTGTTATTAAAGTTTGTTACGTATCCCATAAATTGTGTTTTTACTTGCGCTACTAAAACGTATCGTCTGATTGCAAGGAAATTCTTTAGTTAATTAGAAAACACAATAATAGTAATGAGGGCGCCACTGGACGCTCGACGTTTGCTCGGTGCAGTCTTAACTGATTCTGGCAGTTTGGATATCTCATGAGGAAAGTAGAGTCGCCCAACCCAACTACGAAGAGTGCGGGACAGTAAAGGAGGTGCAACGTTTTTTAATGGAATATGTTCGGACCTATACCAAATCTTACGATATTGATTATAACAAACATACATACACATACATTAAATCACGCCTGTTTCCCAGAGGGGTAGACAGAGACCACTTCTTTCCACTTGCTACGATCTTGACAAATTTCTTTCGCTTCTTCCACATTCATACATCTAGACATGCACGCACGTCGGTTTCGGGTACTTAAGATTCGGCCCTTTTCCAGTATTTCTCCGATTTGACTCAAAAAGTACGCCTAGAGCGGCCCCTTCCGACCCGTCCACTCACTTTCGATCTGTATATCTCTTTCGTCAATCTTCTTTCATCCATCCTTTCCAAATGACCGAACCATCGAAGCATGCCTTTTTCAATCTTAGTCACTACAAAGACATAACAAAACAAAAGTTACAAAGTTTCTTACAAATTGGTTTCGCGGCATATTTGCTTTTTTTTTGTACAGTTTTGGTTCACCAAGTGCAAACTTGAAAACTATTTTAAAACTAATTGGACCATGCATAATAAAATGGATTCATCCTCAATATAATTAAATAGATTCATTTCCGTAATCAATAACCGTGTAACACATAATAAATCGTTTTTTTTGTTCAGTCAGTTGTCATTTTGAGGTTATTTCCACGCCCTAAAACTTGTCTATACACAATCTCTGAAAATGACGATAATCCTCCATTCATAAACACCGTAATCCGGTAATCACAAAATGAATAAAAAAAATACTTTAATCCTTAGAGTAGCTTTAGTCACGATGAGTAGAGACTAAAGTAACATTGCACATCTCATGAGGAAAGTAGAGTCGCTCAACTCAACTACGAAGAGCGCAGGACAGTAAAGGATGTGCAACAGTTTTTAATGGAATATGTTCGGACTCGAGCAAAGCGAGTAAACCTTCCCTTTCAAAAGCGTGACGTCACTGATCGGACACGTGTCGACCTTGAACGAAACCGATGCGCAGGCGACACGTGCGTGACTCACCTTATAGTAGTAGTGGGTAGTGACCCTGCCTACGAAGCTAGTGGTCCTGGGTTCGAATCCCGGTAAGGGCAGATGTTTGTGTGATGAGCGCGAATATTTGTTCCTGAGTCATGGATGTTTCCTATGTATTTAAGTATATATTTCTCTATATAAGTATTTATATCGTTGTCTATTACCCATAATACAAGCCTAGAGCTTAGTTTGGGACTAGGTCAATTGGTGTGACATTGTCCCTTCATATTTATTTATTTATTTATTTATAATAAATAAATAAATAAGTTTTATATTAGAGTACACGATGATATAATATTACATACATAAATATTTAATGAATCATATCAATTATCATTAATGGGGTAACACGAAATGGCAATTTGCATTGCAACGCAAAAAACCCTGATTGATGTAATCAGTGGCAGGAGCATGATAAGCGACGCCTCGTACTTAAGTATCTAGTATGATCGATCTCAAAAAACCGACATTCATCTGAAAGATTATCAATTTCTGTGTATGAAAAACCACTGCTGCATTTTCCAAACAGTGGAGAAAGTGGTTGCTGTAGCGTTTTTTTTTTTTTATGGCATAGAGATGACAAACGAGCACACAGGCCACCTGATGGTAAGCGGAAACTGTGACCCATAGACATTCGCATTCACAAGACTGCAGAGCAATCCTAAGACTGCAAATGCGTTGCCAACCCTGAGGACTAAGATGGAATGCCTCTATGCTAGTCATTTCACCGGCTGTCTTATCCCCAAACCGGAACACAACAATGCGAACACTGCTGTTTGGCGGTAGGTTAATGGATAAGACGGTGGTAGCGATCCGGACTGACCCTGCACAAGGTCCTACCACCCGCAAGATTGTAGCGATTGAAGGTCGCCCTCCCCGCAGCCAGGTTTTTTGCATTGCAGCATCGCCATTTCGTGACTAATTATAAATATATCATCAGGGGGCTAATGATATGGCTGCGTTTATCGCGTGACAGTATTTATAAGGCATCCGTCACCTTCTGGCACGTAAATAAGTACGAGAGTGACGGATGCTTTATCCACGTTTGACACGCGATATAGACACAGGCATACTAGGTCCACTGGTAGTCTTAATGAACTAGGTTTAGTGTCGTGGGTCCTTAGACTATTACCGTTAAAGTAAACCGATAGACTGACAGTGACGTCATACTCGTATCATAACTTACACCGTGTTCATTCTTACCTTAAAATTGACCTTTTTTGCCTAAAACCGCTAGTTTAATTTAAATAAAGCAATCACAGACAATAAATTGGTCAAGTGATTGCTTACTTGATATAATTTGATCGAGTTATTATTAGTTATGGATTAGATATGGGTTTTGATTATATTTCTATAGAAATTGTTAAACGTGAAAACACGATTAGAAATCAAATATTATAAAATAAGTTAGTTAATCTACTGTAATACCACAAATTTTGAAAAAAAACTACCAGCTATTAACGTTTAAAAAAATACAGCTCTTTAAAATAAGAACGGACGGACAAACAGCGTCGGCAATCAGCATACATACTTTTTTTTAAACAGGGTCCCGTGGTGCTACTCTTCGGATACGGAACCATAAAAAGGTTTTATTAATTCTCTAGTTTTGTAAATTCAGGTTTAACATTGAACCCTTTTCTATCGATTTCAATTAGATTAATAAACAAAGTGTCAAACAACATTACATAACCCGTATACATTTACCCTGCTATTGTAAATAAAAAGGACGCAAGCGCCATTTAATAGTCAAAGCATATTAAGCTTCCTGGCTTAAGAAATAAGGTAACTTATACATACGCGGTTCGCTGAGACATGCGCCCTTTTTCCTTAGGGCGCAGCATTATATGCCATTTATAACAGCATATGCAGTATTATCATTTCAAAGAGCACTGTGCAGCCGTTCACAAATATCTGAACACTTTGACACCTTGTCGCTTTACCATCTTGTTTGTAATGCCACCCAGAATTATCACCGAGGTTAAAGAGACAGGGTACTAAATTGCATGTTTATTTAAACGATACACGCGTGGAAAAGGTTATCTCATGACTTGTAGATTATACACTAATTAGATAACGATTATGATGTGTCTAAACTTAATGAGTAATTGCTTGTAAAATATGTTTTATAATTGGTCGCAAAGAGATTCAAAGCGGTTGTTGTGTGAATTAGACCTGTGTTGTATGATCTATGCTATCTAATCTCATTTGGCACCTTTAGGTATATTAACGCAATTTTTACCATGTCTACAGATTCCGATTTCTACAGAAAGCCTAGGCCTAGTCAACCGTCCCTGATTGGTCGGTCTTGGCGGTAGCTCATTCTGTGTCCATAGAGTTAGAAAACTTTAGAAAATCTAATTTGACAGGGTCGACGGGCCTCATACATATAAAAACGAAGCTGACCTAACCAACCTACAATTCTGTGAAATATATGGTCTGTTTAACCTATCTGTATGCACAGTTAGGAATATTTAAAGTTTGGAATCTGTACAGTTAAGAACCTGTAGATGGGGCATTTATGTGACTAGGGGTGGGAATTTGCGGGACAGACATCTGTAAAACTGGGAATCTGTACAGGTGCGAATGTGTGAGACTGGGAATCTGTTAAACTGGGAATCTGTAGAGGTGGGAATGTGTGGGGCTGGGAATCTGTAGTGGTGGGAATGTGTAGGGCTGGGAATCTGTATAGGTGGGAATGTGTGGGACTGGGAATCTGTAAAACTGGGAATCTGTAGAGGTGGGAATGTGTGGGACTGGAAATCTGTAAAACTGGGAATCTGTAGAGGTGGGAATGTGTGGGACTGGGAATCTGTAAAACTGGGAATCTGTAATGGAAATCGTATTAGAGAGATCACAACGAGTTACTCACGTAAATAATGTCGAAACACGCACGACATGTTTCGGCCGTTTCGGGCAGCAGGCGCAGGCGCAGCACGACCGATCGATCGCTGCGTTGTAATATGTCTAAGTGAATTCAATTCCAACCTCTGATAATCAGCATCCTATATTATAATCGTATATACTTACTGGATTATTCCAGACTAAAAACCTAAGTACTTCCTTCGCGGAAAAGAAACATTTAAAATTTTTTTTATCAAACTTAACCGGTTCCCGATATAATATTAATAAGGTAGGTACTTGCAGATTCTTGTTCAAATGTTTTTCATTTCAACCTTATTCCTTTTACAATAGGGTTGTTTTGATGCCATAGATACCTAGGTAGTGATCATGGCGTCCGAAATGTTAATAAATACATTTTCCATGTTTTTTTATATCAGTAAACAGGGTTTTCCAGGAAAAAACCCGACCGCGATAAAAACTGTGTACAGTTGGCCAAAAATGTGGTCTACCACCCCAAGGGTGAAGTTTATTTGCACAATATGATACATAATACAACAAGCCCGATTTCACCTTGCGATAATGTAATGACAAGTGTCAACCTTACCGATAATTAGATGTCACAGAAACTTTTGTCAAAACTGGTAGACCACTTTAGTTAAACCCACGATCAGACTTGTGCGTAATAATTATAAGGTGCAAATTAAATTACATCTATTTTTCTATCTCACTCACGCACGTTTGA
Organism: Acleris laterana; assembly: GCA_963966035.1. Classification (NCBI taxonomy): domain Eukaryota; kingdom Metazoa; phylum Arthropoda; class Insecta; order Lepidoptera; family Tortricidae; genus Acleris; species Acleris laterana. The sequence continues at coordinate 1,364,234 of OZ014447.1, read as the reverse complement.
CAACTGACTGAATGAGACGCGGACGCGCGTCAACATGGCGTCACTATAATAACCAATAATAGCACAGAATACAACGTGAATCATGCTGATTGGTTCCCGCGCTTCGAAAAAGTGTCTTCTGCGCAGGTACATCGGTAAGCCATACCAGTTGTGTTTTACTGTACAACCCTTTATTCCCTTAAAAAAGTAGTCGCCTCTTACGATATCCACGGGAAGACATGGAGTGGCACTATTCTAACCCGGCAACCACACGGAACCACAAGTGTAAGTTATATCAAAAGTTATTCCTTATGAATGTTACACCGTATGATATTACGTTATTTAACATAAATTTTATACTACATAAACACATGCATTAAATCACGCCTGTTTCCCAGAAGGGGTATGCAGAGACCACTTCTTTCCACTTGCTACGATCTTGACAAATTTCTTTCCCTTCTTCCACATTCATACATCGAGTCATGCACGTAGATCATCTACGTGTCGGTTTCGGGTACTCAAGATTCGGCCCTTTTCTAGTATTTCTCCGATTTGATTCGAAAAAGTAGGTACGTCTAGGGCGGCCCCTTTCGACCCTTCCACTCACTTTCGATCTCTATATCTCTTTCGTCAATCTTCTTTCATCCATCCTTTCCAAATGTTATACTAATTAAGCATTATATCTTTTGAAATTATTGTTTTTGTTATATTAACGTTTACAATGTTGTTATATCTAATTTGACGCACGTGTTCCATTGTATCTTAGAATATATAAACTTCCATATTTACTAACCTAATGGTTTGAAAACAAATCTTTTATCTTAACTGATCACATCGACTGTCACTACGAGTAGCAGACTAGATGATATATCTGTATATTTCCATAAATCAATAAATCAGTTATAATATTGTGTTCTTCCGTCGCTCTTCGTTTATTTTCGTAATAGGTAAACTAAGTAGTTAATGAAATCATTGACTATGTTGTGCAATATTTCTTATATCTCGAAATTAGACCGCTTAAACTAGGAAAGTTGCCTGGGCCTCTTATCGTCTTTGACGTGTTATATGACGTGACAAAATGTGGATAAGGCATTTGTCACTCTCGTATTTATTCAAATTCAAATTCAAATTCAAATTCAAATAATTTATTTCAAATAACTGTGATTCATTTGGTTAGTGACAAAAAAGAGATTATGCTTATCTGTACGTTAGTAATACATTGACTAATACATATACAATTATTATTTTTACATAACCTTACGATCGCGAGTCCCTTTTATATACGCGTCATGAAGTTCAAATCCACATATTATTATCACTAGATAAACGCAGCCATATTAGGCCTCATATAAGTACACGTCACAAGGTTTTTCTTATAATAAATATATTAGAGAGCCTTGCAAAATGAACTTTGCTAACATTAAGTTTAGGTCTAGCCCGCTACTGGCCCCATGGTATGTTTTTAACTCAGCCGACATTACTTTTAAGTAAATAAGAGCTATAATAACGTTGACAATGCGATAACATGTCAAAGGCAATTGACTTACTTCGAAAAATACAGGGTAGTGATTCTCTGAACAACGACGGTCGGACAGACGGACGAGTGAATGTCCAAGCGGCAATTTCGCTCGTTCGTCCGCTCGTCCGTTGTTTTTGAGAAAATAACACCCCAGGTCCAGTGACCATCTCGTCGTAAGACATTAACCTCTGATTTAAAGCCCTCGTTAGTCGGTAAGTCCAATAAAGCGACCGTATCTCATAAACTCGGCCGGATGCTTCAATTCACCAAACAGATTCACAAAAGGTTAATCGTATGATCCTTATTGAAAAATGGCCTCAATTAAGATACTTACTTGAGATATCTTTGATTCCCTTTAATGACTAAAGTAAAGGTAGGTATTATTACTAGACATTGTAATGCAAGTAATTGGACAATCATTCAGATGGAGGGTGTTTTGTCATCCAATTACCAGGAGTTCAGAACCTGTAAAGGTTCTTCTCTGAACTGGCTGGCCTTACGGTCAAACAGATGTTAATTGAAATGAATACATAGGTGGTCACATAATTAGAAACACTTGAGGTTTTCCATATACAATTGCCAAAAACATCGCTTATCGAATTTGACCACCAATCAAAAAGTACTTGACCAATTTTATTAAAGTTTCAATTTACTTCATATCACTAACTGATGTACTTACAATGGGCTTTTAAAAACGGACCTTCATATATTACTGGTATTGGTATTGTACTCATAATAAGTAAAATGAGATAAAAAAGTCACGGGTATTTGTTACTTAGAACTGTTTAACAAAGTTTTTCCACAATAATTACATCAGGTTATCGCATCTCGTAATACTATTGAGGTTATATCTCATTGTACAACATAAAGCAATAAATGAATATGACTATGACTATGACTATACAGGGTGGAAAGATAAGTCGGGCCCTGGAGAACAACTACCTTAAAGCCTTAAGTTGGTTAATTTTACTTAAATGAGACATTCCTTTATTTTCAAAAAGAAACAAAACTGCATTCAAAGATTTTCCAAAACTCGCTTGTCTTAACCGGGAATCGAACCAGCTGATAATGTAAAAAATGAAAACTCGTTATTTGATTCTTCTAATCGATAGGATTATTGTTCCGGATTAAATGTCTCTAAGAAACATTTAGTCTTAGAAGAAAAAAAAATAACATTAATTATAGCGAGTGTTTATTTTTAAATTTTTAGCTGGTTCGATTCCCGGGAGAGACAAGAAAATGTAAGAAAATCTTTGAATGCTGTTTTGATTCTTTTTAAAAAAAAAGGAATGTCTCATTTAAGTAAAATGAGCCAACTTAAGGATTTAAGGTAGTTTCCCTCCAGGGCCCGGCTTATCTTTCCACCCTGTATACTGATTAAAAACAAAAAGTTCTAATACCTATGCTATATTGACATTAAGCAGCGATTTTAAAGGCAAAAAATCTATCACTGCGACAAAATAGCACGGTAGTGATTCTCTCAACAACGACAATCGGACGGACGGATGAGTGAATGTCCGAGCGGCGAATTTAGTAGTCCCGTCAGGGCGAACAAAACATAATATATTTTAGCGCGTGCATTTTCAATTTAGCAGCATGGTTTCTGCCGATGGATCGAACGTGTTTTGTTCGCTCTTACGGGACTACTTAAACTCGCCGCTGCGATTTCGCTCGTTCGTCCGACCGTCCGTTGTTTTTGAGAGAATATCACCCCAGGATCTACGTAAATATCACCATTCACAAATGCTAATTCAATCCAGTATTTCAAACCTGGTACCAGGGTGGCATAAAACGATGGTACCTTCCCACGGGCAACACATCGGCGTTAGTGCGCGTGTACCGAGTGTTTAGTCTCAAGTAGAAAATTACTATATCCGCCCCGGAGAATCTTATTTCACGCTGGTTGGCTCCACTTGGCGCTTGAAACGAGAGTGCTTTCTTTTGTTTTTAGTCTATGGTTGGTAATGTCTTCGTGAGTAGGTACAGTAGATAGAGCAAGAACATTTCAGTTATTAGTCACTAGCGACCGGCCCTCGCTTTGCTTAGGTTTATGTAAGATTTCTGTAAAACCGTTTCTGTACATACATGCAAAAACTTTGGTGAAATAATATCTCACTGATGGTAAAAACCGCATGAGAATCGGTTCATATTTGAGGATATAGCAACAGAGAGACGCCCTTTTTAACCCCTGCGTCTAAAAAATGATTCTGTGAAAGAAGTGTCGACAAAATGTTACCTGGGTACCCAAACCGTATCTTACGTTTACTTCACATTTACTATTTGGTAAAGATATCTACTATGTTTTTTACAGCCTAGAATAAGCCCTATATAGTTATCATTATGTCAAAGATTTGATAACTCTTATTTACTTGATACACTGGTAAACATCTTTTCATCACACTTGCTCGTAAATAATGTCCTAACATGCTAGAAAAATCGACCGTAAATCCAAAATAATACCCGCGGGCCTTTTTTTTACCATTACGTTACTTAAGTGCGTAATAGCTTTTTTTTTTAATATTATACGTGGACTCGAACTATCACAATACGTCAGGACCCCAATTCTTGTGCCATTCGATATGAAGTTTCATTCGAGATGAAATGTCAGTTGAATACTATTTCCTAACAATCTCGCATAATAAACTATTGATCTCATATGTCACTAGAATCGGACTCCGAACACGTTTGACATTATCTGTGGTAAGTCACAGACAATGACGTAGTCTGCCGCTAATAAGTTAAAAATATGATCTTTTGTCTGATTTTATTTCATTTCCTCGCAATTGTGATGAAAAACATTGTATGTTACACGGGTGGTAAAGGAAATACAAAGCTCGAGTCATTAAAGCCCTCAGCCTTCGGCTTCGGGCTTCTAACAGACTCTCGTTTGTAATTCTTTCTTTACCAACCTTAATACACAATGTACTATAGCCTAAGTGTGCAAAATGTGGTTACAGAATTATCAACAAGTTTTTAGAGTTGTTGGAAATTCTGTAGCTCTGCCTACCCCACTCTGGGAATAAAGGCGTGAGATTATGTATGTATGTATGTATGTATGTTATTTACTTGAGAGTTTCGGCGGCTGATTTAAAAATAATACCATAACAGGTCAAAGACGATATGGTTTATACCACCTAGAATAGAGGCCCAGTACTTTAGAGACATTTTAGAAACAGTTAACTCTTTCTTTTTTCAATCTTGTGTATGAAATATCGTCATTGAACTAACTCTAAATGCGGTCTTAGGTCGTAAGGTCGAAAGAGGCAGCGCCTTGTGGAGCAAATCAAGTCTCACTCGCACGGGATATTAGTAACCAACGACCCTTGAGCTATTTTGTTTCATGGAGATAATTTTAAACTCTGTTGCTAGGGATCATAATGAACAGTGCTATAGACCAGTTGCTTAATGCTATCGTAAACGAATTTCTATAACTGATAAAATTTATGGAATTGACGTAGGCATTCGAAACCATCTGACAGCTTACGTCAATCCTATATATTTTGAATAACGATAACGAACGCCAAATGCATCTTGTCTAGGATGTATAAAACATCTGTCGTTCTCGCTCTTACATACTGGTCCGAGAGTGACAGAAGTTTTATCTACCGATCTGTGTTATAGTCGCCTTTATCGGGGTGTATAAAGCATACGTCGCTCTCGCCCTTACATACTGGTCAGAGAGTGACAGAAGTTTTATCTACATCGATAATTCCATAATATGCCTGCAGGAAAGGTCTATGTCAAGCAATGACTCTCATAAGGTTTTGACACCTGCTCTAATATGGCTGTGTTTATCGCGTGACAAAGTTTGGATAAGGCATCCGTCACCTTCTCACACGTAATATATATGTAAGTATGAGAGTGACGCATGCTTTATCCACATTAGACGCGCGATATAGACGCAGACATACTAAGCCCGCAGGACCAGTCCCGGTGTCTTAAAAGAAAGAATAAAAGAAAGAAAGAACTTTTCTGTTTTTAGTCATTCGATGGTCATTTTGACAGAGACTATTTTGAGAAGATAATAACGGGTGCGCCAAAGTTCATATAAAATTGAAAATTAGATTATTGGAACTCCGAAAATGTATCTCATACAATTTTACAACCAATATTCATAGAACCGTACACTTTTCAGAATTTCTTAAATATCTTACGTGTAGAAAAAAATTGGTTAGGTTAGGTTAGATTTAAAAAAAATATTATGAGTTGCGATGATTATGACTTAAAAAGTATGAACAAAAAAGTATGAGCAAAATTTTTCGGAGTAATGATGAGTATAGTCACAAATCGTTATTTGTATAAAAATTCGAAAGACCAATGGGCCTAGTTAGTAGTGAGTGACTGTCTACGAAACTGATGTTAACTGTCGTAAGGCTATATACACCAAAAATGTATACAACATGTGCATTCAAATCTATAATGCTATACCTGATGACATATTACTACCTACTCCAGGGAAATAGATTTAAGAACAAATTGTTGAACTGGCTCCTAGATAGGTGCTTCTTTAGTGTTAAGGACTTCCTCGAGCAATGTAATAAAATGTAATAATTAGTAATAATTTAATTTGTGATCATTGACATTTCTGATATTTCATAAAATTTAACGCTTTTATTTGTAATTTTAAATGTATTTTGTTATTTAATATTCTATATTGCATAAAATTAATATTTGCACGCTTGCTTGCAGGCTAGATACATTGGACATTATTATTATTTAAAATTGTCTGTACCATCTTGTGTAGGTACTGTATTATTCTGCAAATAAATAAATGTTTTTTTAACAATGTAGTTTTAGTCTTTTAGCTAGAATAACTAGATTAGAATTCAAGGAATCGAGTAAATTTATCGGTCAGTGACCTTCAGGGCATTCGCTTCGCGTCAATTCTGTTAAGCTAAACAAATACTAGAAGTATCCAATGGTAACGATTTTTTATCTATCAAACAAGTTCGCAGAATTAAAGATTTTGGTGACTAAGACAGATACAGCTATAGATAAGATAAGATAGGCATAATTATCGATGGTCTTGAAATGGAGCGCAAAAACTAAGCAATTTTTTATATTTTATGTTATAATTTATAAGCTAGAAGACGCCCTTTAGGGGCTGTATTTCCAAAAATCCCTTGTTAGTGCACCCCTACGATGTCCAAGGAATATTACCTCCCAAGTCCTTAGGTCTAGCGCTTTTGGCTGTATGTTGATCGACCAGTCAGCCAGTCAGGTTTATCTTTCAATAATAAGCAAGTAAACTATTTGCCTTCTAGACTTTATTATCAATAAGGTACTATCAGCCCAATGGAACCCTGACCCACCATAGAACGGTGTCACAGTGACATTATAAAACAATTTGTTTGACACTTCTTATGACTTGAATCATAACGTCTCTGTGACACAGTTCTATGGTGGGTCAAGGTTCCAATATGGTCTGATAGTACAAGTCGACTTAACTTGCAATAAATACCTACTAGATAGAGTATACTAGACTTCAACCATTTTACACTTGACCCACAGAAGACTGATACATGCTGATACTACCCTTTTTTATCAGGGTCAGTAAATTGTAATAGGTTATGGTATTACTCAATTGGTACTACTATGTTATTATAATATTTTGTGTGATGTGATGAACGCGATTATTAATGCCTGAGTCTTGGATGTTTTTTTTTTATGGCATAGAGATGACAAACGAGCACACAGGCCACCTAATGGTAAGTGGAAAATGTGACCCATAGACATTCGCATTCACAAGACTGCAATGCTATCCCAAGACTGCAAATGCGTTGCCAACCCTGAGGACTAAGGTGGAATGCCTCTATGCTAGTCATTTCACCGGCTGTCTTATCCCCAATGAATCCGTAACAAACAGACAGATTCTCACATTTATAATATTAGTATGGATAATTTAACTTTGTAACTTGTTCTTATCACTTTAAAACGGTTGACCTTGACTTTGACTTAACCTTTGCTGTATATAGTGAATGTTTCTAAAAAAAATATAAGCAAATACTTAGTTTAAGTATCGTTACAATTTTGCATTAGGATTTTTTCCTCTGCTTCACCTTTTCTTAAACCATATCGTATTGATATTATAACGCTGGGTAATTCTTATTAACTTGCGTGTTTAGGGAACAAAATACTAATAAATAAAACATCAGGCTACAATGTCACAGAAATTGACCTAGTCCCAAACTAAGCTCTAGGCTTGTATTATGGGTACCAATGAGTACCTACTAACCCAAGATAAACATACTTATGTAGACTTTGTATGAGTGGGAAGAATACGAAGGATAAATTTGACGACGCGCTGGCCTAGTGGGTAGTGACCCTGCCTACGAAGCTAGCGGTCCTGGGTTCGAATCCCAGTAAGGGCGGATATTTGTGTGATGAGCGCGAATATTTGTTCCTGTGTCATGGATGTTTTCTATGTATTTAAGTATATATTTCGCTATATAAGTATTTATATCGTTGTCTAGTACCCATAGTACAAGCCTAGAGCTTAGTTTGGGACTAGGTCAATTGGTGTGAGATTGTAAAAAAAAAAAACCTCTCTTCGCTTTCATATTAGGTTGATTACTAGAGTCTGGCTGACCAAATAAATAAATAAATAAACTACACTCAGGAACTAATACTCGCGTTCATTACGCATAAATCAGCGCTGTATGTGTTTAACACCTCGGCATTAAATGCTGAGCCAGTGTCCGACTCACTGCCGCGAAGACACACTAACTACTTGTTTATTGCTGTTTTCTGTGTCTTGTATGCGCAGTGAATAAATGTATGTTTTTTTTTGTCTTTTTCTTTAAATATTTACATACACACACACATTATTACCCGTGTGGTTGCCGGGTTAGAATAGTGCCGCTCCATGTCTTCCCGTGGATGTCGTAAGAGGCGACTAAGGGAATAAAGGCTTGTAGTAGGTACTGTTAGGCGATGGGCTTGCAACCTGTCACTAATACGCTGGTAAACATCTTAGCCGAATTGTGAAAAATGTGGTTACAGAATTATCAACAAGTATTTAGACTTGTAGTCAATTCTGTTACTCTGCCTACCCCACTCTAGGAACGAAGGCGTGAGTTTATGTATGTATGTACACAAATTATGTAACCAATTTGATTTCTAGCCCACTATGGACTTTGTCAACGTGACGTTGTAAACCAAATCATAAGAAGTCTCTTATTTTTTGGTTGTCAACGTCACTTTAACATAGCCCATAGTGGGCTAGAAACTAGAAATCAAATAAACTGAACAAAGTAAATAAAAATATGTAAATAGTGAACATTCGTAGTACTATTCGCGTTCAAGTTGTCACCGTAATCTTTTTGGCTCCGAATTCCGTTGATAAGGAACGATAAGTGATAACGTGGACCATGACACAACGGATTACCTGCTTATAGACTGTCTAATTTTTTTGGTTGACAACTAACTTACACTCGGGGTGTGATTCTCTTAAACACGCGGTCGAACGAACGAGTGAGTGTCGCAGCGGCGAGTTTAAGTAGTCCCGTCAGAGCGAACAAAACACGTTTAAGAGATACATACATACATTAAATCACGCCTGTTTCCCAGAGGGGTAGGCAGAGACCACTTATTCTTTCCACTTGCTACGATCTTGACAAATTTCTTTCGCTTCTTCCATATTCATACATCGAGTCATGCACGCACGTCGGTTTCGGGTACTTAAGATTCGGCCCTTTTCCAGTATTTCTCCGATTTGACTCGAAAAAGTACGACTAGGGCGGCCCCTTCCGACCCGTCCACTCACTTTCGATCTGTATATCTCTTTCGTCAATGTTCTTTCATCCATCCTTTCTAAATGACCGAACCATCGAAGCATGCCCTTTTCAATCTTAGTCACTACATCTTCGTTTATTCCACCTTTCTCTCTGACTTTTTCATTCCTTACTCTATTAATAAGAGATATCCTCTCTGAAAGAAGGTTTTTGTCTATGTCATAGTTATTACTTATAGTCGTTATCCACACCTCTGAGGCCCTGCCAACCAAGATGTATTACGCTAACTAGCGTTTCTATTTGTTTCGTTTTTAATCCAATCGCGTAGGTCACGTGACTCTTCGTATCACTCGTAGCCGTTTGTGTTATAGTTTGGCATGCTTATCGAAAAAGGGGTGCGTATCTACTCACATAACTTTTTAAGTCCTATTATCGGAAGTCCGAAAATGTTTCTCATACCATTTTACATCATAATGATCACTCTTCATACTCTTCATAAATAAATTTAGTACTAACGATCGGAACTCATAATCATCAGAATTCATAACGCCAATATTAATGAAGCCGTACACTTTTCACAATTTCTTAAATATCTTACGTGTAATAAGGTTAGGTTAGGTTAGGTTAGATTTATAAAAAATCATAAAAAGTAACAGTTTCTTAAAAAAAATGCATTATGAATTGCGATAATTATGACTTAAAAATTATGAATAAAAAAGTATGGCGAAAAAAATTATGAAGAGTGATTATTATGAATACAAATCGGTAGGAAATCTAAAAATAGGAATAAGAATTTTATGTGAGTCAATATGGACCCTAGTTTGGCATGCTTATCGAAAAAGTACATCTCGAATGAATAATTAATTAGAAACCTTAACAACGAAGCTTTTGGTTTAAATTATGAAAAGCATCTCGCCGTGACATTAGCGTATGAGTGTTGTTTACTTAGATCGCATGTTGTTCAAGTAATAAGTACTTAAGTAGATACTTTATAGAGTTGTTAACAACATCTTACTTAAGTGATGACTCTTAATGAAGCAATATACATTACAATAAGATGTTTGTTATTTATTCATTTGTTTTGGAAATAATTCTGAGTTTGTACACCTTTTTGTGCTCTTTGCGATATTTTATTTAATATTGATAGTTTTACTAACCCCTCTAACTAAAAAGAGGGATAGTATAAGTCTGTGTCTGTGTGACTTGGACACGGTACGTTTCATGAAGATTGGTCATAGTTCCCGATTGTCTCGCAAGCTACGGCGACTAAAAGTCGGTAGAAATCCCTATAGGGATAAGTTTGTCTTTTAACTTCACTTAATAAATTGTATTTCTTTTTCTTTAAGAGTTACGAAAGAGATATGGCGAGTGAGAATGAGCGGAGACGTCGTTAGGGGACGTCCTAGACGGACGTACGGTGATCAGATTCGCGATGTACTATCAGCCCAATGGAACCCTGACCCACCATAGAACTGTGTCACAGAGACGTTATGATTCAAGTCATAAGAAGTGTCAAACAAATTGTTTTATAATGTCAATGTCACTGTGACACCGTTCTATGGTGGGTCAGGGTTCCATTGGGCTGATAGTACCTACGTGCATGAAGATTGATGAATGTAGAGGAAGCGAAAATTGTGTGGTTAGACCTGTGCACCTGTCCCTCGATAGTCTTGTTAGACATAATATACTTTAGGTATTGTTTAGTTAGACATCGGACATACCTTATCCTGAGCGAAATGGTTTTTTTAGGGTTCCGTAGTCAAACTACGAATCCTTATAGTTTTTTTTTAGTGTACCTCCCCTTCATCTAACTTGGAGATGTATTATTTTTCTCGTCTACCCCATAGTGTGGGGTGTCGTTGGATAGCTCTTTCAAAAATATTGCTGGTTTGTGAAAACGATGTTTTGATTAAGGAATCCGTTTATGAAATATTAACCATTAAAGCGCAAATTTTTGTTCATAGGTACATGTAGTTTTTTGAAATAGGTTTTTGTGTTTGTCGTGACGGCTTCTGACCCCTACACTGAGCATGGTCCAACATGCTCTTGCCCGGTTTTTTTAGAATGAAATGACCGAAATTATTCAGGTCAGTGTCCGTTTTGACGCGATAGACTAAACACATAGCATTCTTTCACATTCAGAATTAAGAATTTGGATCATTGAGTAGCGTGGGACTAGAAAAACATCTTTTGAACAACGAAAGGTGTGATATTCATTGTATATCTTTAACAAAAGAAAGTAACTGAGATTTAATTAATGAAAAACGACATAAAATAATACAACATCCATAACACAATAACTGAAAAATAAAACAAAAATTAAATAAAACTAACTCTAAATATATAAATTCACTAAAACATTAAATCTGAGAATAGCCCGTGCGGCATTGTACCAAAGATGCTGGCAGCATTTCCTCGCTGGATGGTTAAACTTTTACGTTGAGCGAGGAAACTGCCAGCTCTTCGGTCTCCCGTGACCAATATCACGCATGTCGTTGTTCAAAACAGAGATCCTAGAGGAAGTTTTTTAAGTAGGCTGTAATAACCAGATAGTTGCAATTACAAAACTCTACCTTACTTATTAATTCCTAGCCAAAGTCTTATTCTGAATACAATGAACCCTAATTTGATTAGAGTATAATTTTGATCATCGCTCAATACTTTCATGTAAATATTTAAATTTATCATTGCACAAGTTAATTTATTGTAGGGGTGCATTGTATACTTCGATAAATTATCAGTAGATTGCTTATCGGATATATTTACGATACCTTTATTTTACGGCCTAAATGTAATATTTGTAATAGATATAATATCGATAAATTGGTCTCTAACGTGTCTAGTTTATGTAACCTATCTTAAGTCCAAAAAACGATTGCCCGAATTCCGTTTGTTCGAAAAGTGGTTGAAATTATATTATTTGCCTTTGCTTGTTAAAATTGGTTAAATCATTTGTTTTGGTCACAGCCCAACCTAACAAACCTCCTCGCTTGGCTCGTCGTCACACTTTACCGTGCATGCGAATAATCTGGAATTTGAACCTGGTACCGCTAGCTTCGTAGGCAGACTCACTACGAACAAGGCTAAGGGGTTGCCATATATTTTAAACCTACCGCAATTTTATGACAATGATAACATAACACTAATACTAGCATTAGGTGTATAACTATTTAAAATAAAACCCGATACAATGGATATAACTAGGGTTGCCAGACATACTATAATATATAGTCCTATTATACTTTATTTTGCCTCTGTATACTTTATTATATACGAAACACATAAAGTATGCTAAAATACTATATTTTAAACCGAAATTCAAAGATCACAAGTTGACGTTAAAATTAGGGTTTACGTAAACATTTCCGAACGTACCTACTCATAAAAAAGTGAGGAAAATATTAAAAATACTTTATTCTTTCAGTGTATACTTTATTTTTAAAGCCTTCAATCCGCCAAATACTATATATCTCAGAAAAAAATCTGGCAACCCTAGATATAACCCACCTTCACAATACACGGAGGAATCGGTGAACATACTTACATAAAAAAAACATACAGTGGAACATAGAACGTCCTTCTTTTTGAAGTCGGCTAAAAATGAGCTATGCTGTTGGACTAATAATTGCATCCACTTTTTAAGTATTTTTTTTGTTTTGCAATTTTTATGTTACACCGTTTATACACACCGTATGGGTGGATGAAGGATGAAGCACGTTAATTCACATTAATAGACGATATTTGATGCAATTGACAACCGCTCTGGGGTGTTATTCTCTCAAAAACAACGGACGGGCGGACGAACGAGCGAAATCGCAGCGGCGTGTTTAGGTAGTCCCGTCAGAGCGAACAAAACACACTTTAGCGCGTGCATTTTCAATTAAGCAGCCTTTTCCGTTCGATCCATCGACAGAAACCATGCTGCTAAGTTGAAAATGCACGCGCTAATATATGTTTTGTTCGCACTGACGGGACTACTTAAACTCGCCGCTTGGACATTCACTCGTTCGTCCGTCCGACCGTCGTTGTTCAGATAATGACTAGCCTAAAGGGTTGTCTCAAAGTATATTTATTTTTGGTTATTATTTACTGAGAAAAAAGTGTGGAATATTATTGTATAAGTGTTTGCTACGCTCGCTTTGGACTAGTGGTCGGAATGACGTCATTTTATTTGTAAGGAACTGCGTTTTGTCTTTTTAAGTCTAGCACTAGCTGTGACGTAGAAAATACCATGTGGCGTTTAAGCTCTTTAGCTATTAGCAGAAGTTTATTTATTTATTTAAATTAGTAAATAAGGGACAAAAAACATTTGAGACAAACTTCTATTAGTATGGTTTAATATCGCTAAAATGCCTCCAAGTACGGTGGTAACTGTCAATTATTAGTGACAGTCACATAAAAGTGTCCAACACTGGTGCCATTACCCCTATTTTATAAAATACTAGCTGGCCACACCCGGCGCTGCCCGAGTTTAATTTTTGTTTATACAAACCTTTAAAAATATACTTTACGACCTATTTTCAAATCTACTATACACACAAAATTTCGTAAAAATCGGTCAAGCCGTTTCGGAAAAGTTTGGTTACATACACGTTACACGAGAATTTTATACAGTGTGTTACCAGCACCCTGGCTTTTTTTAAAGTAGGTTAAAATAACGTATATCTGTAACGTAACTATGATATTAATTTAATTAATAAACACATTTTCAGGCTTTGTTAACTTTCAACCAAAATTTTAATGGCCAGCAATGTAAAGCACAGCAATTTGACAAGTGTAAATGACAGTCGACGGCTACTTTGATTATTATGATTTGCCCCCGTACCATACGACATGCCTTGTACCAAGCAACAGCAATACTGATAATGATAACGATGAACACGCAGCACATGCACTACATTAAAAATAGACAGTATCTAAGAAAATTTATTGTGAAGTTAATTTAATTATTTTTTAATTGATAATACTTGCAAACAATTGCTAAAGTAACGTATTATCGGCAGTTTAAAAAAATGCCCGCATGCCGGTAACACACTGTATATCAGTTATCCTTATCAATCTTGCTGCACCGAAGGTGTTATTGAAAACGAGATTATAAACAAATAAATAAATAAAATATTGCTCATTTATTATTATCAAACTGGTTTATAAATTAAGTTTTTATCAAAATACATGGGTATGAAGCAGTGGCGTATTTCATTAAAAAAAAGTCTAATTATTACGTCGTATTCGATAAGAAACAATGTATTGACACTTCCCAATACAAACTCATTAACCTGAATAGTAGTTACAGCTGATTTAAATGAAGATAAGTTCTACAAATAAACATGTCTACGATAGATAAAACGTTTTTAACCCGACCAAGGAAATTACATGTTGAAAACCTACGTTTGTTTTTGTGTGTCGTCGATAGGGCGAACGGATTGACTAATACACATGTGTTTTATTTTTATTATGAAAGAATATATTCCAGTAGTGGTCGTTGGCCAAATTTTATTAAAATCGGTTTAGCCAGTAAAGATTTATTAGGTATGAGACAAACTCCCAAATCGTCTTGTTTTTTTTTACTATAAAGTTGTTATCAGCTTCGTGCGGGATAGGTCAGATAGGTGTATTAATTAATTTAAGTTTTAAATAGTCCAATTGATTGCGAAAACCGCATTTTTATCCATTCTGCCGTTTCTGAGATTAGCGGTATTATAAGAACGTACACAGACGCGTCTAGGGCTTATCTACGTATATCCTACACATAATATACATTCTTCCGTCACTGAAATACAACACTTAAGCCGATAAACTTAGAGACTTGAAATTAGCAAAATTAGGTGCAATAAGAAAATGTTCAAAAAACATCCCCAGACAAAGCAAAGGCGGTAACAACGGGAAATGGATTGACACGAACTAAGTAGCAAGCATCTAGACTGCAATTTATTGATTAAAATAACTCGTAAAAAAAAACAATTGCCACCAAAACACATCCAAAACAACATGCTAAAACAAAAATAAAAACGAGATCATTTTTATTTGACGACGCGATATCCTAGTTGGTAGTGACCCTGCCTACGAAGCTAGACGTCCTGGGTTCAAATCCCGGTAAGGGCAGATATTTGTGTGGATGAGCGCAAATATTTGTTCCTGAGTCATGGATGTTTTTTCAGTATATATTTCTCTATATATTGGTCTGACATAGTCCCATGATATTATTATTATTATTATTACTAACCAAATGACTCACCACAAATATCCTATAAGTAAATACAAAATCCAACACCTAAACACTGAGCATCTTTGACACTTCACGCTCGTTCCACTGACGTTATCACTAAACTTGTCAACCGAGCACGACCGCCCTTCTCGGAGTCTGACACGGTACTGCTTTGGTTTATCAATGAGGAGGTATTGTCTGGCTTCTTGATTACAATGGCTAGCCGATTGAAGACAGCCAAGGCGTAATATGTTGACATTAAATTTATTTAGTCATAAACAAGAATTTGGATCGACCAAGGGTTGAGTTATTTCTGTTATCTGCCGGCACGAGATGTACAAAGAGACACTTCATCTAGAAATTAATGGAGGAAAGGGTTTTGGGTAAGTTTAGTGTACTTAAGCATTTTTAAAATCGTAGGTAATTTTTTTAGGATCGCGGCCTATATGTGAGATAAATCTATTCAAAATAAACATGTTTTGTTTTGTTATGTAATAATATTAAGTGCATCGGAGCCAAAATATTTTAATGTACCTGGGCGTACCAAAAACTTTACATCTGTAATATCTCTAATCATAATTATTAAAAGGATAAAATTTTATATATTTATACGTATTTAGAGGTCCTCTAAGCCATGGTAAGAAAATCATCCGAGGCCGGTGAAAAAAAAGGACTAATGTTCATAAAAACTCACCCAATGCCTTGTATGCCGCTTCGACCCTTAGGCTGCGTTTCCACCAGAGATGTGCGAGGTAGCTAAGCGGTGCGAGGCTGTGTAACGAGGCAGTGTAACGGTGTAAATGTTTCCACCAAAGATGTGCTAGGTAGCTGAGCGGTGCGAGGATGCATAGCGAGGATGTGTAGCAGGCTCTTTTTAAATAAGCGGGTGGAGTGCGGTGAGGCGGGAGCGGAGCCAGACGCCGCCTCGCAACACATCCCTCGCAACACATTCCTCGCAACACATTCCTAGCACACATCTTTCCCTTCTTTTGTATATACAAAAACCTCGCTCCGCTGAGCTGTTTCCACCAGAGCTAAGCTAAGCGAGAATAGGTAAATGAAGTGTTTCTATTGGTTCATGACAAACACATCCCTCGCAACGCATCTTCGCACATCTCTGGTGGAAACGCAACCTTATGCTGATCTACGAAAACGGGTTACATTATATGGAAATTCTATACAAAGTGACCCGCTTTCATTGCTCTTGATGGGTGAATTGCAAAAATATTGTACATAGTTAAGGGCTCAATTAAAAAACCCTTAACAATCCTTAACTTTTTCCTTTGTGTAACGAAGATTAGTCATATAATCATGCATAACTTTCGTTACACAAAGGAAAAACAATGGAAGAAAGTTAACGTTGCCTCAATTAAGCCCTTAACTATGTACAATATTTTTGCAATTCACCCTGATTATGTTATGGCAAGCCTTTGTGTCACAAGTGTTACTGGTAGGTACTTTAATTTAAAAACAAATACAAAATCTCGGATTCAATAGTACGTATAACTGGGAATTTAATATACTTACCTATACAAATGACAATATGAATCATAAAGTCGGCTTTTCAAGCTGTTTTGTTTTATTCAGAAATACGCAATTTAGGGGTCCGTAACAACAGGGTGCCAACGATATCATTATTAAGCCTCCGCTGTCCGTTCGTGTGTCTGTCAACGCGCTGTAACTAATGAAGGACATAACAATATCCTCCAAACCGTGGAGGACATGATGATAATGACGATGATGTGATGATGATATCTCATGAACAGTAATACCTAGGTAGACGGACACTTGGAATTTTCAAGTCACTATTGTCGCTATGTGTATAAAAACAAGTAAACAATGGAATTAAATATATACATACATACTCGTACAAGAAACGTGCTTTTTTCGGCTTTCTTTGCTTGACCTTAACAATCATTGCTATTGCCTTGTATTTTTTATACTACATACATACATTAAATCACGCCTGTTTCCCAGAGGGGTAGGCAGAGACCACTTCTTTCCATTTGCTACGATCTTGACAAATTTCTTTCGCTTCTTCCACATTCATACATCGAGTCATGCACGCACGTCGGTTTCGGGTACTTAAGATTCGCCCCTTTTCCAGTATTTCTCCGATTTCACTTGGTTTTTTTATACTGTCGTCGATATATGGTACATATGTTAATAATTGTCATTTTGCCATTGTAGTTATTTCAATTTTAACAGTTTAGGTATGCTATCTCACCCGGGATGGTGAAAGGATTCTAACGATACCACACACATCTAAATCGACTCAGGCGTTTAGAAGTTATGGTGGAATAAAGAATCATAACACATACGTGAACCCTGAATACATTAGGTTTGTACACTGCTTCTTTTGGGCAGTCGTGTAAAAAAGGGGGCACCGTACAAAAATGGTTCGAAACCCTTCTTGTGCGATTCCAACTCGGACTTGACCTGTTTTTTTTAAACTACACACATACACACACATAAACTCACGCCTTTATTCCCAGAGTAGGGTAGGCAGAGCTACTGAATTTCCAACAACTATAAAAACTTTTTGATAATTCTGTAACCACATTTTGCACACTTAGGCGAAGATGTTTACCAGTGACAGGTTGCAAGCCCATCGCCTAACAGTACTACACGCCTTTATTACCTTAGTCGGCTTTTACGACATCCACGTAAAGACTTGGAGTGGCACTATTCTAATCCGGCAACCACACGGGGAACTATCGAGATTATTATTCATGACACTATTGCAACATCGTCGAAATAGCGGCAGGTCGTTAAATAAATAATTCAAACTGCGGTTAGCACTCGATTAATAGATAATTTAATTACTTACGACATGATTTATCACAAAAAAATCAATAAAATTCAGAGGACATTTAGGGTAAAGTCAGCAGTGGTCAGCCAGAGATCTGTAGTCGGCCTCTACCTATACTTTGTATGAGTGGGAAGAGTACAAAAGATATATTTCCCACTCTTCGCACTCATATAAGGTCGACTACACTGGTCTCTGGCTGACCAATGGTAACTTTACCCTATTTCGAATCGAATCAGTGCGAGCCCAACTCTCATACTTAACCATTTTTAAATATTTGTATTGTTTTTTCAGGGGTGTTATTCTCTCAAAAACAACGAACGGTTGGACGAACGGGCGAAATCGCAGCGGCGAGTTTACGTAGTCCCGTCCGAGCGAATGAACACATGTTAGCGCGTGCATTTTCAATTAAGCAGCCTTATACGTTCGATCTCATCGGCAGAAACCATGCTGCCAAATTGAAAATGCACGCGCTAAAATATGTCTTGTTCGCACTGACGGGACTACTTAAACTCGCCGCTTGGACATTCACTCGTTCGTCCGTCCGGCCGTCGTTGTGGAGAGAATCACTACCCTGGGTTTGTGCTGTACATTTGATCTATCTGACTTACCAAATTTGACGCTTGAGTGTTTTACCGTTTGTACGATATCTACAACAAAAACCACCCCTTTATTACTTATTTCAGTTTCTTTAATTCCTACTTTTATTTGTTAGTAAATCCGTCATTACAACATACAGGGTGTTAGGTATTGAGTGGATAACCCTTGAACTACGGAGGGCACTTAGGACGTTATGAAAACGTCGAGCTTCCAGTGGCGCCCTCATTACTATTATTCTGTTTTCTAATTCACTAAAGAATTTCCTTGCAATCAGACGATACATTTTTGTAGCGCAAGTAAAAACACAATTTATGGTATACGTAACAAACTTTAATAACAACTACCCTTTCAGTAGTCAGCTTATCGGGAAAGGGTGGCCACTTTTTTCCGTTAAGTTGATAACACGAAGGTAAATTGTTATTAAACTATGTGATATACCCTATAAGTTGTGTTTTCATTTGTAGTACAAAAACCTATCGACCAATTTCAAGAAAATTCGTAAGAGTATTAGAAAACACAATAATAGTCATGAGGGCGCCACTGTACATCCGGCGTACGCTCGGCGCAGTCTTAAGCGACAAAGAGGAGCAATTACACAAAAGATCCCATCAGGGTGGAAGTGTACCTATCCGTAAGGACCACACAAATAAGATAAGACTAGACCACTCTAGTCCAAAGCGCTAGTAGACCCCCTACGTGCTAACGGTGTAAAAGATCAGGGCTATGTGGGCAATTTACTGTTTACATATTTTGAATGTTTTTTTTGACCTACATACATAAATACGCCTGTCTCCCAGAGGGGTAGGCAGAGACCACTTCTTTCGCTTCTTCCACATTCATACATCGAGTCATGCACGCACGTCGGTTTCGGGTACTTAAGATTCGGCCCTTTTCCAGTATTTTTTCTCTTTGCAATTATTGCTTATTTTTATTCCCTGACCAACAAGATGACGTTTGTTTATGTCTGCCTCTCTATTATGTCTAGGATTTCGTAGTCCACAAACTGATTGGTCAATTTCAATTCGGTTATTTGACCTCTTTAATCGTTTGAGACCTCTGAGCACTGACGACGGAACAACTGATTTATTAGTTTGACATTGAACTCGACCGTGACCTTATCCAAGGACAACTACGTAGGGGAGGTGTAATCCCTAAGCCGCTGCGGCATACATGTAGAGTTGGGTGAACTCTGAAAAAAGTAGACTACTTATGTCCGGCTTTTTAAATAGGTAGGTACAGTCGAGGAAATTAATTCCTTTGGACTATGTCAAAGTGACATAATTAATCAAAACGACTTCTTATGATTTTATTTATAGTGTCACAGGGTCTAGGAATCAATTTTCTTGACTGTACTTGTTTAACCTAATTCTATGTTTTTTATGGCGAGTAGAAGGCAAACGACCACACAGGCCACCTGATCTGGAATCTGTGAACCATAGATATTTGCATTCTCAAAGCTTATTAATTTTATATAGATTACATTTGTAAAATATTCGTTACTTATTCTTATACTTACTACTCTAACAGGTGATTTAATCTGCTACTAGTACTCGTACCCTGCACCTCTACCTAGACGGTATTAAAGGCGAATCCAGGATTTCATTGTTAATGTTATGGGATAAAAATCTGTATTAGAAAACACTTTCATATGATTAACCCCAGGAACTAATATCTCACAGCAAAATTTCGACTCCGCATATTCTCTAAAGCTTCGAATGTGTGCTTAACAGTATCCTTAAGTGCGTTAAGAGCACACAGGCCTCGTGATGGGTAGTAGCATCTGAGACCGATAGACATTTGCACTTTCAACACTACAATCTCACAACTGCAATCCTTAGATATCAAATGCGCTGCCAACCCTAAGGAATATGTTAGGATGCCTCTATACTAGTTATTTCACCAGGTGTTTTATAGCCACATCGGAACAAATGCTGCTCCTTTTAACCTATCACCAAGTAGGTTAAAAGCATAAGATGTTATAAGTAACGATTCCGGCGGTCCGACCACCACTAAATGAGCTCTCTTTATTTTCTTAAAAGAAATGCAATAAATAAAATTACGGTAAAACTCCCATTTAATTGTAAAGGAATTTGAAAAAAAAAAACGTAATATTGACTGTCTTTTATTAAATCTTAAAAAACCTTATCACAATATTTGGTTATTACAGTTCTATATCTCTGGAACAGCTTCTTATAATAACATGAAATTAAATGAAATTATTGGCACTTAAAGGTACTTACATGTAAAATCTATTAAAATGAACTATTAGACTAAATAATATTTTTTTAGTTCTGAAATAGATTTCAATAAAGATAAATAAATTGCAAGGCTGTCAATGTTAAGAATTCATCATCCACTTTATTGTCAAAATAATTTTCTAGCTTAAAACTATTGGAAGAATTATTTTACCCAGTCAACTGTGTAGACAACATTATATAAAATATCTTAATAAAGAAAATAAAATATAAAAAATAAATATAATCATAATTTATAATTGTAAAAGTATGCATGTCGAAACATAATGAGACTTAATATGTGGACCTAAAATCCAATCTTAAAGCAGTTTCTTTTAACCTTCTCAACGCCTTTTAACCTTTAAAAAACCAGCACGAATTTGAACCTACTAAATCTGTGTAGATTAAAAACAGTAAACTATATTTTCTATTACAATTCCCAAAACACGGATAATAAGTATTAGAGGCCAATTGAGGTTTTATAATCCATAAACCTATACATAATGATTGTTATGTTTATTACGTCAACATGAAATTTAAAATTCGCGTTGTTTAAATTTGAAAATGGCGTGATTTTATTGAAATTTTAACCTTAGGCTAGCTTAGCCCTTACTATTGAGCAGTATTTTTTTAAGTTATAAATGTTTATAATTACTAGGTAACTTAATGTGTTTCATATTTAAGTGACTAAATATATATTCAGTAAATATATGTGACTAAAACCTATTATGGTTAGCCTCTAAAATAACTTAAAAACGTTTTGGTGTGAAATAATATCGCTATAGTTCACTGTATAATAAAATGATATCGACCTTTATCATTAAGCAGAGGTAAATGAATTAAGCTGCCATTTATTAGGTAAGTATTATTTTTAGATAGATTTTATTAAAAAAAACATCTCTAGTCAGTAAAGGCCTACTTTAGCGTACTTTTTAGCAACCAAAGCTTTACATTTATGGTAAAATTAAACATGCATTTTTTAAGTTACCAAAACGGTACGATTGTATTTTTATTAATTATTTGAATTTTAAACGTCAGTGTCTAGATTAATACTCTAGTTAAAATAATGAAAAACTTCTTTTACTTTTTAACCTCTTAAAGGTTACATAAAATTCTATCCGCAAAGCTAAAAAGTGACTCGAACCTCCGTATACAATTTTAATTCGCATCATCAAATCCTATTAAAGTCAAAAGGTTAAAAATCGAGAGGGCATCAACAAAAGGCAAGTTACCCTACCCAATACAGGTACTTATTGACAGCGCGTGATCTATGTCTATCTCACTTTAAGGTAACGCTGCATCCCTTTCAACGACCTATATTACAAAAAAACTTACATAACAGTCGGTAGCCACTATAATATTTTTTAAACATCATTAAATATAGGAAGGCACTGTGTCAATGTATACATTAAAACTAGAGCAAAGCGGCAAACACATTAAAGCCGCAAATGCACAGAGAGCGGAGACGGCGCGATGTGGCGCGGGTCAGCTCAAAGTGAGATAAGTATAGAAAAGTGAGCCTTGATCTGTGTACGATACATTTTCAGTGGACGACGCAAGACCCGCCGAGACCGGCTTTTGTTTTCACTTATTAAAAAAAAAGTATCATATTAACACAAATCAAAGCTCACTTTTCAATTACTCACTCTACTATCTGCGCCAACCTTATAACTGCCTTGGCCATCACACCGCATCAGCTGTCAGTCCGTTTGCAACTTAAGACGACAATCATATTTGATATCGTTTGCCACTAAGCATATAACATGACATGTGACGTGTACCAAAAGGTACTTAACACGTGAAAACACTACTCATGATATCGTACTTATGTCGTGTTTTTTATAGTAAGGTGTCAGGACCGAATTTCATTGCTAACGTGCCTTGAGATGGGCATCTCAGTCAACATCACTTTATTAATACGGTCCTTAGAACGTAAGCTCCATCTTAACCTTTTAACCGCGCAGACCAAATGAATATTTGAATTATACGTGAAGGCACGAATGTGGCCATTACGGTCAAAAGGTTAAGATACTTTATTAAACAATATATTTTCAGTTACTTCTCTAGCACTAATTAAAACAGAATAGCAATCAGTCGAAACAGACTAATTTTTCAAAATTACCGGTTCTCGTAAAAAAAACACTGAAATATTATAAATTTTTCACCGTGTAATAAACCGGTTACACTAAAACACTTGGTCCATTTACCGGTAACTATTAGTAGCGGTTACCGTTTGTGGGGGGTATCCCTAGTCATTGTTCCTCAGAGTTAGAAGACTCGGACATAATAGGCGTCGTATCCGGTGATTTGAGCAATGTCTTAATCAATATGACTATTCCTATTACTATAAGAAGGAGGCCGATACCCTGAAATAAAAGGAATGACACATTTAGTCGTTTATAATATTAATATCTTGGGTTCTACAAAGGTTTGTTTTTGCATACATGGTCACCAGATTTAACTTCTAGTAACTGCGCTTTAGGTTAAAAGTTTAGTTCCGTGGTCAAGCAAGAGCAATAGCTCTTTTAAATTAGTCAGCTGTTATTAAATAAATTGCACCAACTAGTCAAGAACTTTGATTTAACTGAACCTTAAGGTTAAAAAAATCAGGTTTCTGGCTGCACTACAAAAAAAGCTATAAGAGTGGGAAATTGGGCCTGATTGGGTTCGTTCTTATATACACAGAGTCACCGGACTTTTTCTTCAAACTTGTCTGGACACACTGCATTGTCTAGATACTTACAGTGAGCGCATATAGCGCATAAGGCAGCCCATTTCGCAGGTTTAGCGCCATCCGCGCCATTCGAGCGTATTCCGGCGTTATTTGCACCTCTTGTCGGAACCAGAACATAGGGACTAACACGTCACTGTCTGGTAACTGGTTGTTTATGCTGAAAATAACGGACATATTGATTGATGGATCAAGGACAGGGTGTTTGATAATTAATGTTGGATAATCCCTGATGATGAAGATGTATTATAATTAGGGTTGAGACTTTTGGTGGCATATCGTGGTTCTAGAATCCATGGAGTCGCTATTTCCTAATTATTATAAACATACCACTTTGATTTTGGCCTTCAGTATTGTCATATTTTAAAACAAACTAAATTGGTTTGGTGTATCAATACCAGAGAAATACTGGAAAAGGGTCGAATCTTAAGTACCCGAAACCGACGTGCGTGCATGACTCGATGTATGAATGTGGAAGAAGCGAAAGAAATTTGTCAAGATCGTAGCAAATGGAAAGAAGTGGTCTCTGCCTACCCCTCTGGGAAAAAGGCGTGATTTAATGTATGTATGTATGTATGTATCAATACCTACATATATTTGTTTGTAACGCTTTCACAGCGGAGATATCCTACTTAACAAAATTCAATTCAATTAACAAATGAAAAAAATAAATGAAATTTTGAAATATTGTTATGATAATACTGAAGGTCAAGATCAAGTTGGTATGTTTATAATAATTAGGAAATAGCGACTCCATAGATTCTAGAACTGCGATATGCCACCAAAACTCCTAACCCTAATTATAATAAAGCGACTACTCACTGCATCCCAGGCACGTGGCGGACCAGGAGGCTGATCTGCAGCTGAGCCGCGACCTGCAGTGGCATGCCAGTGTACATCTCTAGCGCCAGCCTGAAGTTGTGCTCCCTGCAAGGAAAGTAAACGGTTAATAAGACGAGTGTTGACGAGGGTCTGCACAGTGGGTTCTTACTTGTGTCTCACTCGCTTCCAACGGCGAGTGAGAGAGAAGTACCAACCCGAAGCATCTTTCTAAGTGATCACAGACTTTCTTTTCTCTCTTCTCAATTTTTTTAAATAAGTTATTTGTTATTTCTTAAGTAGCGATTCGAGCATTTGCTATTCCTATTCCTATTCCTATTCCTAGTCTACTTCGGACTATATCTGTGACGTAATCAATCAAAACGTAAGAGACATCTTATGATTTTATTTACAGTGTCAATTTGACATAGACCAAAGTGGACTAGGAATTAAATTTCGTGACTGTACCAGTCACTTATTTTACAGAGATCAGTGGCGGAGTTTCTGTTACCTATTGCGGCTCCGGCACTAAGGTCCGTATTAATAAACTAATCTCAACTCTGATGCTCGTCTTGAGATGCGTCAAAAATGACAGTGTTCTATTTGACGTATCTTGTGACACGCATCTCAGCCAAGATGAGTTTATTAATACGGGCCTAAGATTGCGTCGATTCACGATACTTAATACGCTTGAAACCAAATGCAGCTCAGCCCGTCTGTTCGGCGGCTGGCGGCGCGTGAGGTCGGACCAATACTTACTTGTGTGATGAGCGCGAGAATTTGTTCCTGAGTCTTTCTATATAAATAGCAAGCCTAGAGGTTAGTATGTATGTATGTATGTATGTAAACTCTTTATTGCACAATAATAATAAAAAACAATTACATATTATTGCTCTTTGCGTAGTATGTGTGGTGTGAAACTGATTGATAGAGTAAGGAATGAAAAAATCAGAGAGAAATGTGGAATAAAAGAAGATGTATTGACTAAGATTGAAAAGGGCATGCTTCGATGGTTCGGTCATTTGGAAAGGATGGATGAAAGAAGATTGACGAAAGAGATACAGATCGATAGTGAGTGGACGGGTCGGAAGGGGCCGCCCTAGGCGTACTTTTTCGAGTCAAATCGGTTAAATACTGGAAAAGGGCCGAATCTTAAGTACCCGAAACCGACGTGCGTGCATGACTCGATGTATGAATGTGGAAGAAGCGAAAGAAATTTGTCAAGATCGTAGCAAGTGGAAAGAAGTGGTCTCTGCCTACCCCTCTGGGAAACAGGCGTGATTTAATGTATGTATGTATGTGTAACAATTACAAGTAAATTCGTACAAAAACTTAAGATAAACATGTACAAAGGCGAACTTATCCCTTTAAGGGATCTCTTCCAGTTAACCTAACCATGATTGAGGAAACTGTACGAGGATAGGCAAGATTACAGGGATGTACACAAAAATAAAGAAACTCACAATTCTACAGCTAAATATCCATAAATTATACATTATTATTATTATTATTAGTTTGGGACTAGGGTAATTTGTGTGAGATTGCCTTCCGATTTTTATTCATTTCTTTGAAGACGAACTTCTTACTGTACTTACTCGGTAGGCGCTAGTCCCTCGATCTTGTTGGGATAGTACGGATCGGAGTGCAGGAAGTGCGGCAACGATACGAAGGCCGGGGCGCCGTAGCGGCACGCAGATACGTTTAGGGCTCCGGGCGGCAGGCAGTCGCGGTCGCGAACCTCGTCGCAATAACATGCCTGAAAAAAAACAACTTTAGAATAGAAGTTTGTTAGTTTTTATGATAGATGGAGGCAAATGAGCTATCGGGTCACACGATGTGAAGTGATCAATACCCTTGGATACCTGTAACACCAGCCCCCTATTTCACCATCCTGACAACCACAAGTGACAGGTGACATTTCGGTATACATTGCAGAGTTTACAAGTTTTCACGTCACTGGGATTCGCCATGTAGACTGAAATGTCACCTGTCACCTGTTAATTTGAGGGTGGTAAAATAGGGGGCAGGAGAGGTATTGCAGCTGCGTTGCCAGCCTTT
Source organism: Acleris laterana (assembly GCA_963966035.1). Lineage (NCBI taxonomy): Eukaryota > Metazoa > Arthropoda > Insecta > Lepidoptera > Tortricidae > Acleris > Acleris laterana. The sequence continues at coordinate 1,337,547 of OZ014447.1, read as the reverse complement.
GAGAAAAGAGAATAGCTCGTCTCATGAAGGTCCCCAAGTTGAAGCGGTTCGGTAAGATTCCATCACCCTGTTGTGGGCGGCAAAAAGTTTCGTTTAAAACGCACATTGGTAGACTGCCGATCAAGATGATGGTGATGATAGGCCCGCCGTTGCATTACAAACGTTATTCAATTTCCTAAAATCGTTATTTCTTAGTAAGATTTTCCAGTTTTTTGGAGAATTCTTGGAAAGTTTTTAGCCGTGTTGACTCGACGCGATTTTCTCCATTCCAGAAATCAATGATAGCGTCGGCGAAGCCCATTTCTGGGCGCTGTGGCCCTTCAGGCATGATGCAAAAGGACGACCCTGAATCTACACCATTTCGACCTAATTACAAAGAGAAAAAAATTGAATTTCGGTTGACAGAAAACGCAAAATTTGCGTAAAAAAAGATATTCTAAGAAAATAATCTAACAAGTCCTCATATACAAAGCTGTGATCCGGAAAGACCCAATAGATCCCGTAACATTCAAAAACCACATTTCTCCTCTTTTCTGTCTGTTCTCCAATAAAATACGGAGCTTACCCTTTGTCAAATGTTTGCCAAACGTATCGTATCCCAACTTTTTCATTTGCCAACCCAATTTTATATAAATATTTCAGGATTTCAGTACCATCGTGTAGAACCCTATAGGTTTGGTTAGTTGTTTTTTTATAAAATCCTGAAATATTTACAGAAAACAAAGCCGGTTGGCAAATAAAACGGCGTCGGGAAACGATACATTTGGCAAACATATTTCGCCGAAGAAAGGTAACTCGATAAAAAAAATAACGCTTACCATTCTAGGATAGTTGTATCCATTGTCAAACACCGACAAGTTGGCCGCGTATTCGACGCCGTCTATGCCGTCAACGTATACATCCTTGTTTTTGCTCAAGGTCAAGTATCTGTGGACAATCAAAAATTAATTTTTAGCCATTATGTATAATATAAATATCATTATGGTAACTCTATTCTAGGTCTATTCTATACTTTATTGACAACCATATTAATCTTAAATTTCTTCAAATTATTACTATAGGTATGCAGATAGCAGCCTTCTTTGGTGTCACGGCGGCGCTTCAAAGGAGGCTTACAGATCATAAACTAAACAGATGTGTGTAATGAGCAGAGCCCGGAATTGCCGCGGCAAAACAAAAGACTCTCGCAATCTAGTTAGTGTTAGATTATTTTTTTATCGATATATCGATAAGTAGAGTTGTGTAAAAGAAGAAAAAAAAACGATCCATATTTAAATCCATATCCATATTTAATAAAACATTTTACGTGAGGTTTAAACAGTTTTATATAAATCGTACAAGCCTGGAACTTAGGTTGGCGGTTTTGGCACCAGCGCTTCCGCTGATATTAATTTGTTATTATTCTTAAGAATTATCAACACTTGGATAATCAATAATTGAGATCAATAAAACAATACCGCGCATATGCCTACTTGTACTTGTAGTTTCAAATCCGGTGACTAGTGTTTTTTGTCTGTATTTTTATTAATAAATTAGGTATATACTAGTATGCGTGTTTTGCATGTGTTACATGCGTGTATTTAACCAATATCGTTGTTAGTCGATGATGGTGAAAAAAAATATTGGCGTACATACATACAAAGTTGTAAAATTTTATATGGATGTGTCGGCATTTAGTTTTAAATCCCTATCCTACTAATATTATAATTGTAAAGTAAAGAGAAATTCCTTCACGATGCAACGGCGGGACGGATTTGGATCAAATTGCAAATGCATTTCAATGCAGGAGTTTCTTGCGGCGCTTCTTCTCCGCAATGATGGTCTTGTCCGAAGCGCTTGCAGACTCACTCAATATTACCGACGTGTAAAAGAGCATTCATGTGGCCAATTTACGGAATAAATATTTTGAATTTGAGTACGAAGATAGATTGAATTTGAATATATTATAACCCCGGATTTACACACGTTACTTCTATCCCGGAAAAATTAAATGTTTTCGAGGGAATAACGATAACTAAAATCTAGCGGACGAAGTAAAATATAAGGTCCTTTTTTAACAGAGGTTCATTGTAAGTACATCAGTTACTAAGCTCTAGTTAATAATATAAAGTAAATTGTAACTGGCAATAAAATTAATCAAGTATCTACTTTTTGATTAGTGATCAAATTCGATAAGCGGAACCTAATAGAAGGCAATCCTATACAAAAACCCAACGTATTCTAACTATAGTACAGATGTAGTGAATAATCCTTTCCCATCGTTTTTTGTCGAATATGTTCGTATTTATCTAGCTTTCTCAATTAGCTTCAGTACCCATCAATATGCCAACTGAGGAAGCAAGATACATACGAGGTAATCCGACCAAAAACGATGGGAAAGGATTATTCACCACCTTTGTACAGCCATCAGAAGAAGTACCTACGCAACCGAAAATATCAAAATGATCTGCACTCGACTCTATTGTCAAGAGAATACGTCGTGTCTAGATCATTTTGAGCATGTTATTCTGCGTAGCTACTTTTGGTGCTGAGTGTACAGTAAATGAAACTGAAAGACGTACCTTTTCATGCCTTAATCACATTGTGACAACAGCTAAAATGGTACGTTTTTCAGTTTCCTTTACCCTACATACTTACATGCATAAATTTCGAGTTTTCTAAAAAAACAGCTGTCTAATTCCCATATTGACACATCGATAATTAGAATCGATCTCAAAACCTTACGATCACGAGTGGAATTTAAATCACTAGGCCAGCCAACCTCATATCGGGTTAATCCAATGAAACAAAAGTATGCGAATTTTATCACAATCTAGATAAACAAAGTTATTTATTACTAAAGGTCGTTTGCATAATAAACTTTTTATGTATATACGTCATTATCTCACTATACTGCCCTTGAAAATAAAGAGGACGCATGTGCCATTTGATAGTCAAAGCAAATTTAGCCTCATGTGTTAAGTAATAAGGTCACTTATACATTCGCGTTTCTATGATACTTGTGCCCTTCTTTCTGAGGAGGGCAGTATATTAGGCTGGACATTTACGGTTCATATCAGGGATTAGTTCTGCCGCCCAAAACAAAAAGGCAACATGCGTATATGGACTTAACACACTTATATTGCCTTTTCGTTATTACAATTGAGATTGCAATCGAAAAGGGTTGTCATCGATAATATCGCTATGTCATGATTGGTTATCACCTGAATATAGGCAGCTGTCGGGGTTTCTTTATTAATATCATTACAATACTTAGGAGTATTATTATTGATCTCCAATATACGAGTATTAGAATAGCGCCGCTGCATGTCTTCCCGTGGATGTCGTAAGAGGCGACAAAGGGAGTAAAGACTTGTAGTACTGTTAGGCGATGTGTTTGCAACCTGTCACTAAGACGCTGGTAAACATCTTAGCCTAATTGTGCAAAATGTGGTTACAGAATTATCAACAAGTTTTTAGAGTCGCAGGTAATTCTGTAGCTCTGCCTACCCCACTCAAGGAAAAGGCACGAGTTTATGTATGCCTGTATGTTTATAGCTTGGTAAAAAAAATTATTTCATCACACTTGCTCGTAAATTTCATTCCTGTATACAGAAGGACAATGGTCGTAATTGTTCCCGCGGGAGTTATGGCGACTTTTTAGTCCCTAGGGAGTAATGACTGTCGTTTTAAAATTTGCTAATATTTCGGACATAATTTCTGACTAAAGAGGTTTCATGTTCAGCCAAAACTTCAAACTATTTCTAATTTCATTTTTATAACTTAACTATAGACTAACTTCGCATTACAAACAATCTACTATACTTCATCAAACTTCATAATTTTTATATTTCAAGTTAATGACAATATTTATCATTAATTTTAGTAAATACATTTTTAACAAATCGGCAAAAACCGGCTGGATTCCAGTTTAAAACTAAACACAGTTCTAAGCATTATCTGTGGTAGATGTCACACGATGTGTCAGATGTGTTCTAACACTCTCGTTAATAATTCCCGTCTTACTACCGTTGATGCACAATGTACTGTTCTCAACTGTTTGGCACATGAATCAGTTATTATTGAAGCTGTGGAAAAAAGTCATGAATATTCTATATTAGCTAATATGTGGCCGATTAAGCAATACTTACGTGCATATATCCGAGGCGAACACCTCCACCTCCGGCTGGCCCAGCTCGGGAGCCCACAGCTCCCCCGTCGACCCCCGCACCTCCCCGCACTCGTCTCTGTACATAGTCCGATTGTAGTGCCGCCATTTCTCTACGTTGCCTAGTTGCGAGAAGTCGGAAGCGCCCGTGTTCATTAAGAAGGATCCGTCGTATTCTATTGAGCCGTTGCGCTGGAATAGAAAACGGATATAATAAGTAAATACATACATTAAATCACGCCTGTTTCCCAGAGGGGTAGGCAGAGACCACTTCTTTCCATTTGCTACGATCTTGACAAATTTATTTCACTTCTTCCACATTCATACATCGAGTAATGCACGCACGTCGGTTTCGGGTACTTAAGATTCGGCCCTATTCCAGTATTTCTCCGATTTTACTTGAAAAAGTACGCATAGGCCATAAGTAAAAAAAAAATAAAAAAAATTATATACCTATATAAAAGGCAAACCTAACTAACTGATTTATATATCAACGCACAGCCGAAACTACTGTACCTAGAAACTTGAAATTTGGTACAGGGGTTCCTTTCATGATGTAAGTGAGCAATAAGAAAGGATTTTCCGAAAATTTACCCCCACCGGGAAGAAATAGGGGGAGGGCGGGAAACTAATTCTACGCGTACGAAGTCGCGGGCGTCCCCTAGTATATTAAATGTCTGGGGTCAATCTCAAACAATGAACTAGTCCCAAACTCAAGCTCTAGGTCTTGTATAGGTGAAAAAGGTGTTTTTTTATTAAACTATGTGATATACCCTATAAGTTCAACTCATCACCTCCGCGCGGTCTTAGCGGTAACATCGCTCCGCTTAGGCTCCGTGTTTTTGTAATTTTAAATAGGTTTATTGAAACTATCCAAATTGTGTCATATATCATTCGATTCGGTGTAGTCTCTAGTTTTTTAAAGTGTTAAAACATCTGCAATACAACTTAACGGTGAAGTACAATCGTCAAAAAACTATTCGAATTCAGAATTCCTTCAATCGCCGGGTAGGCGTGCGTCACCTATCTACGTTATCGCGGCCGGCCGTTTGGACAATTTGAACATTATACGCATTGTATTAAGGTCGTTTTGCGAATTATCCTGCCATGGCTGTTCTGTGTAAAAAGTGCAGTGCTGTTTTCGTGGGTGAGGGCGACGTCAATTGCTCCCTCTGCGGTGGTGTTTATCATTTTCGATGCTCAGGAGTCCAGGAGTCCACCTTCAAAAAGATGACTGCCGATAAAAGAGCTAGTTGGAAGTGCCTTCAATGTCGGCAGTCGGACGGCGGTTGCAGTGACTCGCTTAATGAGCTAATTAAAGAAATTAAGGGGATGAAATCTCAGATTAGCTCCGTGCATGATGTATTGGGCCAGGCTCTTCAAGGTATAGCGAACATCGAGTCCAAATTAACAGCTATGGAAACCAGAATGGACGGTTTCGAGTCGCGGCTTACCCTCACTGAGAGCAAGGTCGAGCAACTCCATTCTCTGGAAGCTAATTATAAGAATCTGGAGTCGCAGTTTGCTGCGTTAAAAGAAAATAAAGACGGAAGAGACCAGTTCTGTAGGATGAATAATGTTGAAATCAGTGGAGTTCCCCAGAAGGATGGTGAAAACTTAATTACGATTCTACGTAACATCACCATGAAAGTTGGCCTCCAGCTGCGCGAAACTGACGTTGACGTAATTCACCGTGTGCGTCGTTTTACCACTACAGCGGGCGGGCGGAGCGCGCCGCTGACCCGCGGCCGCCCGCCATCATCGTGCGCTTCT